>CABPRJ010001911.1:0-260007 GCA_902439185.1 Cinara cedri | reverse complement strand
GTTTCATTAATATTCAAAATATTCAAATATACAATTCTTATTATAGCCGTTCGCATTGCGACGTGGTTTCTTTGTATATTGTTCGAGTCTATACCATCGATCGAAAAATTCATCATTTCACCACCGTGTGTAATTATTAGTTAGCACTACCCTATGGAATAAGACACGATTTGGTATTGGATAAAGTGTGGTTGCCCCCAACCCATTCTTGAACAGTTCCTGGATCCGCCGCTTCCCTACTTTAAATATAGGCCGAACTGCGCCCGCATCAAAACGTGTAATTGGTCAAAATGCACTTGGCACTGATGTAAAAAAAAAAAAAGTTATTTTCCGGGATAATTTAAAAAGCTCGAAAAAACGATTTTATTCATACACACACTAATAATATATATTATGTAGAAAAGAGACTTGTTTTTAATCGCGCGAACGACTAAATAATGTTAGGCAGGAATAGAAATTAGCATTTTTAAAACCGTGTAACTTTCGACATTATTACATGAGTTCGGTTTGGCCGTTACCCGTTTTCGACACGAGTGCAGTTCGATCATTAACTTTTCATTTTTTTTTTTCACCAGAGTGCATTTCGATATTACACCCGTCGGTTTTGTTACCGCGGCTGTACGCCGTATCGCAGAGCGACGAGTGGGGCGAACGCCGCGGCGCGCAAAAGAAATAAAAGATCGCGGTCGCGTCCAGACAAAGGCGAGGAAAGACACGGATCTATATATTATTACTATTGTGTGTACAGGAACGCGGGATCGGAAGGACATTACGCGAGACCGGCGTATGGAAGTGTATAGCGCGGGAGTGATTTATAGTGATGGCGGCGAAAACTCTTCGGGAGAGTATAGTATGTCCTATATACATTATATACAGTGCAGAAGCCGGAAGACGGAGAAAAGTTCGGTTACACTATCACTGTGCTGCGTGTATCCCTATTATACATATATATATATATATACACACGGTATTATATGGACGCGAAATAGAGATTGTATAATATTTTTAGAGAGTGGGTGAGAGAGAGAGAGAAAGAGAGAGAGAGAGTGAGGGAGAAGGAGAGACCGAACGGAGGCTGCGGAAACGATATCGCGCGAGCAGCGATTTTCCCCGGAAGGAAACAACGACGGGCGTTATTATATATATATATATATATGTGCAAGGTATATAATACAGGGTGTCGTGCGCGAGCGTACGCTTTTATTTATATATTTATTTATGATACATAAATGTATATAAAATAAATAAAAAAATATTACGTGTTATAAATACGCTGTACGCGCTACACCCGTAGGGTATGCAATACGAGTGTAGTACGCGCGTTGTATAACGTTGTAAGGCGCACAGTACACTACACGATAAACGGAATCGATCGAGGGGGGGGGGGGGGTAGGGGAGGCTGGAAAGAGGGCAGCGGAGGAAGTGTTGACGGACGGAAGTGCGCGCACGGGATTACATAATATAATGCTGCTGTGTGCGTAATATATTCGGCGTATACGTTACAATATAATCCGTGTGCGGAGAGGTGCGGTGGGGGAGGGGGTAAATAACAACCCCCCACCCCCCCTGCTCCTACCCTTGCGCCGATCTTTTGACTGCTGCGAATGCGTACACGGCGTCGCGTTATTGTGTTGTGCGTCACGCGAGTACTACAAGAGTCGGGCCCGGCACGCCGCCGCCGCCGGCGGACTCGGGATGAAAAGATTTGGCGCGCGAAAGACGAGGCTTAAAAGGGTTTTCCGCGGGGGAGGAGGAAAAAAAACCGTAAATATATATGTGTGTACACATGTGTAACGTGTACGTATACGCGTACAACACCTAATACGGCGTACGGGACATTGTGAACGTCTCTGTTTCCGTAGTCCTCTATACACGTATTTCTCCACCACATCGCGTTCGCCGTGCATTTTACACGCCGCGCAGCCACATTGATATCGCGAAAAATCCGAATATCGCTGCGCCGACGTTACGCCGGGACGCCCGGGCACACGCTGTTATTATTACGTGCCGGCGCGCACTACCCGGTCCGTACCTACCCTGCCTACGCCTTTTTAATCCGACGTTATTATTACGACGCCGGGAATAACGGTTTTATTGTATTATAAATAATATGCGCGCGCGGAGGCGGCGCGCAATGCATTTTTTTTTTTTCTCACAAAGGTGTCAAACATAAATACGTCTAGGTACCCCGTCACCACCACTACCCCCCCCCCCGTCTGCCGTATAGCCGGGGCGAATATTTTGAATAGGAATAATAATAATATTGCGCGCGTATACCTCTAACGGCAGGAGGTATATTACAATACTGCGGGCTTTAATACGAATAATATCCGACGTCTGAAATAACTTTTGTTCCGCGTTCGATGTTCTTACGTTTTTTTTTTTTTTTCTTTCTCGTAATGGTTATTACTAAATAAACCTCATGCTATGATTCTCGTCCTCTATATTATGTCGAAATAAAATTAAAATAAATCCCAAATTCCGTAATACCATTATTCGGCGTAATATTACATACACATTTTGAACCCGGGGGTAGAAATATCTGTTCTTTCGGATGTTGGGAATCATAATGGATATAATATTTTCTTTATCGAAAGACGTACGAAATAATAATATTAACTAGACGTTGCGCTAAACAAATCGCGTAGGTTTTTCAATCGTATAATATCCTTTTTCTTCCCGCAAACACTTATTTTTCCTTCCGTTTTCCCTTGGAGTACATTGAGTTGCAGTACTCCATACCTATCTTTGGTTATTTCTCATTATACCGTCATACGTCGTACCTCGTACCGTGCCACATCTAATTATTACGCACTGCTACCAGTTTTATTCCATTTATTCCATAATACTTGGTAGTTTTTTACGTTTTTCGCGTTTACCTTCTCGTAACAAGTGCGCGTGCAGACCGGTGTCACTTTTGAGTCGTTCTTTTTTTTTGCTTCAATTATTGTGTCTTCCAATTTCACGGACGCCGTTCCACGTGAGTTATTTTAAGTTTGTACTTGGCAAATAGGTCAGAATTGCCGGCGCTATCTTTGCCGCTCGATGATTACCTATCTGGCAAGATATGAGCATTGCTGCACTTGCCGTATACACTGCGTGCGTAGTAACACTAAACTCCAAACTCATATACACCACGTTGTTAGTGATTTTATTTAAGTTTGCAACTTTCACTGCCCTTATATTTGCCACTAGACTTTCGGGATGTTCTGTACCCGATTCTTCTTCTGTTCAAAAGGTGCTGACTATAGCCTCTCTCCGGAGCTCTCAAGATTTAAAGTTTACTGAATTAAAGTATTTGCTGGAACTACTTTCTTCTTAAATTGTCATTATTAAATCTGAATATAAGACTCTATGTAACGAATTGATAACCAAAAAAGATAGAATTCAGTTGCCACCATCCACTACCTTGGGCCAGTTTAATAATTTCTGAACACGAAAGATGTAGTTTTAATATTATCGCTCGCGGAATCCCTGAGTCCTCAACTGCTGCTGTTCATATAATTTCTGACAATAAATCCTTATTTCTAATCTGATGACTGAGTTCCCTCTTTCTCTTTTTCCAAACGCCAAGGTGCTGCACCTTGGTAGAGTTATTTCCAAGATACCCTGTCCAATCAAAATTTGTTTCAGCTCTAAAACTTTAACCGCGGTTGTTTTGAGCACCGTGAAAAGGAACAACCAAAAAATTGTCGTTGACATTAGCCCTTTCCACGATAAGACCAAGTTAAAACGTGAACAACTGTGCTCTTGCCATCATTCGCTTCATCTTTAATGACTTTAACAAAGCTTTTGACTCAATCAGCCACGCTTCGCTACGCTTTATTCTTTTGCAGTCGGCAGTCCTCTACTCTTGTGGCTTTCTTCGTATTTATCGGATAGGCGTTAATTTGTTACCGTTTGCAGGGCTATTTCTGGCCTGTCCCCTATTTCTTTCTATATACTCCAGGGTGGCCACCCCAGTCCTCTTCTTTTTATTCTCTTCGTGTTGTCCTTAAATGTACATTTCTCATTCGCTAAGGTTTTTATTTTTGATGATGACATTGAAATTGTCTCTCAAATTGACTCCCCCTCTTACTGCCTACTCATGCAGGTGGATTTCGATGCCTTTCTTGTCTGGTCTGGACTTGTTAACCTGGACTTAAATCTTAATGAATTCCACATCAATACTTTTTCCAGGAAATGTTTCCTTATTATCCATCCATATTCCCTTAGCTGTTTCCCTTTCATTCGTATCAATGTTATCAAATATCTTGGTTTCCATTTGTTTTCTAATCTCTCCTTCAGGTACCATATCGATGTTACTGTTGGATTCACTCTTAAAACTCTTAGGTTCATCAAGCGCAATTCTTCCCTTTTCTCTCTCCCTCCTATCTTCATACTTTATATTGCCGTCTAGTGCGGTCGATCCTGGAGTACGAGATCACCATTTGGCATCCTTACTTGGCGTGAAACCAACTGCGTATCGAACGAGTCCAGAACCTTTTTTTTTTTGTTTACAGCCCATCAGCTAAAGTTTGATTACCTACCGCATAACTACGACTGTATACACTCCTTCCTCGATATCCTTACTATTGCCTCCCGTCGTATCAAAGCTGACCTTATTTTTATCTCCTCTCTTCTCAGCGGTACTCTCGATGCTACTAACTTACTGGAAATCGTTTCTTTCCATATTATCTCACACTCCACTCGAAACCACTCCCTCTTCTCCATTACAATGCACTTCACGTCTTATGGTTACAATAAATCTCTCCATAAGATGTTGTGTCGTCTTAAACATACTTAGCCTGATTTCTTCTATTTCGCTGTAATTTACTAACTGTTAATAATACAGTTAGTGAATAACATTATTGTTCTTACAACTACTACCTTCAAGGCGTCTACACATATATTTAAATAAATAAATAAATAAATAAATAAATAATATATGACCCAAATATTCTAGTTTCTGAGATTTTATAGCAGACTTTATGAGTATTAAGTTTTTCCATTCAGGTTGTTTGAAGTTCACAAGTTGGATACACGATCTATACATGGGATATCTTAAATGACGCGTTTAAAATATAATAATCATTATTAGTAATGCTTGGTGAATATAACTAATTTTCAACACCTATTCAATTTTCCGATATTTTTTACCGATATAAAACCGATAACTGAAATTCGTTGATAATAGGGAATTTGAAAACAGTGAGTAGAATTGAATATTGAATATTAAAATCAACCGTCAACCGATATATGAGATGAAAACAGTTAGAGCCGACATTAGGACAATACTTTCTTTATATTTCAAAAACATTAAATAATTCCGAGTATTTGGACATGATTCATTTGTAAATTATAAAGAGTGATATAATCGTCAATTTATCATTTAAAATTAATGTAATATAATAAAATGTATTAAGTTTCTTTTCATGTTTAAATTTTAAACTTTTATAACTCACCATAAGCAATAAAGTCGATATTAGTGTTGTCCATATTTTTCCAAAAATAAGTCCACTTGAATATGTGTTTAAAAAAAGGTAAGAGAGATTACTGTTTGAAAATCAAAATTGTACACTTATCATTAAAGGTAGATTTATGGAATAAGATTAAAAAAAATTTAAACCCGTGTTAAAATAATGCTTAAATGATTTATGTAAATGAATCGTCTTGTTTATTGATAATACACAAAAATATTATCTCTCGTTCCGTTTTTGGTGTTAGGATTCGAAGTATATACGATTTTTTTTTTTTTTTTGCCCAACGTGGGACCGTAGGAGATAATTCACGAATAACAATCTAAACAAAAACGAATTGAATGAGCATTATTTATATACAATTGCCAGGCAATTCGAAGAATCGTATCCATTTTCATTATATTGATTGAATGGTTCACAATTAGAAATTTATCTGGTAAAAGTGGTTTTATTTTTATTTTTTTTTTCATTTTTAGAGATTTAACATGTTATTTTATTCTACACGTGTGTACGTATTACGTATTATATACCTTCCGACTTTTATAATATCCTCGCCAAAAAATGAAATAAAAATCAATACGTTTTATAGTGCAATATTATGCAGTAGGTAGGTATAATAAAGCATACTATATAATAGTTTACAATTTTATATTGTGTCTGCAATAGTATTGGTATACATATAATATTATAATACATTCATACAGAATCATTTCTAAACTAGTAAATCAAATAATAATTCAGCGGCGTTGTGATAGTGTTCTTTAGGGGCCATGGTTCAACGTATTATTTTTTGATGGTGGTGTTTGATAGGCGAGTGAGTGCTGAAGAATGAAAAAATTAATTACGATATAAAATAATTTATAACGACAGAGTTAATTTATTACTACCTATAGTAAAACGTGCAATGTTTAATTCCATTGCAATAATTTCAAATTATAAATAAACTAATCAAACTATAAATTTTAGTGGTGGAAAAAATCTAGATATTGCCGAAGTTCGATAATCTGGATTTTCGAAATCCGAAAATGAATTTAAAATCGAAATTCTAGATTTGTAAACCAAAGTTTAAAATTTTGGGTTTTTTTTAAATATTTTTCATACAATTGTAAACGAGCCATTATTATTACCTATATATTTTTAAATCCGAACACCGTATTTTTCGATTATTCGGATTTATGTTGCATCACTTATATGTATAATAAAATGGTGTATTCCTCAGATTTAACTATTTAAGTAAACCGAATAATTTGTTTACAATAACTATTTTTATAACAATCTATAGAATTTATTTCATACAAAGTGTATACAAGTAAATTACAGTATTGTTGTTTATTGTACAACAATACTCGTACTTAAAAAGCGTATAGGTATTCGTAATATTTGTTGTTATATAAGCGAAAAAGAAACTCTTTTGGTTGATATAAAATAAGGGTGTTGGGTAAAGTACGCAAAAAAATAATTTTGCCCGATCAATCAAAATATTACACGCCATACCACTGATTATATCATATATCATATTATTATATTATGATTTTATTAACCTCCTCACTTTGAAAACTGCGGCATAAAATGACCTTTCTCTTTTCGCCCACGTTCTCTGTTTGCCCAAAATTGATAAATTTGTTTTCTCTTTTCGCCCGTTGTTTTATGTTCAACATTTTGAGAACAGTTCATATTATTTCTTACGTTTAAATAAAGCCATTTAGCATTGCTCAGAGAGCACTACGAGGAGGCGGCTTCTTTTACTCTCCAAAAGTTATTCAAAATGTTAAATGGTGGGTATTTACTATTTTGTAATTTTCTGTGACGTCGTAAAACAAAATATTTTCAGTTGTACTCGTGTTATATTAGTGTATTTATGTATGCATATTATAATTATATAACATTGATTTGATAAATCAAAATCAAGTAATTTGTCCACTTTTGTATAATTCTATGTTTTTTGTATTATTCACGCTCTTTAAATTTTTTATCTTTAGGACATTGTTTTAAGTTAATACTATTTAATTTAATATATACATTAGTTTGAACTTCATAGATTATGGTCAACCATATGCCTATTGACGGAGAACTACAATAAAAAATTTTATTAAAAAATGTATGAAACGATTCGCACGTATTTGTTGTCTCAGTCGAATATTTATTATTTCTCTGTGTATTGCTGTTTCGAAATCAACCGTACATTTTAATGGCGATAAAAGTAACCCAAGTTTATTACATCTTTCGACAATTATTTTAAATACGAGTTCGTAGGTTTCGATCGATTTTTTAACAAATAAACAAAAAACTAATGGAATATAATTTCCATTTTCATACCCATGTATGGTTCAAAAAATATTTCCGAATATTTAAAAGTGCCATCCGTGTATATATTTTCTACTTTGCTCAAGAAGCGTCAATTTCTTTCACCAGGAAATACTACTTATTTTTATCGTTTTGTAACACAAAATTTTCTCCTTAGATAGTCTTTATTTCAGCTGTGTCAATGTACTGATGAACATCATTTATATTTGTAGGATCAGGTGGAAGGACTTTTGTACGAGCTTTATATATATTTTTACTTAGTCGTTTAAAACCAGCTACGTTAAATTTGATAATGCGTCGTTTTGGATAATTTCTTTAAGTACAATTTTTTTCTATCTTATATGGAGATCTTCTAAAGCTGTTCGTCTGCATGCTGTATTCATTATATGACAACTAATATTGGATTTATCAAATGGATCGTTATTATGTTCTTCAGCTGTAGAAATAAACGAATTGTTGATTTTTTTTTTGTATATAATTTAGCGTCGCGTGCTCTCATTACACATCTCCGGCGGATGGAGTCATCTGCTTTTTCGTTAAACCATAATTATATTTAAAACTATTATAGAGCACCATACGGCTTCCTCGTTTATTTTCTAAGAACTCCATAAACATAACATATGAACTAATTTTCCAAAAAGCGTAGAAACGAAACTCGTATCAGTTGCACCAAATTACTGAACTCTCAAATTATATTATTATTATTATTTTGAACGAATAAAATAACGATAACAATAAATACGTATTACATAGTTATACCTAATCGTGGATATTATCTATATTGTTACGACGTACATACTAAAACCCGACTGTAAATATAGGTGTACACCATTATCCAAGTTATAAGTTTATACGTTTATTACAATAACTCTCTGGGTAAATGCTAAATGGCTTAAATAAAATATGTTGTATACATACAGTGAAAAATACGTAAGAAGTAATAGAAATAATTTTGATAAATGGTTTCTAAAATGTTGAACATAAAACAACGGGCGAAAAGAGTGTATTTAATTTGGTCGAAAAGAGAAAGCGAATTTATCGTTTTTGGGCAAACAGAGAACGTGGGCGAAAAAAGAAGAGTCGTTTTCGGGCGAAAGGCAACCCGCCCGAAAACTGAATCTGATTATTCTTCTTCGTAGTTCTTATTGACGTATTTTCGAATTATTATTATTATTATTATTGTTGTTGTTGTTGTTATTATTATTATTATTATTATAACATCTTAAATATTATTCGAATTTTTATCGTTAGATTTTTTAGTTATTTATAAATAATGGCATACAGATGTATCAGTATGCTGGAAAAAAAAACTGAGTCTAATTTCAAAGTAACGAATTTATTGATTTTGATATTATACGTATTTTTCGGCACATTCAAATTGCTTTAGTAAATGATATTTTGTCCGAGTTGCGTCCGCGATTTTATTATGACACATCAGAGTTGCATCAGTGTTAATAATTGGTATATTCATATTTTCCTTCTCACTTTTACAGACTTACAGACTTTATACATCTATATAAATGACTGAAAAAAGTAAAATTTTTTTTATACGAATTTCAGCATTAAATTTTGACGAAAGTCATGCATATTTTCAAAACATATATAACTGAATTCCGCTCAGAATTGGTTTTTTTAACAACTATTAAGTGTTGGATACATATATATATTGAATTCTTCTCTAGATTCTTTACCTTCCCAACCTTTCACCTACAACAGTGGCTCACCCGTCGTGCTAAGTATATTCGTCTTTTTTAGTTTTGACATTTCGGTCTTATGGTTAGAGAGGTCAATGAACAATTCGTCTGGCATTTCCTACCGTTACTATGGTTACCATCACTATAAACACATGATCGTATTTGTTTAGGTATCTGCAGTATCGTTGCATCGTAGCGTATATTTATATTACGCATCGATATCCATTAGAAAAAAAAATATGGTACGAGCCGGACGTAGGTAGAAATTGTTTTATAAAATTCAAAAAACTTATTTGTAATACACATACACGTGCATACGTTGAGAGCAGACATAATTATTTAGTGTGTACTGTACTCAATTCAATGATTATTCATTAAATAACTAGTTGAAAGATAATGCTATTTTAATAAAGTCAGATTATAGTTTTTATGCTTTTTGTTTTATTGAGAATATGTCAGTTTTCTCGATTCAATTGTTTATCTGAATCATTCGTCTTTTAGTATGAGCGAAAAGTTTTTTTCAGTAGGTGTATTTGAGTTGATTTTACCTACAAAACATCAGTGACACATACAACACCCTCCTCCACCCGTGGCTACGCCACTGTTAAAACGCCACTGTAGTATTAATTTATTGCACCGTTATTATTTTTGTCACTTTTCTCGCGTTCGATTATGACGTTGTTTTATCATTTTATTAAGAATTTATTTATCCGTTTATTCCCTTTATTCCGATACAATATATTATGCTGTCTACACATATTTGAAACGTCAGACATCCATATAATATTATTAATATCATGTTACGCGTAGTATACGTACAATAATAATAATAAAAAATAATTTTTACAGCGAACGAGTTTTTATAGCAAACACAGTTCTTCGCTGCCACATATTATTATTGGTTAATCGTCTGTGTTTACACTATATTATAATTTATATTATTGCGATATAATATATTTTTATCAAGGCAATACCGTATATACTATATTGCATAAGCTGGTATCGTTAATAATCATGTTAAAGCACAAAATAATAATAACGGAAAATCGATCCCGAAGAAAAATTTAAAAAAACAGTACCGGCTGTAACCAGCAAAAAACTCTACACCGATAATTTGTATTTGAAGGAGGGGGGGGTAAAATGAGACACTTAAAAAAATAAAAATAATATGAACTAACAATTGTTTTAATAAACTGAAACTGAAATATTAATTTAGCATGCATTTTTTTGTTTTCCCCTCTTGAAATTTCACCTATTATGGGTGCCCATGCCTAAAATGAATAAAATATTAAATATACGATAAATCCATGAATCAACATTGTATTAACTAACTAATTAATAATATACTCGTATACCGTTTGATAATAATAATTTAACAATTTTAATATTGTAACACTGTAATGAATTAGTAAATGACAATGATATTTAATTGTGGTTTTTTTTTTTAATTAATTTTGTTTTAATACATTTTTTTATTTTATTAAAAAACCGAAAATATCGAACAACTGAAAATACCGAATAACCAAAAAATATCGAAATACCGGTGTCAATAACTCAATACCACCAGCCCTGCAACAATGTTTGTTTATTTATTTTTTCTGCGGACAACTTTTTATCCGAAATTTTAAATCGATTTACAATGATAGTCCTTTTTCTGTAAGGAAATCTGACTTACGTGGTACTTAAGGGAGGCTATTTATTGATTTTCCCAATAAATAAAAAAAACCGAGAAAACACATGTGAAAATCTTGGAAAAAAACGGAAAAAAAGGTACAATATTAAACAAATATTATTAAAGAAAATATATAATGCGCAATATTATGTAAATATTTTACCATAATATGAAATAATATATATTGTTAACAAAGCAACACTATTAACCGAACTCCGCTCAGAATAGTTTTTCGTTAACAATGGTTAATCGGTAAGTACAGAAATATATAGTAATAAATAAGTAAGAGTAAGTTCAGTAAGAAACATAGTTAAAACTTTATGAATAACAAAAACAAAAATTTTAATTTAATTTTCATTGACATTATTTATTATTCCCTCATACATATAAATAAATACATATGTGTACATATCGTAGGGGAAAGGAAATAATTGTAACTATGGAAAATCGTGTATGGAGTTACATCATCTATATTTTTGCCTCTCTACCATATTAAAAAAGTCCCTTGCCTTTGCAGAACCTACTTACTTATTAGTTATAATTCTTTTTATTATAAATTTATAACATATTGAGTTGTATTTATTAGTGTAGGTACTAATAATACAATCTATTTTACTATAGTAATAGATATATTGTTTGAATAAGTAGCATAAGCACAACTAGGGGGAGATAGGGGAAAGCTTAGCTCCCCCTCTAAATTTACTAATAGCCCTCTCAAAATAAATACCTAATACTTTATATATTCTTCAATTTAACAAAAAATAAATATTATCAAAATTCGTGTTACTTAAATAAATATTTCGAAATACAGTGCATGATAATTTAAAAAAGATGTTTCTCTTCGATCAAAGTCAGGATTAACTTATCTGGTCATCATATCATTACGATAATAAAGTGTATATTTGTGGTGCATACATTGTGATAAAACGCTAGTTTCTGCGGAGTTATCAATGGTCAAAAATATTTTGTTTACAACGTGATGTATATTCTTTGTTCATATATTCTGTGGACTGTGGTCTGTGATACTATCTTATAAAATGGTTACTATCCATATGTAATATGTTCCTACGTTCATACCGATGCACTGACGCTGATTGTTTCAACTCGTGCCACTTCCGCCGTTATTGCCGCGCGTTTTCCGTTTGTTTTATGTTTTAATAGTTTTACGTCATGGGTAACCAAAAAAAAAAGAAGTATACATTTTTTTAGTGTATAAATTTCAAGATGTGTAGGAGGTGTGGAAGGCGAGGCCCCTACATGTTACTAATAGTATGATATTAAGGTGAAGCTGTAGCACCCCTAGAATTTTGTGCTAGTTGTGCCACTGATAAACAGGTATATGAAGTATTTTACCAATTTCTACCTGGACACATTATGTTTAATGATTTTATACCTATAATGAGTTATCTCAGATCCCCCTCCTGTAATCCCTCCTATAGTAAAACGATAAACACGCCATTGTCATAATGCATGACATCGTTGGAAAGACTTAAGTTTTGGGTACCTATTTTAAATATAAACGACGAGGTATTTGCATGCGTCGAAAAATAGTACCCATATAAAACATCGGTGGTTTTCACAGTTTTAATTAAAATTTAAACTTCAATCGCTTATAAGAAACAAAAAAAAAAGACTACAAGAATGGAAGTATATATTGTGTCAAAGTAAAGCTTTGAAGGAAAATTCCTCACGTTACTTACGGAAACTAAAATACATAGTATATAATGCTATAAAATTATACTATAAGAAATAGCGAACAATGTCGTATAAAATATTTCGTTTATCCGCGATTGATGTATAATATTTTAATAAACACACGTGATTCGCATTCTTCACATTTCATAGTTGCATAATAATATAATTTATCATCTCGTGTATAGGTATATACGAAGTACCACCAGTGGCCCGACTATAGGAAGAAGTGGGGAGACATAACTCTAATACTGAAATGTGAGTTTTTTTTATAAATATTATATTTCAGATTTTTCAAATTATTGATTCTTACTTGTGAGTCGTGACATTGTAACGTATAGGTAACATTTTATATATCATAAGAGACATTGTTTTAACGTAGGTAGTAGCCAGCGGTTAAAGTATGGGTGAGTGTGGAGGGGGACGGAGTCTCTCCCTCTTATTTAAAATAAAACTACTAGCCCCCTTCAGTTTAAGACTTCAGTGCTTTACTTGTTATTATCACTGAAACATTTTTAACGAAGTTTTAAAATTAGAATTAGATTTATAAAAAATACATTATTGAATACCTGTAATTAAATTATACGTATTCAGACTTAGTTTTACTAATTACATAACCTGAATATGCGTAGGATAATATTTGAGTGGGGGGTGCAATTTATTTTGAAACCCTATTAGTATAATATTTTTTAACATTTTTATGAACAAATGTGTGTCTGTCAGAGAAAACATTTTGGAAGTTTTGTCTCCAATATGGATTACTTGAAAGTTTTAGGTTGTTAGTTCTAAATCGAGGGGTTCTTCTCTCAATAATATGTAAATATAGTCCTCCTTCGAAGTTTTTCCCACTTTTAACACTGGTACTTGTCTCTATTTATTGATTTTGATGTAGTGTTTGCGGATTCTTTGTTTTCGCCACGGTAAACAAATCTGCAAATATTTCACTAAACCAACAGTGGTGTGTAAAACATAATAATATTTTGTCGTTGTCAAAATATTATGTTATCCGGTTGATTTTTCACACTCGAAAAATATGTTGGTAAATATGTGTTATGTAATAAAACGAATAATAACGCTCGAACCTAATAAATGTGTCGTTACACATAAAAACAGTGACGTAGTCACTTGATTTTCTGTTGGATAAATGGAGATAAGTAAATAAATACATGTTTCCTTCAATAAAATTCATATAGATAAGAGAGGTTTGGAAGTTTAACCCATCCCCTTCTCAAAATGCAAATTTATAAAAGAAAAACTTAATAATGAAATGAGAATGTAATATTTTTAATGTATTGGCATATCTTGTAACTACATAGGTAATATTATTGCACCTCTCTTACAGTTGCATCCTTCTAAGTAAATTTGGTACAAAAGCAGTATTTATACCATTTTCATGAATGTCTTATATTTATCTTTTTTAGTCAAAGTTGATCCATTGCATCTATTTTCTGACATAGTGTTCCCGTTTAGAAATGTCTATAGACAACTATTTTTCATGAGCAGATGAAACAACACGGACACGCAAATAACACTCGAATTGTAAAATATAATGTAGATATATTCATACATAAACACGATCAATGGGGGGATAATAGGCCCCTAGACCTTCTTGGCATGTCACTGTACTAAACGATTGTCGGGTACATTTTTTTTCAAATTTCTCGAATTTTTTTTTTTTTTTTTTTGATAAACTTTGGCCTGTGGGTAGATTATAGTAGTCGGATTTTTGTAGAAAGTGTAAATCAAATAAAAAAAAATGCGCTTTTACAAAAGTACATCGTTTATATATAGATATACTCACATTATTATCATACTGATATTTATTTGTGTTTTTTCGTTTCTATTGTTATTCACGCGGGCATTCAAAACAAAATACACGATGATAATCACGTGTATCTATATTATACTGCTATAATATTTGTAAACTAATTGAACGAGTGCCAAGAATTATCACCATTGTCTTATTATTACACTACACGATACGGTGTTATAATAATAATAATTTTATTGTCTCGGCGAAAAGCTTCGCAGTGATAATAACAATTAGCGTAAAGCAACACGAGCGACAGTCAATGGACGTCATCGAAAAAAATCGAAATGGGAAAAAATAACACGCGGGTTTCTATGTATAGTAATGAAAAACAGTGACGTATCTAGAATGGGGGCTAAGGGAGCTGTAGCTTCTACCGAAACGTCAAGAAATCTGAAATTATTATTTTAAACATATAGTATAATATGATTTTAATATAATAAAGTGTAATATATAATATGTAACTTGTTAGCCAACCCCTCCCCCTCAAAAAAAAAAAAAAAGATAGTCAAATTGTTTTTTTTTGATTTTCTATAATTTTGTGCATCCCCTCCTCATCTCTTCTCGATTTCGTCATATTTTATGCTTTTTGAGTATAACGATCGACCTTTTTATGAAAACGAAAACGTGTTTCATATTTATTTACTCGACAATTTCGGGCCAATCGTGTAACAATATTGTATAATATAGTAAAGAGCAAACCTGGTCATTATAATATACTCGCGTTTACTCGTGTATTATAGTTACTCAAGAATATTATATTACCAATGCCTCTCAAAGGCTAGAATTTTCCAAAGGAGTATCTTTCGCCACCTTTGATCTTACGCGGTACGATTAGAAATACGACGACCACCATTTTATCATTATACATTTTAAATGCAAAAACATTTTATTTTATTTTAAAAAAAAAAGTTTTCCACATTTTAAATTCTGAGTGGAGCGAAGAAGCTTATCGTTTTACAAAGATGGTAATTTTTTTTTATTTTTTTTTTCTGTGGACAACTTTTATATCAGAAGTTTTGCTCTGTATTTTAAGTTTAGCACCTTTTCTGAAAGAAAATTGTTTGGGGTAGTACTTTAAATGGGTCAATTTTTATTACCCTATAATTTGAAAAAAACGGAGGAAAAACGGGAAAATGCACGAAATGTAAGTATAAGTTGATACACTCCTTGAGCCCAACTTTTCTACCAGCAATTTTGCTCCGATTTACAATGATAATAATTTTTCTTAAAGGAAATCTGACTGGGTTAATACTTTAGAGAAATAACTTTTTGATTTTCCCAGGAGTTTTCCCAATAAAAGGAAAAAAAAATATGATCAAATAAGGGCAATATTAAACAAATATTATTAAAAAAAATATATGCCTATGCAATTATTTTACCATAATATGACATTTATATTGTTGACAAAGTAATATTATCAACTGAACTCCTTTCAGAATTGTTTTTCGTTCGCAATAGTTATCGTTGCTTACAGATATTACTATTTATATACTATTTTCCCTCTACTATCTTCCTAACTTCTCACCTACAACAGTGGCTGCACCCACGTGCGAAGTTGCCCGGCTTTTTTTAATTTTAATTTAGTTAAATGTTGAGATTAATCATTTGTGAAAGTTTTTTTTTAAAAGGAAAAAAATATTTAAGTAAGTTTTTGTTGATTTATCATATGCATACATGACAGAGAAACAATTATTTAAGCCTATAATGGGTATCTTGTAAGAATTATAGTTTTTCTCACAGTATTAATATTAGGTCTAGGTAGAGGAGAACAGTGAAGTATCGTTTTTCTCATCATTTAGGTACGAAATTTTCAACACCAACATTTATTTAAACTAATACTCCATCTATTTATCTATTTATCTATTTATTTGGATTTTTATGAAGGCTTCCATTTGAAAATCAAAACTGGATAGCCGTTAAACAGTCAAAAATAAGTGCGACAAATAATATTGTTAAAGTTACAGTTTAGAACTGCGTTTTTTTGATACGTCAAAAAAAAATAAAATATTTTAAACAATGAATGTTAAATGATAAAATAATCGTCTGTACCCATAATAAACCTTTCTGAAATTCACGGTTGTGAAGCAAAGTTGGTCGTATATTAAATCTATAAGTATAGCGTACTGGTATTATTTTATTTTTTTTTTATCTAAATTCATCGCCCTAGAAAAAAATTGACCTCGTTAAAATGTACAGCGTTGTGTTTCTGTAAGTCTATGTAAAATAACCGAGTTAAAGTGGTTTTTTTATTTTTTTTTTTTTTTTTTACTACACAAGTATGTATAACGTAGTATATAATACTAAGCCGCAATACCTACAACCAACTACCCGCGTATATATTATACTCGTGACCTAACAATTACGCAAATGCTATTTACAGTCGTACAGTTTTCATATACCGACGGACAATACGTTATTAACAACGACTACGCGTGACGCTATCGCGATTCCTCGTTAATTGACCGTGTATGTAATCCGTATAAAGTATAAAATCACTGGCGCAAATAGGAGGGACTTAATGGGATTAAGCCCTCATCCACCGAAACCAAGCCAAGCTCTGTCAGATCAATTTCTTGTCAAGTAAATCCCGAGTATAGGTATACATATGCCTAATCAATAATGTATATGGGGACTGATTAAAATTATAGTCGAATAACCGCACTCGTTGGACGAAAACGTGCGCCTGCACGAAAAAAGGGATATTTTTTGGGATACTCGTAATTTAAAAAGTTTAAAAAACGCTTTTCAATTATATTATACAATAGAATATACGAAACATATTATTTTTAACCTTGCCGACGATTAAACTGTAAGCGGAAAGAGAAATTAGTATTTTTTATAACTTAAATTAAAGTTTTTATTCGAATATGTTTTCGAAATACTATCGTTTTTAACCTACATGAAGTTCGACAATTCTTTTTTTTTTTTACTCAAGTGCAATTCGACCTTACCCATTGCGAGGTGGGTGTAGCCGAAATAAATAAAATTGTACGTTTTATTGTCTTTAACAAATCATTATTGGGTAGCTATATACCGATAATTATAAGAACAATTTTAAGACATAATTACTGCATTATCGTTATTCTTACGTATCCGATATAAATAATAATAAATTATATCAAACTATGATTATCTAATATTAATTTGTGTATATCAGCTATTTGATAATATCATTTTCAATAATCGTAGATATATTTTCACCGTGGAACAATAATAAAAAAAAAAATCTAATGTAATGATTAGATGGCTTGAGGTTATTTATGATGATTATCGTAAGTGGAAATTGTCGAAGAAAAATTTTCCAAAATCAAAAATACCCACGGTAATAAAGTTTTTCAAAACATCAATATTTAATGCAAATTATTAGACATTAGTCCATATAGATACTTAGTGTTGATTTTTTTTGAGGTGGAGAGGTTAATCTTAGCGTAATACATTTTTATATATATATTTTCCATGCATATTTCTGTAAATTACCTAGTAATTCTGGGATATGAATGTATAAGTATTGACCCAACCAGTGAGTGTGGGAAAGGGGTAATATACGTAATTGTATTATTTGTACTTTTTAGTGATGAACAATATTTTTTTAGTATCGATATCGTATTGTGATATTAATAAATAAGTATCGATAAAAAAGCTTTTAAAAATATTATATACCTAAAATAACTACTATAACACATACACACACAATTCTTCAATTCATTGTTCTCATTTGTGCTGTCGTTCGCCGTTCATTTCTATATTCTGCATTCATTTTCATTTCAGTTATAATGGTATAATTAGTATGCGCTATATCAACTAAACAGACCTTACGGTGAATTTATTTTAGATTCTGAGTGGAGCGAAAAAGCTTATATTTTTACAAAGATGTTTATTTATTTTTACTTTTTTATTTGTGCGCAACTTTTATACCAGAAGATTTGCTCGGATTTCTACGTATAGTACCTATTCTGAAGGAAATCGGCGTGGGGAGGTACTTTAGGAAAGTAATTTTTCGAAGTTCTTCGGAGTTTTCTTAAGAAATTAGAAAACCGAAAAAAAAACGGAAAATGTACGAAATATATTTGTATAATATTACGATTTCTTTTTTCTATGCACAACTTTTCTACCAGCAACTTCGGTCCAACTGTAAATGATAGCATTAAGTTGCATAAAGATTGAAATATCTTAACTATTACATTGATAACATAGGTCAATCCATTCTAATACTTAGACTAACAAATATAAGTTTTTTGGTTTTTGGTCCTGCTAAATGCAAATTTACTATAATGCGCGTGGGTCGCGGAGAGAAAATACTTAGTGCGCTGACATCCTCTTAACTGCAATATTTGATTAAATCAATAATTCATACTCATAGCATAATTTATCAATAACTCTTTGCTTTTGAATTATTTATAAACGGGAAAACTATCAAATCAAAATGTACCTACTAATTTCAATACACTTTCAATAATCAAGGTTACACGTATCTTTAACGGTATATTTGTCCTTTATCGTGCATCACTAATAATATTAGTATTGCAATTACAAACAAACCTTTGTAATTTAAATTACGTATACGTCGTCTGTATATATTTCTATTTAGTAACTATTTATCCCAAAAATGTGTCCGGAAATTCATAAATTCCCCCCCCCCTCGTATATTAATCACTATAGTCTACAGTCATAGTAAAACTAATACACTCTTCGCTAAAGAATCTAAAATACATATACGAGAGTCGAGTATAATATATTATACATTATATATGTTCATATATGAATAATAAAACATTGAACAACATTGAACACTGTTATGACTTATGACTTATAAGTAATCATTAAAAAAACTTTGCAGTATTCATAAATTATGCTTATGATTATAGTAAGTTTTGTCATCAAATTTAATGGTGTGGCTAATTTTTTTTTATATCTTAGTTTAAGTCTTTATTTATACAAGTTTCACGGTTTAGTAAGAATAGACTTAATAATATTAACTTTTTAAAACGAACGTTCAGCAGCAACATGGTATATTATGCTTTTTAAGTAAAGTATAAACATTTTGATAGGGCGGAAAATTGCACATTTTTAAACATCCTATACATATTACGCATCCAATTAAATACGTATTATTTTTCGGGTTTCTTTTTTGTATAGAACAATTCTGTATACGTTTTGTTACCTGTGCGCTGACACCTAGAGTAAATCAGTAAAAAATACCTATTATAAATTTGTAAAATGTTAATTTGTCACAAAAAATTAAATATAATATTACTTATTCAATAACGATAGTTAAATATAAACATATTTGTACCAACCCACACTAGATTAACCACCAGTAGGTGCCACACAGATATAGGTATAATAAATAATATTTGATAAAATAATCGAAGTATGCATACAATTTCCCCGCGGTCTAAATAATATTTTTGCAACAATTAAAATGTTTAAAATAAGTATACGTTGCTGAATAAAATAATATTATACAATCGCGTTTGATATATGCGGGATGTTAACAATTATCATATCCAGTGATTTATAGCTAAAAAAATCGTGGGGATACAAACGTCAAGTGTTTTATGCGACAAGAAAATTCCAATGAGACTTAAAATTAAGTTCTACATAAGTATGGTGAGACTGACTATGTTGTACGTTCGGATTGTTGAGAGGTAGACAGAAAAATATCACAGAGAACGAGTGCTATAGAAGAGATGAGAATGCTTAGGTGGATAAGTGACGAAACAAGACAGGATAAGGGATACAATAAATATATAAATGCATAAGAGGTTACTTGGGCGATATAAATAGACTGAGATGGTTTAGACGTGTCACGGGGAGAGAGGAATCTGAAGCAGTAACAATTTGTAATAAAAATAAACGTAGGAGGAGCGAGGTAGAGAGGAGGACCAAACAAAAGGTAGTTGAATAAGATCGAGAATGATTTGACGACAGCCGGTGTATGCGAGGTGCGAGATCGCGTAAAGTGGAAGTTCAGACCGTGGGTTTCCGACCCCAAATAGCTGTGATGAAGGCGGAGAAGAAGAAAAGGACGTTAACGAAAATTATAATATGTAATTACGGGACTATACTGCCGTATACCCGCGAATTGTCGTAATTTTTAGCGAACATAAACGCTAAACAATTAACTAGATAATTGAATACACACCGTAAACCCTCATATACCCGCTAACATACCGCTGCATTTATTGAACAATATGTGCGCAGACACTTATTTAATTACAATATCAGGTGAATACTCGATAGACATTATAATTTACTCGCCATTCTACGCGTCACTGCACCATTCAAGGCTACCGAAACAAATTCTTTTCGTTTGTTTTTTTAATTTTACGTGCACTATATTAATTATATATATTTTTCTCGTTCGGATACGGATATAATAATATGTTTATTTGCCGTGCATGCAGTAATACGATGAACCGTTCATCATATTAATACCGGTCGCCGCCGCCGTACGATAAAATAATTTTACAATCGTTGATATTGAGTATCAGTGCACGCCCATGTTATTTACATCACGTAGTCGCATGTCGTTATAAAATAAAATAAAATAAAAGTATACAATATATAAATACAATCGGTGGTGTATTTTTACGAGGAGCGTCCTGGGGTACTAGAAATCCCCTCTCCCCGTAGCTGAAAATAAAAACCAAAACAAAACAGATGCATGTTCCTGAAACACGTTCAAGTAATAAGTACCCATATATATATATATATAAATTATAGATACTAATTTTCATAGTCGTTACGTTGCGACGGCCGTTTCTGAGTTGTGGCTAAACATAATGTTGCGGTAAAGGCCCTAAATGACTGTTAAAACTCTGGAACCCCCTCCTTAGAAAAAGGTTACCATTGATCACGACCTTATTGTTTTGAACAGTGT
The DNA here is from genome assembly GCA_902439185.1 of Cinara cedri. Taxonomy (NCBI): domain Eukaryota; kingdom Metazoa; phylum Arthropoda; class Insecta; order Hemiptera; family Aphididae; genus Cinara; species Cinara cedri. The sequence goes on along the minus strand of CABPRJ010001911.1, from coordinate 238,490 downwards.
CAACGATTTTTTAGAACTTAGATGAAAGTAAGCAGCAGTAAAAATCCTTTAATATTATATAGTAGGTATATGCAAATATACGGCCATTTCATGGCCGTATTTTTATTTTGTTATTGACAGAAGGTATATATTCTCATAGAAAATTCACATTAAAATGTGCTTACTTCAAAACTATGTGTAGCACTTTAAAAAATATATTTAAATAAAAAAATAAAATGGAAAATGTCAAAGCAAAAAGTTACAAAACTGAGTTTAATGTTTCACGGTTCGAACTTTGTATAGTTGTACTGAGAAATTATATTATGTCTTACAATGAGCATGCATTTTCCTACAAATTCGCAGCCCTCCTATTGATATGCAAATGCGTGAACTTAGAAACTCTAATCACGACCATAAATACAATTTATGCACAGTTAAATCGCACTCGTTATTGTAACGAGAATTACACTCGTGGGGAATTACGATTACCAGACAAAAATTTAAATATCAAAATAATTTGCAAAATGGATTGGATAAATTATTATTGTTATTATTCTGCGAAAATAACAACTGTAATATAATAAAAATACAATAAAATTAATTGAATTATACTATATATTAATAATATATTCAAAACATTTATAAAATAGCCAGTCTGTTGTCATAAGTTAAAAAAAAATGAAAAATGACTCCCCAAGATATGCAAAATATTAGATAATGAGTTGATGATTGGGCTAAGATTTCTGATGGAAAAATTGTCTACAGACTTAATAAATAAATCACATATCGTACTAAAACGGAAAAGTAAAATTAATCATATAAAGTTCAAAGTTCTAATAGTAGTTAGGTATACCAATACATATATTATTATCATTACAACGTTTTTTCTTAAAAAGAAAAACGTACTTTTTTACAAAAATAATAAATTTTGTCTCAATTGGCATTACATAATATTATAATGTATTATACAGTACGGTACAAGGTATAATAATTATATTTCCAACAGAGATTCAGGTTTTTAGCTCCCCCACCAATAAATACCAATTTTTGACAATCGCATTAATTGTAATTACAAAAATAAACAATATATATATATATATACACATATTTTTTTTTTTGCGTGCTTTTAATTGCTCAAACTCATTTATAACACCGTCATAGTTCAATACTTTGGTGTATAAAGTCGGATTCGTACAAGATGACAAAAAAAGCAATGTACGAATTAAATGAGCAATAAAAAAGGGATATTTTAACATGTGTTCAAAAAAAACTGCCCGGGTCCTTTAACCCCCTCCTCTTTTACCCTAAATCCGTATCGCATCATTGTTTCGAAAGCTTTTATAACGCTCACGAGCTTCTTTTTATTCTTCACTGACATATCTATAACACGATTAGAGCCATCACTACATCCCTCCATCAATTGCGATCTTGAACAATTTTTTTAAGGCGCACAATAAGCATATGAAATTACAAAACGGCGATCCATTCAATGTAGCGATTATCTGAGTGGGCACCTCTCTTACTAAATAATATTGTCTCTGGCTATTATACTATCGTAGGTATAATAACAAAACACAAAACAAAACAAACGCAATAAAATACTATTTAAAATAACGATCTCGTAATGAGCCACGAGCGTTATTCGGGATACAGCGATCAATGAATAGTGAATAACCTACGTCATAATAGAATTATATATACATGACAACGGCAATACGTGTCCTTCTAACCTACCCTTTGGCTATACATAAAAAAAAAAAATAAAAAAACTGATGATATTATCGGTGCAACCCAAACGGCTCCCATCTATTGTTTGTTTTTTCCGAAACGGCTCCCGCTTTACAAAAAGGTCAATTCCTAAACATCGAAATAGGTAACCGCTTTAAGTAATGTAACCAAAAATGCATGTGAATCGTTCTACAGTAAATTCAATAAGGAATTCAATACCGCTCATTCCAATATTTTTAAAGTTATTGACATACTGACCAAAATACAATCCGAGACGCAAATAAAAGCTCGTAGTCATGAAAATACTTCTAGCAATAATCTAAATCAATAAAAAAACAGGGGCTCGTTGGGACCATCATTGGTGAATTTTCATCTTATAAAATAACTCGAGTGAGATATATAAAAAAAAGTGTGTCTTAAAAACTTACCTTCAACTGCCTGAACTTCATTAACAAAACATTTCAACTTGAATATGATTTAATATTTATAACACATTGTATTTTTTTTTTTTTTTATTGAACTTTGAAACAAAAATTTATTTTGCACATAAAATTAAAAAACACCAATACATTTTTAACCAACTTTTATATATTTTAACTCTTTTGAGACAGTCTTAAGTTGATACGAATTTTTGAAACGGGAACCGTTTAGGAGTTGAATTATGGAATAACGGGAGCCGAATGGACTATAGCTAATATTATCCGGTACTTATTATGTTCCAGGTACCTAGTCTTATTCAATTCCGATGTTATCGTGATATATACTCAAGAAATTGTTTGTATTAACATGTTCCATTATTATTTAGGCTCCTTTTATTTAGGTTTAAAGCGCGGTTTTTAAAATTTTATTTTGAAGGTTCCATAGTATAAAATTGTTCCTCTAGTTATGCTACCTGATGGGAATAATTTTTTCTAAAAATGTGTCGCCATAAATTGGCTCACTTATCGAATAAAGTGTTATCACGTTATTTCCTCTATATCGTGATATAAACATATAATTATTTATAAACGAGTTGATTGGGTATGATAAATGTGAACTTCCAGCATTCAATTTTTTATACCGGAGCAAGACTGGGCATTAACGAGTTAAAAATTAAAAGTAAGTTAAACGTTAAGTTAATATTATCGTTACTTTATTTTTGAATTAACTTTTGATTTAATAATTTACTTTTTTAAAGAATATAATGTGTTAATGTCAAATTAATTTTATACTGAAGTATACAAATTAGGTTTAATTTTAGATTCTGAACGAAGATACCAAATATTCTCCATATAGTTTTGTTTATTTGAGAAATATTTTAATTAATTTTATAAATATTATGCATTATACATTCCGACCAAAGTTAATCCTCTTAATTAGCTCATATGCCATAATCAATGCGTGTGTCTAAAAGTGTCAGTCAAAAATAACGCTGAGTCTTATTTGGTAATGAAATTTTTGTTTCTGGATCGGCGTTGGTATTTATATTAAAACAATTTGTAATCGGTGGAATTTACATTAGTTTTCCAGGTAAACATACTTATTGTTACCTTGGTGGTGAAATATGCATATTTTAAATTCCGTACCCACTCCCACTCGACTAACCTGCAAATCGGTGGAATTTGGATGTGCGTCTGCCTCTCGTATGATATTATAATGAAGCGGTATGGAAATCCGTCTCTGTCAGTTCAAGTTGCGAATATAATATAATAATAATAATAATAATATGACGTGCAATAAAATTACGTTTACCCTGCGTAATAATATCAAACAAATGATTATGTCATCACTCATCAGCCGTACAATATTATATTTAATAGTATTGATTGCCGGAGTCGTTCTATAAATCCGCGACATCGCTCAAAAGATCGCGGGAACGGATGACAGCTTAATTATAATATAGAAACGAATCGATAAAATCACTTCTGTTATAATAAATACCTACCTACTTAAAGGTGACATTATTTTACACGCGATTGTCGTTGGGTTTTTATTACGAACAAGCAGATTATATCGCAGAGTTTTATCACTTTTAGAGTATTTTTTTACGATTAACACGCCCGTGCAAACTTTTCGTGATATGCGATTGCGATTTTTTCGCTTAAAATAAAAAAAAAAACTGGACGTATTCCGTATCACGGGTAGGCCATTATTGGAGGTATAGAAATAATTAAATATTTGTTTGATCTTTAATAATATTGATTAATAAATATATAAACAACAAATATTAAAATTAGTTTTTACTATATTTTTATTATAATTCAGGGCTTGAAACCGGTAACGAAACCAGTAAAAAAAACTGATGCCGGTATTATTAACAGTGTCGGCTCATCAGTGGAACTTTTAAACTGAATCCCTCATAAAAAGAAAAAAACCGTTAGGCTTACTTATATAAAATTATAAAATATATATATATATAATATAGTTATAATACTATATTATATCGTATTTTTAGGAAATAAATTCTATTTTAAATAAGTTTAATTGTATTTATATATTTATTGTATATCTTGTATATCTTATGCATGCATTGTAATTTATAGTTAAAATTGAATTGAAAAATTAAACGTAAAGAATTAAATTAAATTTCAGTTACTATAAAATGGTGAGGTGACTTATGACTGAATGATGGGTTTGCTGATTATTTGAAAAAAAAAAAACACTAGAAGTTGTACAACCAGATTGGGATTATATCTGTATTATTTTATTTTAAATAATTTATGCTTAAAATATGTAATATTATAATTAGGATGTAATGTTTTTAACTAGTGAACTTTACGATGTTTTGAACATAGATAATGCAATTAGTTCCCATCGTTCAAGAAGTTTCTGATCCAGATCAAACGAATTCTGGTACAATAACGTATAACAAAGTACATAATAAATAATACATAAATTGAAAATGATCTTTCGTCAGTATTAAGTTAAAATGTGTGTTCTGTTTTATTTTAGGATGCTGCTATATTACGGATGTTAGATGTTGGATAATGAAGTATTCAAAATTTGCATAATTTCATACTTAAAAAACCATCAGTTTAATAATGCACAAACTGAAGATTTATGTTATGAATTACAAACAACTTGTAAAAGTGCATTTGATATCCGAAAGGTGAAATTATATGATTCACATTATAAACATTATAATTTTAATTCTCAATAGCTGAACTACTCGCCATTGTGAAAACGTGTCACCAGTGGTCATTTAATATTCAAATATTTGGTACAAATGTATTTGTTCTTACAACAAAAGTTGTTTTACAAACAATTATGGCTGTGCGGGATTCACGGGATTTTTATCAAACGCAAGACGCATATGATACACGAAATTGATTTATATGCTATTATTAATAGTTATATGCGTTGTGTATAATATAAATGGGACGTACGTGAATTTGCCCCCCCCCCTCGACTTTGTCGTAGGGACTCCAAACCTGTGCTAATATTTAGAAACTTTTTTGCAACTTTTAGCAACCAAAATTAAAAAATTTGCAACCTAAAACTCCAACGCCAAAATAGACATTTTAAAACTGGAGGGCCAACTTCACGTAGCCCCCGACTTTGTCCTATCGACTTCGGACTTGTATCAATATTTAGCAACTTATTAGCAACTAATAGCAACCAACTCGAAAAAATTTACGACCTCGTCTTTTGTGATTGAGCAATTTATTAGATAAGTTGTATTCAAAGCTGCAAAGCAAGATCTAGATTGAGGCAACGTTTGCCGTCAGACACAACTGCATGGCTCAATAAGTGTGACATCACGACAGGCACATGAGGTAAAACTATCTTAAATACGTATTTATAAGAATTAAATTAAATGTTTTACAGCGTTTATATTTGTGTATAAATGGGAGTTATAAAAATATTTGTATACTGGTTTATCGGATAATTCGTAGGTGTGCAATAACAACTGATTTATGTGAATACGGAATAAAATACAAAATTTAGGGTTTTCATAATAGTTACCAAGAAACAAATAATTAGTACAAAATAAATTAATATAAACGAATCAGGGTGAAACAGGTTTTCTGTGCCCACAAAACTCAGTAAATGTAAAATCGAAAGTTCGTTTACTGGCAACTAGGCGTGAGGAAAAAACAAAGTTTGATCGTTAACTGGAGATCTGTCTGCTCCTTATCCGGGTAACTGGATGCAGAGAGCAGGTTCGTCAAGTTAACTTCGTTAGCGTTGACTTATCGTTGTGTACAAATATAAATTAAATAACTACAAATATCCTACATTCCCGACTTCCCAACTACAATTCTGATACACTTATTAGCCATATCAGTTTTTTCTTTTATTATACTATAATTATATAGTTAAAAAAAGAACATCACACGGCTTATGGGAGGGGGCGATCGCTCTCTCGCCCCTCCCCCCTTCAGGGAGGCGCCTGAGTATATGATACTTTTGTAAATTTCAAGTTGAGCGGATGACTACAACCTAAGTAATATGTAAATATTACTATTATATTAAATACTAAATATTAAACAAGCACAGTTTTTACTCGAAACGTTATTTTTTTCAACAATTCAACAATGTTTATATTGTACGTGTTGTTACCACCTATTTTCCATGGTGGCCGTTTGCGGTAAATAAAAACCAATTGTGTTTATTAATTTTATCGTTGTAGCCTGTGTTACCATAGTATTATTTTCTAGCAACATTCATAATAAGCTATATTCATGGCTACACATCATATATTCATTTACTCAATCCATAAAACAACAAAGATATTTTGTCTCCATAATTTTTCACTCGATAAAAAAAACCATTAGTTAACTATATCTAAAATTTTAATAAAAAAAAATAAATGATATTCCAACAAAAACCTCCCGTCAACAACGTGTAAAAACCTCGCTAAGAAAAAAAAAAACAAGTTAGAAAAGTTGTGATATCAAAAAAAGGCTAAATAATATCTTAAATTCGTTAGTATAGAAATTGTTTAAAATTTTCCTTATTTGATGAAGTGCGTTAATTTAATACAAATATTTTAACTTATCTTATCGGCTACTCATAGTATGTACTTAAATAGTATTATAGTAATATTAATAAATTTTAAAATGAGAATGTAAATATTCATGTCGTAGGCATTGTATCTTTATTGGTAGTCGTAAATATTAGCCGCCAAACTAAGTTAAATTATTTTTATTAAATTATCGCACCTTATCTAATACAAACAATTATAAACAATATCTATACTAATGAATTTAAGAAAATACTTAGCCCTTTTTTGATATCACAACATTTCTAACTTGAGTTTTTCTTTTTCTTAGTGAGGTTTTTACTCCTAATTGACCGATGGTTTTTGTTGAAATAAATAATTATACTCTACTTGTTTAATTTTTTGACCACTACATGCAACAACATGCAATAAATTTCCAGTACATTTCTTAAGAATTCCTTGTCAAAACAATTTTTTCAACATAGTACATACCAAATAAAAGTCAGTTTTCATGTTACGTATTTTTACGGTTTTTCCCATTTGGAAAATCAAAAAAAGGACTTTATTCAATAGGTACTTAATTTCAATGCATAACAAAAAATGTTTTTAATCGGAGCAAGATTTTTTGTAAAATAATTGTTCGTAAACAGAAAAAAAATCTAAGCACATGTCATGGTAAGACCAATACATTCCTCGCTCCACTAGTAACCTAAACGATTTTATACGCATCACACTAGTTCTTGGTAAAAAATTATATCATATCATAACATGTTTATAATTTGAGAAACCAGTGCGGATGTTTTTTTTTTATATAATATATACAATGTAATTCTAACAATATTTTGATTCCGGTGATCCTATATAAAATTATGATCTTAGGAATTAAAGACCTAAACAGCAGACACATGCACTGTGTGATGTAAAAGCATTTTTTTTCTTTCGTTTTAATGTATCGATGATGACACGGCAAAAGGGCACTAAGTGACACGGTTTCACTATTCGGTGGAGAAATACGTGTGTTGTACGTTGCGCACGCTCAAAGACAACTGTGACCATTACTTAATAAACAATTTGGATTTTAAGTTTGGGGTGTAAACGATACTTTTTATTTTGTCTTCTCAATTATAGAGTCTAAATGACAATAAAAGCTAATCAACAGTGCGTATTCATAATAAGGACATGCAATCAAAAACATTTCGAAAGTGATAGTGCTGACGAAACGGAACGCACTCAGAATCTAAACTAATAATAATTAAATTCAAATATACGAAAGAAAACTAAACAACACGAGGCATGAATACTGCTTTAAATATAATTTCCGTGGAATTAAATATGTACCAACATGCGTGTGTAAAATAATATTATAGCTATCTTTACCCGGCGTTGTCCAGATTGAACCTCCCGCAACGCATCCTGTTGATATACAGACGGGTTTGTTGCTTCTATATAATTATACGAGTATAATAATATTAATATGTATACCTAATTTGTTTACTACATGTTCCCGGTTAAAGATTTTTTGAATGATGGGTTTTTAAAAAAAACTATAAGCAAAATAACGACGGGGTCTCCTATAATAGCTAAGCCGAATTCTATATAATGGTTTTTAACTGGATCTAATCCGAAAGAAAACAACAAAAGAACCTATAAACCAAACTTGTAAACATAAACATACATTATACAGTAATATTTTTTTTAAAAAAAATCTAATACTGGGTGGTAAAACTACTACCTACTTTTAGTTTTCAAACGGCAATCTATATTCAAAAGTCCATAAATAGATGGAGTATTAGTTGAAAAAAATATTAGTATTGAAATTGTTGATTTCCGTCAATCCGTTAACGAAATTTTCCACTTTTAAGCTTGGGTTGGAGGAGTGTGGTGGAGTATCATTTGTATAGCGGTACGGCGCGCTGCGTGTTAATAATGCACGCATGTTAATAATTTTGAATACAAGTTGTCATTTGAAAATCAAAAGTAAGTAATTTTACCCCAAAAATAAGAATGGCCAAATAAAACATGTATGTAAAGTTGTAGGGGAGCTTGTTTCTTAAATGTTCTAGAAAACGAATTCCGGACAAAGTTAATACCTTCGGTGATAATGAGAGTACTCACTTATGGAACACCCGATAGTAGAAAAAATCATACAACACTTAAATAGATCACCGGTATATAATATTCAATACAGTTTCCGGTCCCTGTGGTTATTTTGCACTAAATGAACAAAATATAATATAACCGAAACGATTATTGTACAAACGTAACAATTAACAGTTTACCTAACCTCCTCATTCACTAAACAGACAATTTTTTAATAGAAACCAGCACCTCAAAAGTTGATGATCAGAGCATGGTTTCTAGTAGAAAAGTTGTTCGTATACAGAAAAAATAACAGAAGCATATATCATAATCGAATCATAGTAGTAGTTACTAATACTAGTCGAATTTTAAATAAATATTACTTAACTATTATTCAGGCATGCAATTTCCTTCATTAGAGTTATTTTAGAAATTAGTAATTACTGAATTATTATTAAATATTGGTATGAGAGCAAAGCCCCCCACGAATTAAGTTGAGTTCAATAATTTTAATGAACGCTAATTTATTTTAAGTCTTATAGTCCTTCTTTTGTATTTCTTATTCGAGTACTGCTCGTAGTTTAAAAATTAAGATACAACATACTTAATCACAAAATATGTTATAATGAGTTAGTTGGTACCTACGTACTATGAAAGTTTTTCATTTTTTTTGATCTGAAATGTATAGCGTAAACAATTTAACATAGAAATTGTACTTTTAATATTTTATAACAACGATGTTATGTTGATAAATTTAATATTTAAATATTTATTATTTTCTGGGTTTTTAATACTTGTGTAGTTTAATAACAGTACAGTAGTACAGTAGTGTATTATAAACATTGACGTAATAATATGATAATCACACAAACGTAATAAAGTCTGAAAATACAGAGGACTTCAGTCTGATAGGTTTGAAACCTAATGTTAAAGACTAAATTAATTAAAATATTGTAGGCTTGAGATGGATAAGTTCCAGGGACGTACGCAGAAAAAAGTTTTGGGGGGCTGAAAAAAGTTTTGGATGGTGTTTTTTAAAATCAGTAGTTGAAAATAAGAACTTTTTATTATATAAGCATATAAAAGATTGGGTTAGGTTAGGTTAAACTAAATATTTCAGGGGGTATTTATACGCCCAAAACAACCCCCTGTTTACGTGCCTGCTAAGTTCTCCAAACCCCACTCCCTATCTTATACTGTGTACAAAAATTCTACCAGAAATCTTGCTTCAATGTATAAGTGTAACCACATTTCTGAAAGAAAATTTTGTCTAGATGGTACTTTAAAAAGGACGTTTGTTGATTTTTCAATTGGTTTTCATAAAATCTGGAAAACTCCGAGACAAAACGTAAGAAAAACAAACGAAAATAGTATTATTTTCAATTTTGTTTTTTTGTTGTAATTCAGTAAAAATGTTCGTAGACTTGATATTCGGATAGAAAACTTATATTTGCCTTTTCTAGAAATGGTAACATTTTCAAAACATTTGAGTCGTTTTTAAATGATTCACAGACATTTTGATTTTGAAAGTTATTTACGTAATTTGTAATTCGTAAGGCCTCAATAATTTCAACGGGTGCTCGGGGGCCCCGGGGCACTCGTGTACATGGTGTCTATTACCCATAATGGTTCACACGGCTTTACAAGATTTATGACTGTAATCTTGTTTTGTACCTCGACACGAATTTGAATAGTGTATTATAATAATAATGCGTGGAACCGAAATTCACCGAAACACTGAAATAAACGCGTTGTATGACGATTCGACGACGCGCCTTCGCCCAGTGGGAAACCTCTGTCATACTTGCTGACAGTCGTCGTCAGTTTATTATTATTATTATTACTCCCGAGAGTTGAGATTCAGACGTTGACGAGTGACCAAACCAGATCGGTGGCTATTTTTTTTCTCCCTTCATAAGGTTCGCCGGATTAACGTTATATTATTATAATAATCGCGCACAATGGAACATTAAATATTAATAATAATACCTACCATAATAAAAATCCGCACACTACTTTTGTTTTTCTACCTCTACGTGTAACTAAACAGGTACGGAACACAGAAAGTCAGTGGCGTACGCAGGATTTTTCGATGGTTCAATAATTAATCAATTGTTTTGTCACAAGTTTGAAAACTAAAGTAGTATTTTTAGTTCCGACTGATAATAAACATAGAATATGCACAAAAAATTGAAAAATATAAAACTTTAATATTTAGGTAACTATAAAAATGTTGGGCAGTAAAATACAATTGTTAAGCTGGTAGAGTATTAAAAAAGTCAGAGACCAACAAAACTTAGAATTGTATGAATTGTGGGTTGCATAAGTTAACTTTTTTTTATCTTCAAACAAAAAATCGAACAATTTTCTATTTTTTCTTTTTTCTGCCATAATGAATAATTAAAGTTTTTTTAATGTGCAAAACTTTGAGATACGTTTTATACAAAACAATGACGAAAAATCCAAGTATACAAAATATTATTACATTGACACAGAAGAGAAATAAGTGAAAACAAAATTATCTACATATGGTAAATGTTTTTCACTACTTAAAGGTTATATTATTATTATCTACAACATCCGTGGGCTAACTTAACGATGCGTTAATTGTTGGTAACATCAGTTCAGGAAGTTAAATATTGCTATCATAGACATTATCTAAGGTTGCGTGGGCGTGTGGCAGTTCGCATATGCACAATAACACCAACCGCCAAAGTTGTAATAAGAACAAAACCATTGCTTATAACGAGTGTCACCTCAGTTAGACAAAAATAATAATCTTATAAACCAAAATATATCTTATTCTGTGATAATATAGTAATGTTATTAATAGATAGCGGTGGTAAATTAAATTATTTACCTACGAAAATAGTGTATTTTATAAAAAAAAAAAAGTCCTAATTTACTAATTACTATTACAGTTGAAATTTAAAAAATATAAAAAATATGTGCGTATAATATGTAATATATCTGTGGCTTGGTGCAAGGTGTATAAATAATTATACATTCTTTTTTTATTTCTAACTGATTTTTAAAAAAAAATGACATTGGCCCTTCTTCCACCAAGCTGCATAAATATATATACATGTATATACAGAAACGGCCAATGGGGAGACTTCAACCCCTTAGCCCCCTCCACTACAGAAAGTTTAATATTACAATACAAATCGAAAATAAAACGTATTTAGGTAGGTATAACGTGTTGATGATTTATACTTACTCTCCATACAAATCAACATTCAAATTTCAAGATTATATTCGTTTAATTTGTAATTTTTCATTTTTTTTTTTTTTAATTTCGTCAAAGAATATTGCATTGTATTGTACCTATTATACATATCTTTTTCCGCTACTTTTGGACCAAAACTCTTTTGAGTTCAAACTCGAGAATTAGTTGTTTTACCAGCAGGGGATTGAAGTAATGACATGTTAGTTGAGTTTCAATATGAATTTAGAGGGGATTTTTTTAATTTTGTGCATCTCCTCCAAATGAAGCCAGGAGACAAAATGTTGTATGTGTCAAGAATGTGCCTTTTGAGATGGTTTCAATTTTTGATCTATCACTGCAATATCTGTATAATTAAATTGCACCATTCAGCAGTCCAGAAAAAAAAATTGGAATAAACCCTGAATATAATATAATATATAATTTTATAATTTCTCTTAAATAGGATTTTACAATTTCCAACTCTACATAGTTGCAACATTATTTAAAGCTATAGTTCATATTTCAACAGTTGTTTTTTTTTTTTAGTTTTTATTTAATTTAATGTGGATAAAATTATTTGACCGATCTGAAATGCTTGCAAAATTAATAATTGCAAGGTTCATTATAAATTTAAAATACCTAGTGGTAAAAAAAGTTATGTATAATATAGTAGTTTTTTTTTTTTTTTTTATAAGTATTTTAATATCAAATGTTGAAAATTTTTTTAAAAATTATGATGTTTCAAACCATGTAAAATCAAATTTTGCTTAGAATCGTTTTGTTTATTAACAACTGTTTCTTTGTTTAAATCATAAAAAGTACAAATTATCATTAAAATATTTTATTATATAAATAATAATAAATTATTATTTATCATAGTATTAAGTTATTTATTGTTTTGCCTAGAATATTGCTACAATATAATAGGTGGTGAAAATTCCTTTCAGTTTCTTAACATGTTTTTCTTGTACTGAAACTTTAAACACCTTACCTTGATTTACCTAGACTCTAAATAATAAAAACAAATAACAACAAAACGCACAGAAATCTGAAATTCTAACCTAGAAAAATGGGTGGGGGGGAAGGAGAGAAAGGACCGAATTATTGAATATGAATTTTTAAATACTGAAATATTTTCATATGGAGGAAGAACAAATTAGATTTAATTTTTTCTTCTAGTTACACAGAAAAAACTACTTTAATTTTTCTCCAACTTAACCTGTAGTTAACAGAAATTCATTAAGAAAAATGTTTTAGTTTATAATTATTCACTGTTTCATTCAATATATAAACTTTGTTATTATTGTATATAGGTACCTGAACAGAATTCTTACATTAACAAAATTGAGTTAAAAAAAAAACAAAAATAAAACATTCATTTTCTGAAAATTTATTACAAACAATTTTGCATACAAATAATTAAAAATAAATTTTATATATAAACACAGTTTTGTAAATTATTGATATAAAAAAATTTGCTTAAACATATTACAATATTGTATGCACATAAAATTAAGAATTAATAGTATATTAGTATAATTTGTATTTATTTAATTATTATTGCAGTCAACAGTAAAATATCATATTATTATTATTGCGACAATTGCAAAAAATAATCATGATAAAAATATTGATTGATTAATGAATATTATTAATTTAAAAAATATATATATAGGTACAGACAGTAATGGTATTGCTGAATAACATTAGTGTTATCGACCAAATATATTACATAAGTATTAAAATTTATAATAATATAAGAAACTAATTTTACCTATATTCTATAATATTATGTACACTTAAAAATAAAAATTATTAGACAAAAAAAATATTATTTTTGATTTCAGTTCATAAAGTATTGCAAGGTTAATAAAAATAATAATTACTAAATACTATAATGTGTTATCTACTTAAAACATGAACATTAACACAATATATAAAAATAATATTGCAAAAAAATATAAAAAATATCAAGGTTTTAAATAATGTTAAATTCATTAATAACATCAAAATGTTATAATTCAACCATACATTTTTTTGGTCTTTATATTTATTTAAATAATATTATGTTTTATGAGTTTAATGTTAACATAACAACAGTGGTTAGTACAACAAAGAAAATATTTATGAACTTAGTGAAAGAAAGAAAAAATAATCAATTTTTTTCATTGGTTAATTTTTTATATATATTATTAACACTGGATAATCATTAATGTTAAACAAAATATATTCAAGAGTTTGTTCCTGGAGCAGATTTTTGGTAACAATACAAGTTTTAATTTTTTTTTTTTCATTTTATATTTCAGGTTGTTAAAAAAAGTAAAAAAAAAAAATCTGTCTCCAGGAGTACATTAATTTATTATTATTGCACTTGTTAAAATTCATGATAAAATGATGTTAAACATCATTAAAATTAATAACAAATTAATTAAATTATTTAATAATTGCTCCAAGTTATTAATAATTGTTAAAAAAATAATAATAAATAAATCCCTGATTTAATCATACCAACACTGATAGGAAAAATAATATTACGTAAGTACCTAGGTATAAATACAAAAATTACTAACACTGATACATTAGTTGTGATAAAAAAATACAGGTTTTTGTAAAATAATCATTATTTAAGCTAAACATAATATTTTGAGGAATAAAGAGGTTAACTGATAATGTGATGTAGTATTAATTTGTATTAATAAACAAAAACACTAAATAAACAATTCGGTTTAATAACTAGTGCATAAATGTTACAATATACATATAACAAAAAATATAAAAATGGAGACTACTTTTGAAAATGGGGTGAATTTATTAATTTTAAATAGTAAACACGCAGAGGAAAAGAGAGAAACAGGCACCTAGAAACCATTAATAAAATTATTTTGAATTTGAATTTGATAACCTACAATGAGAAACTATTATTATACATTGTTATTATTATTTAAAAATAATAATAATAAAAGGAAATAACATTTTATATATTTTTTTTAAATATGTTAAAAGCTAAAGGGAAAAAAATGGTTTGAAAAACATTTAATAATCCTTAAATTAATGCCATAACAACAAAGCATTTAACCTGTTCAAAATATTGTCAAATCAATAGTTATTATAAGACTAGTGATAAAACCAGTAGGATCATCACATTATTTTAAAAGTATATTTTCTCACTCAGAACATGATACCGTTTGAGATTTAGTTAATAGTACAATAGAGATTATATTTATGTTTTTAAATTAATATGGAGTGAACAGAACAAAATTAATAATAAAAGGAATTGGTTTTGTGATATTGTTAAGATTGATTTTGCATTAATACATGTACTTAACAAAATAATATAAAGAAACATAACTTATAAGATAAACAAAATAAAAAAAAAATTAAGAATAAAAGCAATAATTAGGACGGAATGATTAGGTAGGTATATCTACTAACCATATTATAGTAATAAATTCAAAAATGAAAGAAATGTATAATTAATTTTGTTTACATAATTATTTTTAAATTCACCAATCAGGTACATAATATATGCTATCATTGATTTTATATTATTTATAATTAAAATAATTTATGAAATTAATAAAACAAAACACAACTTCATAATCATAAAATATTAAAATGCCATTAAAAACCAAACAAGTTCTTACTGAAACACTAATTTAAACAATTTTTATTACTAGAGCATTTACAGTATGAATAGAAAGGTAATTGAATTAGTGCTTTAATATTAATATAATTTGTGTTTTCCATATAATTAATATTGCCAACTTTATTAAAATACAAATAATCAAATAAATTTGCATTGAAATATCTTATTACCTAGATAAATTGAGAAAAAAATAATATGATATATATTGTATGTATAATGTACAGAGTACACAAATGTCATAATCAAATAGATATTATTAAAATTAATTTTAGTTTATACTTTGTAGCAATTAGCATAGTAATGTTAAAATAGTATTTTTTTTTTTTTTCAATATTATGAAAATTCAAATAGAAACTAATACATATTATAAATAATAAATATTCAAGAATTCCATTGAAGTACTCTAAACAGTATATATGTTTAATACATTTGATTTATTGTATATCAAAATGAAGAGTCAGGGCAATGCAAAATTAGATTTTCAAGTTTCCTATAAGCCAAACCAATTTTTTTTTGTCGGATATGGAAATTATAATATAACAATATTCAACAATTGTCAATATTTTTTAAACATACCAATGAACATAATGAAAATATAATAAAAAATATTAGCTTGCGAGAAATCTAATTGAAACTAAACACTGTAGGTATATATTTACATTGATAACCTTAACTGTAAATTTAATAATTAAACATAAGCTTCAGATTTACCTGAATTAGGACGTATACGAGCCAAGAATTGTTGCCAACTATTTAAAGTCTTACCAGACCATATCCAAACGCTGGATGTGAGACCAACTAGTAATGATACAAAATATTTAGCAATAAAAATCTCAAAGCTAGGTTTCCTCGGTATGTCGTTGAATTGAGAGGGGCATGGTAATGCATATTTTGGATCTCTGCAAAGTGTAGAGTGCCAACTGATAATCCATGAACCGAGGTTTACATGCTCATACATCAAACATAAGATTTGAGCTACAGCGGGCACAGTGTAAAGAACGCTAAACACGCCGATACGTATCATCAATTTTTCTAGTTTATCTGTGCCTCGGGTGCCATCATGTTTCATTACTTTTCTGATACGACATAGAGAAACAAATCCTGCCATCCAAAACGCAGTGCCCAAAACTAGGTACACCACCAGAGGAATCAGTACCATGTCTCTTACAGCGGTGTCATCACTCCAAACAGCTAATGAACAAATACCGGTTAACACATCACCTAAATTGTTTAAAATAAAATATTTTATTAATATGTGGCAAAATAAATTAATCTGTACATCATTATTTAAAATAGTTAAAATACTTAGATACTGAGCACAACATGGAATTTGTAGATTTTACTATGCACGTTTTAAAAATATTTATGTCTGTAAACAACTTTTCTACCACAAATCTTGCTTAAATAAAAAAATTATGAGATCTTTATTGTAGAATTTTAGATATAAATGCTGCATTAGGGAAATTATTTTTTGATTTTTCTAGTTATTTTCATAATAATTTGGGAAACCCAAAAAAAACATACTGGAAAAAATTTGGGAAAAAGCTTGAGGTAATTTATCGTAATATTAAATACACACAAATTATGATAATAAAAGTTTCATTATATTCAATTTTTTTTCGCATGAAAAATCTTAATTTGAATTCCAAGGGAAGCATCTTTTAAGGAAAAATATTGTCTAGTTCAGTGGTCTTCAACCGGTGGGTCGCGACCCATTTTTGAGTCGCGTAAGCTTAAAAATTGGGATGCGATAAGTTTTCTTTTTAAAGTAAAAATTAAGTTTATACAATTATATAAGGTATACAGATAGTTGTTTAATTATTAACCTTAGAAAATTAATAAATGAAAATACAGTTTGAAAATTATTGTAATATATTATGTATAAATAATATTATATAATTTATATTCAAAATTATATTAGTATAATGGGTTTCAAATCACAGTATATGTTTCATATATAGGTATGATTCTACGTAGTATGACATTAAATATAATAATTTACGAGTAAACCGGGCTAGTAATAAAATAAATATATTATAATATTATCGTTAAAGAGTCCCATAATCTACGAACATTGTTGATGTTATCGCTGTGTTTAAAGAGGAATAAATGTTAGTCGCGTATTATTCTAGTCATATTTATGTATCCGTTAAAAAGTTTTTTTTATTTTTATTTATTCAGTTATAACAATGTTTTTTCATTTTTCTACAAACGTTTTTCTTTATGTATGCCTTATGTGGGTCGCGAATAATGTACGCCTAAAAAAGTGAGTCGCGAGTCCAAAAAGGTTGAAGATCACTGGTCTAGTTGATGCATTAATTAAGAGGTGTTTTTTTATGTTTCTAGTAGTTTTCTTAATAATTAGAAAATACAAGGAAAGATTACAAAAATAACAGTTTCATTATTTTTGCATTGTAATTCGGTTTAAAATAATTAAAAGGACCATATTTTTTTTACAGAATACCTGACAGAATATTGACCTCGAGTCATAACTTAAATATGTTTTGAATGGCCGCTTAGGTAGTAGGCATGTAAACTATAAATCAAATGTATAACCTACTTACTGAATTTGATTGTATTTAAAAAGATATTTCCCCAGGAATTGTTTCTAAAGATCTAATTTTATGAAGTAAATTTTAAATCTAAGTAACTACTTACCCATACCTACAATAATTGTCAGAATTGTATACATATTTGGTATATATGTAAGTACCTACCGAGAAACATAGGTACCTGGATTTATAATGAATACAATTTGACTTATTTTAATGAATATTAAGTGTGTTACAGTGAAACTTCCATTTAATGAAATATTTTGTTTAATGAATTATTATTGAGAACCATGACCTACATTTTTAATTATGTGTAAATTTATCTCTGTATAACGAATAAACTATTCAATAACAAACCTCTTTTTAATAAAATAATAAAGTAAAAGCAAAATTAAATGTAAATGTTGTCACTATTAAATATGTATTAAATATTTTATTAAAATACCTACAATTTTTTTATTTCCGATAAAGATAAGACATTGGTAGACACTCGGTTAATTTTACTGCAGTGCTGCGTGCTGCAGTTCCAATATTGACATAAACGTATTCGTACACTTAAATTGTTTTGTAATTTTTCAAAATGTCATTATTCGATAAATTTTAAATTTTAAATGAAGTCAATGAGGTGTTAAAAAAAAGATATTGCTGAAAAATATGGTATTCCAACAAGTATTCTTTCAACCATATTGAAAAATCATGTAAACATAATGAAGCAAGCGCAAAATAATAATATATAATTATATTAAAAATATGTAACTTAATAATTTAACTAATAACTCTATATTATAAATTTTTTTTTTTTTTTTTGTTCCCCGTGAGACTTTGTTATATGGAAGTTTTACTGTACCTATACCTATGTGCCTAATAAGATTTATTTATTGTTTTATGCTCAGTTGTATGTTGAATCAAATTATTTTCCATACTAGATACCTACATATATAAAACTTCATAAAGTAGATTAGTAATTGAACAGCAGAAATTTAAATGAATTTGAACTTTTATTCAAAACTGAAAGCATATTTTTAAAAGGTATACTGGTTTTATTAATATTTAAGTACCTATGTTTTTTTTTTAAAACTCATTAACTCACCCTCAATTTTGCCCATGGCCAATACTGTAATAGTTTTCGCTGCAGGTACAGTCCAGGCGGCCAAATGGAAATAATGTGAATTTGCTTCAATAGCTTCATGGCCCCATTTCAGTCCGGCAGCCAGGAACCAAGTTAATGTCAACACGACCCACCATACGGACGATGCTGTACTAAAGAAATAAGACACCATAAACAGCACGGTGCACCATTCGTTGTCGTCTGTACCTTGAGTGATTAAATTTTGTCTGTTGCAAGCAATATTGTTGCCTGACAAGTATCCAATCAGGTATGATATGGAAACCATTAAATAGCACAGTGACAAGAATATTATCGGTCGTTCGGGATAGCGAAAACGGTGCGTGTCGATGGCAAATGTAAGGGACGTGAACAGACAAGATATGGCACACAATATAGACCAAAGGGCGACCCAAGACCGAGCTTTGCGCATTTGATCTTCACTCCAGAAAGCGTCGCACGGTACCCCGCAATTTTTCACCAATCTGTTGCCGACTTTCAGCGCATAGCCTTGAGTGTTCCGGTCGGACCGTTTTTTGTTGCTGTTGCTGGACTCTATTTGAAATTGTTGCGGGCAGACGAATCCGATATCGTGGCCCGGGTTGTTCATATACACTTGGTCGACGGGAAAATGTCTGGACCCCGAGACGGTCAAATCTTTTCCATTTTGGGACTGTTCGATCAAACCCGTTTGCGGTGGCTGCGAAGTGGTGGTGACATTGTTCTCGCCGACACACAGTTGCCCGTTTTCCGGGAACTTTGAACACTCCAGATTGTCGGGCCATTCGATTTGGAAACGGTTCATAATGGACTCGCACCCGTTGCGGGCGGACAAGCACAGGGACCGGCACGGCGGTATGGGTCTCTCGATTATGGTGCACACCGGAGCGAATACGCTGCACAAAAAGAATTGCAAATCGTGCGAACACTGGATCTTCACCAACGGATAGTACTGTTGCACTTCGAAGCCCGCCTCGTCTTGGCGCTGCTGGCCCAGTAGATTGGGCATGATGGTCTCGTTGTACGCAATGCCCATGCAAAACGGTATGGTGATCGGCTCGCAGCGGCCGTGGTGTATGGTTCCGTCGTCGCCGATCTGTACATCTTGCATTTGTTGTTGTTGCCTGGACGAGTGGCCGGACGAATGGGCAGACGAGACCCGACAAACGACCGCGGAGGCGCCGATGACGACGATCAACAACCACAGCCGCATCATTTTCGGCAACATCGGAGTGGTTCGCGTCGATTCACAGCTGCCAATGTTCGGCTACTTTACTACGCGAACCGCAATCGACACCGTTCATAATCGTGCACCGCGGGCGGACAGCGGCCGGCTGCACAATTATCAGGCTGCGGATTGAGCGGAAATCGCGGCACGGACTGTTGGCTGTTGGCGGTAAACGTGAACAATATTAACACGCGTCGTGTTGGGCCGACGCAATCGAGAAGACACGACAGAAAAACCTGACGGACGCGCGACGCGATCGACGACCTACTGACAATAACAGTTCGTACGTGAACGAAACGGGGAGAGACAATAGATTTCTGTACGGACAACATGCAAAAATAACGAAACACTGGTGCGGGCAGAACGTCGCGTGTGACACAGGAAACGTTGACGCGGGGGTGTATACCGCAGTGTTGTATAATGATTATTGTGCTCCTCGATACAAAAACGCACGATCCAATGCATTCATTGCGTCGTTATCACGACACTTGGTGCAACAAGGCTTCTGGGATATTTACAGGGAGTTGATAAACGCGCCGCTCCGTTTCTGTACAACGTCCCTGGCTGTTCCGGGCGATAACGATTTGGACGGCGGTAGATAACGCGAGTACGCACCACTACCGTAGATAATATATCTTCTTATATATAAAATTATCGTGTCACAATATTCGTTCCCATACTCCTCCGAGACGGCTTGATCGATTCTCATGAAATTTTATATGCATATTCAGTAGGTCTGAGAATCGGCTACCGTCTACGTTTGTATGCTCTGCGATAAGTGGTTCCGGAGTTATGGCCTCTTAAATCAAAGTATACTAGCACGCACGATATTCAACAATTATTATTTTGCCATGGAGAGATAATATACACTCTATGTGGTTATTTTGTATTATTGGTTTCCGTGGCACCCGCGTGCCAATAACAATTGACAACGGCTGGGCCAATTTGGCTAATTTTGCTAACCTAACCTAACCTATGTACGTGTGTTTATTTGTGGCTTAGATTTGAGAACACCATGTTCTTCACACGGACAATTATACGTGGCATGCTCTCGAGTGGGTAAACCATCCAGTTTATAACTAAAGATGGACTAACAAAAAATATTGTTCACGCTATAGCATTAAGAGATTGATATTTTTAAGGAATAAATTATAATAACTTAAAAATAATGTTTGCCTTTTGTTATTTTTATATTCCCTCATCGTTCACAGCGCTCCATGCCTCTTTCACTAATTTACCACATCCTTAAACACTTACAATAAGTTAGTTATTTTTTTTCTAGACTATAGATTCCCTAGAAATAATTTATATGGCAAAACAACGTTTGCCGGGACAGCTAGTATATGTATAAATTATCATGACAAAATAACTAAATATTGTCTCGTGTAAAATTGTCAATTGTAATACGTCTAGGCGTCGTCACGGACGGGGACCGCACGCGCTTACAGCAATCATTTTTTTTTTTTGTACAGTTACGTTAACACTGCTGCATGTCTCCGTCTCTAACGCTCCTGTAACAATGACGATAAACATTCCCGTATTTGTCGTTTACGGACAGACTGTCGGATCTGTGATTTCGTTAGAAAACGATACACAGTTACCTACATAATATATTATCGCGTTATTGTCGAACGACGGTTTATTAATATTAGCAGCGGCGCATCCAAGAGCGGGGTGGGGGTGTTTAAACTTCCCTACCCCCCCAATTGCTTATTTTTACACGTTTTAACCGAATGAATGTATTCATATTATTGTATACTTCGTTAATCCTCCTGTAAAAGTTGTGAAATTTTTTTTCATACTTACGGAGATTAGAGATATCTCTAATATTCACGGTTAATGGTTGTACAATTGGAAAATGCATAATAACCACAGTTTAAGGTATACTTGAATCGTTTATACCGTATAACGGGATAAAGTTAATTATTATTTATCTTTATCATGAACACGTTATCATTAGTAAATTGGTTGAACAAAACGCTTCTAAAACTCGTCTAAAGACCAAATAGATTATTATATTACATTCAATTGTAATTATTAAAATTATTTATCACGATTTTTTTAACAAACCGTGGATTGTGGTTTATGACTATTCTAACGACTGATTACAATATTCATTACGATATTTGATACATTCGTGTGTTCATATTCATAAATGTGAATGTTTTTTGGGAAATAATAGTATAATGTAATATAATAATAAGATAATGTTGCTTTGTCAACAATTTATTATATGTCATTCCTCTTCCGATGTTTTTTCTCGGGTTTTCCAACTTAGTGGGAAAATCAAAAAAATGACCTCCCTTAAGTACTTTACCCGTCAGATTTCCTTTTTAAAAAAAATTTTATTGTAAATCTGAGCAAAATTTCTGGTATAAAAGGTGTCCACAGAAAAAAAAAAATAAATAAACGTCATAGTAAAACCAATACATTCTTCGTTCCACACAGACTCTAAAACTGTAAAAAGCTAATAGCATAATTCATACTTTAAACTCCCCTCCCCCATTACGTAATTCTGGCTACTGAATATAAGTATATATAATATTAAATATGATATGCTAACTGAAAGCTAGACATAAAGATTATCGAAATCGCGTCTACGCCAATATTGATTGCCAATAAATCATATTTTATTGCCAAGTAACAATAATAATAATAATATGTCTGGTATATTCAATATATTGACCGTTTTATTATATGGTAGCTCTTTTTTGTACTTGAATACTCATTAGTAGATTTTATGAATACAATATAAGTACTTACAACCCAACATATTTGTCTTTATGTATGGATAAGAAAATTGTATAATTAAAAAAATATAATATATTAGATAAATGTTAGGTATATTTCAACGATTTAATATAAATTAGGGAAAAGTCATATTATATTGATCTTGCTATAACTGTATTAACTTCAACGTGAAGCCAACCAGAAACCCTTGCAAGTGATAAGAGTGAATATTGAGACGAGTAAAATAAGTTGCCTATACAAGATGCTATTAAGGAGCAGCTACTAAATAGTTATAGATTAAATAATTTAGAAATACTAGATCTTACTATGATCTTCTTACAATCTTACTATTTTTCTAAATGATATATCCAAATATATAGACTAGTAAAGAACACTACTATTCTAAACATAACTCCCAGAACTGGTAAAATTTAACATTAATATTGAAAGGATCATTAACAAACAAGCAATGATATCAACATTTACATTTATAAGTGGCTCGTTGTATTGACTACCTAAATTGATTGTTTTCTACCTTCATTTCACATTCACGTTTACGTATGACATGTTTTAAACTTGCTGGTACTTTTACCCAAAAAAGTTCCAAATGAGAGATAGATTATTCACCTATTGGTCTACCCATTTAATTTAAATTAGAAATATATACACATTATACTAATTAGGCATATATAATGCCTATTTATTAATTAATTTAATTAAAATTAATAACTTAACAGTTTAGACTTTTGAATGATATAATATTTGAAATATTATTAAAAAATGTAAGTACTAGCAAGGGCGTAGCAACATAATATTGCGCCTTTACGATCTATCAATTATAATAATGACTCAAAGCTAAAAATGTTCAAAGGCTATAATAAAATTAGGGGTTTTTTAACGAATATTATGAATAATACCCATGTATGTGAAAAACATGAAATTCTTAGATATTGGTTATTTAGATCAGAAAAAATAAGCAGGTACCTATTTATTACACATTTATATATATATATTTCTATTAATAATTGAATTCTGATATGACAATATTTAATGTGAGAAATAATCAAAATTCATCAGTTAATGATGGTAAATTTTATTTTTATTATACAACTTATATTGGTATTTTTAGTAAGATGTAATTCAAATTTTGCTATGAAAATAATATTATTCATTTTTCTTGAATGTTCCTTTTCAACTCAAGTCAATTATAAACATAATAATATCTACTAGTAATATTTTTTTATTTATAATAATAATATTTATTTTATTTTACTATAATATTGTATATAATATATAGATATATAAATTAATATATCTGCTATTTATACCTAGCTATAGGAGGAACAAATTATTATTTACCTATATAATTTATATTGACAATATAAAACTAAATTAGGTAATTTAATACATACCTACCTGTAATAACTAATTTTGTTAATTTATTCCAATTTATTTTATTACATATCGATATCAGAATTCAAACATTCCAGTTCATGGGTAAAATTGACAAAATTAACGAGTTCTGTCTTGTTACTTTCTATTCAAGAAGTAATACTCCTGAAGTAGAAAAATGCATTATAATTAATCACTTGAGATCTCTTATCATTTTGAATTTTTGGAAATATATTAAAAAATATTCAAGAAAATAGTGGTGAAATTCGTTTATAGCACGGTTATCTACACATCTATATTTATCATTATTTATAAAATAAGATTGTAAATAAAAACAATCTTAATTACTTGTTTTATTATAAATTTAAATATGTATATAATTTAATAATATGCAAAACTAAATAGGCAAGGTTTATTTAGTCTAAATTAAATGAAAACTAAATATAAAAAGCTCTAACTATGATATGATATTATATCATAGATCCATTATATCTACTAATGGACCATTGACTATGCCAAATACTAATGTGAGGACACTTCCCTCGGGGATGCGCCTGCATGATTTGAAAGACTATAATATTTACGATTTGAAAATATTATATTTCGTAAATTTTTCAGTTTTTCCCATTTATTATAAAAAACCATAAAAAAAAAAATCAAACAACGACTTCTTTAATGTCAAATTAATTTAAATGTATATTTGTAATAATTATATTAGCCACCCGTTATTATTTTACTATCGGACTAACGGTTTCATTAAAAAGCGCTCATCAATCATTTATTTATTGTTTGAATATTGTTTTATTCTTATGTTTTTATTGTTAACATCAAAAGAATATTATTTGAAAATTGCTCATTGTTTACGAATATATTTATAATAGTTAAACATAATTATTTCTTGTTAGCCATATAAGATAATATAATTATTCGATATCGTTTGACTCATCAAAATTAAAATTATTAAATTTAAAAACAAAATCTAAACAATATAATGTATCATACTATATTATCATCATTTTTTTCCAGAGTAGATTGAATGTAAAAGTTAATAAAATATAATACAATATTGGAAAACAGATATAGTCAGGGCCGCATTTAAGATTTAGCTACCCCGTGCAAATAAATTCTGTCCCCCCTTCCTTGAATTTTGTACATTAGTTTTTTTTGGTTTTTTCGTTTTTACATACAGCTGGCAAATAAATAAGATAAATTTAGAAGCAATTATTTAATCATTTAAATAAGAAAATATAATATAAATTATTAGGTATATTATGGTTTCAGATTCTAAAAGGAACAATAAATGTATTGGTTTTATGGTTTTACAATGATGTTTATTTCATTCTCTGAAAAACTTTTCTACCAGAATGATATACGCTCATTATTGAAAGTATTAACTTTTTCCGGAATTTTTTTCTAAAACATTTAAGAAACAAGCTGCTCTATAATATAATGTTTATGTTATTTTTTGTCACTCTTATTTTTGGGGGTAAAACAACCACTTACTTTTGATTTTCAAATTGCAACCTATATTAAAATACCCATTGATAGATGGAATATTAGTTAAAATAAATATTAGTGTTGAAATTTTTGATTTCTGTTGATCTGTTTACGAGATATTCCACTTTTAAGTACTTTTTAGTTGGGGGAGAGTAGTATAATATCATTTGTGTGGCAATACGGCGTGCGGTGTGTTAATAATGCACCACTACTCTATTCCAACCTAAAATTAAAAGTGGAATATCTCGCCAATGGCTTGATAGAAATAAACAATTTTAACACTCAAATTTATTTTAATTCATAATCCATCTATTTATGGAATTTTTAATATAGGTGTCATTTTAAAATCAAAAGTAGGTAGTGGTTTTACCCCCAAAATTAAGAGTGAAAAAAATAACATAAACATAAAATTGTAAAGCTGCGTGTTTCTTAAATGTTCTATAAAACATTTTATGATATTTTACAAACACCTCGGGATTTCAAACGTTTTTATAAAAATAATTATACAATACACAAGGAATGAGCGCGTGGGCACGAGTCGAACGAGTCGCAATGGTCCATCGACCAACCACTTTCCCGCTGAGTCATCGAAAAAACTAATTCTGCCAGGTGTTCACCACCCGTACTGCCGCTCTATGCCGGACTGCCTATGATCACTCTGATTTCCCTTATACATTTTCATTAATTATTATGGAAACATATAAAATATTCAGTGTTGGAGATAAGGCGACGACGGCGAATGGCTCCGAGACCACTGTTGAGTCGCTGTACAAAGTTTTTTTTCTTCTATCAACTGCCAACGAAGACATAAGCCCACTTCGTGCAGTGAAAAAAAAAACAACTCGTTTTTTTCCACGACCATCCGATCCAACAAAATGGCGGCGTAAACCTACATAGCGGTCTATGGCGGGCTTACTATTTAGTGATGACAATTAATCTACCACAAGTACCTAATAGGGTTTCTAATTTTTGTCACTCTATATGTACAACACATTTGTTTTTCCTATTTTTTCCCTATTATTTTATCTAATTTATTAATGTTTAATTGATACCCCTGTTGTTATTTGTTATATAATGACACCCAATGTTCACCACCTGCTATTTATAGTTACTCATTTCCATGTCCGTTTCAATTATTTCTTTTTTCTTACCATTTTAATATTATTTATTTCTTTTGATACCTCACCAATCTTTTTTTTGTTCATTATTCTGGTTTACTGCCAAATATACCATCTAATCCCCGCACATTAGTGTTTAGTTTCTTTGTCGTATATATAAATTTAACATGGTTAACATGTTTAACATTAAACATATTTACAAATCCCCCTGGCTCTGCCGGTTCGTTACGTTACCCGGCTCGGCTGGGTGGTCGTCGTCGTAGTGCCCCTACTTCGGTGGCATCACTTATCGGTCCCTACCGATAAGGTGGTCGCAGGTACTATATAATATGTAAAATGTAATACAATATTATGATGTGTAAAATAAATATATTGCTTTTTTTACCACTTGTTTTTGTTTCACTAGTTTTTTGTTTTATTATACCGTTGTTATTCCGAATTATACCGGTCTGTGATAACAGTTGTATAATTCGGGATACAGGTTTTTTTGATTGAATTAAGAACTGGATTTCGTGGAAAAAATTTTAGTAGGTACGTGTGATCTCGATCACTTATTACCAAACCCTATACAGACTGTATCTAACCTCTCTCTAACCGCTCAATTCCGACTTCGCTATCGTTCTTAAATCAGCAATATACAATAAATATCCAAAACAAAAAATTTAAAAAATTATATTTGCTCTACATAATTTTTTACTCAAACGATTTCGTCAAAATTTGAAATTAAAATTTCTTTCTAAGAAAAAATACTTCATTAAATTCATTTTTTATTCCCACAAAAACAAAGTGGGACTTTTAATGAACCTCCTGTTAAATTTTCAAGAATTTCTGTTAAGTCTAACAATTTTACTACACATTACCTACGTATAAAACACGCAAAATTAAAATGTCTATAAGTAGCTCAAAATGGCTATATTTTTTTTTATAAAGAATATAATAATACTAGCCGACCCGTCACGGCTTCACCCGTGATTGGTTGTTTAATTTGCCTTTGGATAATGATATATAGAACTTTTTAATCAAATTCTATCGTTTAATAATATCGGCAAATTAATATAAAAAAAAAAAAAAACGGTTAATGAAAACGTATTGAAATGTTTCAAGCGGGATTAATGACAAATATATTTTTACTAAAAATGAATGCAGATACAAAAGAAATGCTGAGTAATTTACGGTTGATAAAGAATTTTATAAAACTTCTGAGTATATGGCGTTTTTTGTTTTATCTCCTGTTGAAATTAAAATCATAAGATGCTTCGGGTCCCCAGTTCGAGAAAATCTCACGTATAATTGTCCATGTGAAAAGCACTGTGTTCGAAGACCTACGCCAACGTACCTGTATGTTTGACCTTGAGCTTTGTGTATCGTGATTGCCAAAGAAACTTTAACAGAGAATTAAAACCGTTTGAACGGAAACGGCAAGTCCGACGGAATCACGGGAATTCTTGGAATAAATGCAATTTCTCCTTTTGCCGGCCCCGTAAGAATGACGGCTCCTATAACACTATTCTGCAACGATTTTATTTGTCATCTTGTACCGTTACATAACTTCGGTGGTTGAAGATTACGTAATAATGTAATCGGAGTACCAATTTTTAATTTTAGCTTATGGAGAGGAAATCCCGAAGGAGAAAGAGAATTGAGAAATTATTGTAGATATAAATATATAAAGATATAGATAAAGATTAATACGAATATTCGGTATACATGTTGTTTGGTGTGCGTGCGATAAACTTCTCGGAACAATTCGTACCTACACGCCGATGTCAAACACGATACAATTTGACGAACAAAAAGGTCAGGTCGCGGGTAGCTGTAAACCCGCGGGCCGCCGTGCCGCACAATGCGTATATAATATGGGTAGACAATTTTTTAATTTTTCANCAGCCAAATCGGTACGGTGGTTTTCTCGGTTAGCGCGGTCGAAGAAAAACCCTTACAATTTTATATCCATGGGAACCTAGCCTAAATGATTAGTTAATATAACGAAGTTATAATAATAAAAATATAGTATAGATATGAATATTGGGTATACGTGTTGTCGGTGTAAGTGCGATATACTTCTCGGAACGCCGATATCAAACACGATACAAAAAAAAGGTCAAGTTACAGGTAGCTGTAAACCCGCGACCCGCCGTGCCGCACAATATAGGTACAATTGTTTTTAATTTTTTATGAACTTTTATGAACTTTTTTACTGACAAAAGTGGTACTATAACCTTCAGCAGAGTGTCGGGTTTCAGCCAAAAAAAATTTCAGCCAAATCGGTCCAGTAGTTTTCTCGGTTAGCGCGGTCGAAGAAAAACCCTTACAATTTTATATAATAGTATAGATGTATCCGTTGTTATTCCAAATTTTACGGGTCTGTAATCATACTTTTTTTTTTCAGTGGTACTAATAACGTGACATCACTCGATAGTCAGTCTATAAAATAAATTATTCTTTAATTATACCTATTCTATAGTTAATAGTTCATAGAAAAAATATTTAAGTTGTTTAGTTGTTTACAGTCTAATTATCACAAACATACAATAGATTAGTAAATACAATTATTTTTTTTTTCAACTATGAGTAAAAGAAAAATAAATACATTGTTTACTTATTTCAATATAATAACCACCAGAACAAATACCAACTGTGAATGATGTAAGCATTAAAAATGGCTTTTATTAATTATTGTATTTGTTAAAACAAATAAGGAATTGTTGAAATTTTCATTGTAAACATTAAATACTAATAAGGATACATTAAGCGAAGTCGTTGTTAAAAGTGAAATAGCAGATATTACGTCAAAATCGTCGAAGAAATTGTATTTTATAATATAAATTGTTGAATCATAAACTAAATTTTAATTACCCGTATTGGGTAAAGTATATTTATATAAAATTATTATTATTATAATTACTAATTTAAATTTTTTTTTTTTTTTTGTTCTGTACGAGACTGTGGAAAGTAAAATATATTTGTATCTAAATAAATACTTTAAAAAGGATTAATACAGTAATTTGTCCAAATTTCAAGTCTCTACGAATATTTTTAGCTGAATTACAACAAATAACAAAATTGAAAAAATTATAATAGCATTATTTTTGTAAATTTCCAGTTTTTTTTACGTTTGTTCAATCTTATTCTTTTTTTTTGGGAAAACTACAGGAAAAATCAAAAAAATGACCTGCATAAAGTACCACTCCGAGAAAATTAGCTTTCAGAAATGTGTCTATATCGTATATATCAAAGAAATATTTCTATTAGAATTTTAGTATACAGGATAAAAAAAGTAAAAAATAAACATCTTAGTAAAACTAATACATTCTTTTCTACACTTAGAATTTAAAATACAAGAAATAAAAATGTAAAAAAACGGACATGCTACAAAATTCGACACCGGGTATCTAACCTGAGACCCTAATAACCTACCTCTAACCACTAGACTACCTAAATATTGTAAATACAGATCGTTTCATTGGTATATAAGTTTTTGGAAATGGGGACTTAAAACTTCAAACTGAACACCCTCTGAATAACGGACACCGGTACCGTAGGGGCACATAACCTCTTTCTCAAAATAACTGATTATTGTGATTATGTATGTTTAATAATCGTATTAAAATACTGAAAGTTAATTTTTTAAATTTTTTTGCTAAAAAAAATTGAATTCAAAAATAAATATTTGTAGCCGTCGTTCCTGTGAATAATATTAAAAAAAAATAGAATTTGATTATCTTTATTATCTTTAGAGATATTCTAAGGGTTATTTATTAATAACCCTTATTTTTTTTAAGGATGTTCCAGGAATGTTCATATATAAACTTAAAATATCGGCAAAACAAATCTGTGATATTTTGATAACGTTGCGGTGCGATATTAACATTGAAACTACTTAAGTTATGTCTACTTAAATACGTCCACTTAGGACGTACTACCTAAAGCTGTTCACGTTCAACGCACGATAGATAACGTTGCGCGCCGTATCGGCATAGGGCCAGTAGACTGTAACCACGCTCACTACCTCGCCGTATCAAAGACCAGCCCGCGGATTTTCGGTTTCGTGAGAAAACGCGTTTTATTATCTCATGAGTCATAATCGGCCGTGGTGTGTATATCGCTTTGTTATAAAATTAATTATGCCGCCGTCACCGAAATAATTTTTAATGAAATAATGTAAAAAGAAATTCGGAAATCACGAAACTAATATTAAATATATAAAATTATATTATTTAATAATAAATAATATAATTAGGTTCATTATTATAATGATTAAATAAAAAAAATAAAAATTTGACACAAAAAAAATACAATTTTTGATTCGAGTAAGATTTCTGTTAGCAAACATGAATCGTAAAAATTTAAAATTTAAAAAAAATGTATAAATAAATTTGTAAACATTTTGAACATTTTGAGGTAAATTTGTCCTTTTCGTCTTTTGGGATTTTTTATTATGAATTATTATAATAAAAACTACTCGGAAAATTTAAAAATGACTTTCTTTCTACCAACTAGATCTAAAATGCAACAAAAAAGGTCGAGTGTCATTTTTTGATTGGAGCAAGTTTTCTAGAAGAAAAGTTGTTCACAGACACAAAAAAAATCATAGTAATGCTAAGCTCGCTTAGAATCTACAGGTAATACGGTCGTGTTATAAAAATATCGCATACCGTGGCCACCATTTAAAATGTTTAAACTAGCGGCTAGTTACTAGCCTATAACACTCGCGTGGTAGTAACGAATTCATATACTCCTCATTTGTTAAAATCGCTTTACAACTTATATCATACATACAGCGAACGGGAATCATAAATTTATAGATTCCGTAGTAGTTCGTAGAAATCTGGTAAAACCAAAATAAATAATATTATAATATTATTATTATTGTATAATTATTATTTTATAATATACAAATTTGTAATAAACCCAAAAATAAATTTGAGAAAACTATGCCATCTACTGGCTACCTATTACGATGATGATACAAAGAGTAGCTTTGCACTCATTGAAACGGACTCACACTAATGATCGTTTACGACTAACACAAGGATACCGGGCGGTGACAATGAGATTAGTGCTACTTAGAAAACGCTACTGCCGAGGCCCCTTAACGTGGTGTATTCAGAAATATTTGTCCACCTATTTGTTTTTATTCATTACTGATACGGTCAAAACCAAAAAGGAATATGGGTAAAAAACAAATAAAAATTGGCAAGGGCAAGGGCGGGCGAGATACCTAGTACTGTTATAAAAATATTGCGGATTGACTCATAAATCATCTAATTATGGGAAGAAAATTAAAATATTATTGTGTATGTAAATAGAATCATATCCTATTATATGTGACAACTAAAAATTAGTAATCATAAAAAGACAAATTACTTTATCATATAATAGAATGATATAATTAACAATAGAGTATAATATTATACTATTAAATAATATATTAAATATAAATAATAATTATAAATAATAGAATAATAAATAAAATATAATCGTCTATATACGTCTCATCAAATTCACTAAATTAATTAATATTGACCACAAAAGGTATAATTGTATATTATATATTAAAAACAAACAAAATTATACAATTTTTAGTCCAATATTTACTGTTTGCAGATAAGTCACTGGTAGTTTTAATCCTTATAAATAGCATCTAAATTTTAGAGTAACCCTCAGTTATTCGAAAATCGTAAATCGTCTTCAATTCAACCGAACAGCAGACTCTTTTCAATCGAATAATAATATAGGAAAATGTAAGTACAAAATACTGTTTAATTTAAATAAATAAAGAATAATTTTTGCTACTCATCTGCTTCCCACGTATTAGATTTGTGTTTTAAATTAGGCTTTGAGGAGGGTATATTTATTATTAAAAAATAATTTTTATTAAACATTTTTACATATATGAATGTATATGAATTGTATAGGAATCGAAGTATTTATACAATTTTGTATCAACTTACAATACATTTTTCAAAAAACAATTTCTTTTTATTGACAGTAATTTATAATTTTCAGAATTATAGCGAGGAATGCATTGGTATGATTTTAGGTTCTTAGTGGAATAAGAAATATATTGTTTTACAGTTTTTATTTTTCCCTGTAGTGAACAACTTTTCTACCAGTAATTTTGATCTAGAGACTTGAAATTTAGACGGAAAACTTATATTTTACTTTTCTAGACGTAGTAAAATGTTCAAAATATTTTAACCATTTTTAAACTAATATTTCTGTAAATAAAATTGTTTGACTAAACAAAAATACTTAGCATTTTAACAGAACGTCTATTAAAGATATACTTTGTAGTAAAAAAAATTGAGCTTTATGTAGTATTTTTAATTTATACAGGGGTATTTTTAATCACATTTATACGAAAATCGTTTTTGTAAAAAATTGTGTGGAATATATATAATTTTTCAAAATTTGTTGTTTTTTGTTTAAACAACTGAATATGGCCGATTTAAGAACGATGTTGTAGTTAGAATTAAGCAGACTGACCTAGTTTTAAATTTTGAAAAAGGAACGGTTTTCATTAGCAATGGTTAATCGTTGCTTACAGATGTACATTAAATTTACCCTCTACATTCAAAACTTCTCCAACTGTTATAGATACAACAACGGCCCCATATAGTGCGAAATATGTCCATATTTTTTTCTATATGTTTTCACACTCATAACCATAGAGAATACCTTAGAGTAATAAAATATATGCATTATCTATACTGATAACCAATAATATTATATTATTATATTATATACTAGCTGTCCGTTCATGTAAACATTTGTCATGACCTAGATATGAGGGTAATTTACTGTTTTTGTTCCAAACATATTATGTAACTAAATCCTGTATTATTTGAACATAATAAATTTACAATTTAATTATATACCTATTGGAATATATTATGTAAGTAGTTACTTGAAAGTTTATATTTTAAAATCACGGGCATCCATAGAAATTTGCCACAGACAAATTTAACTTAAAAATGTGCAGGTCAAATTCTTTTACATCAATATATCGTTTACAAATAACAAATGCTGGAAGAGCCTTATCTGATCTTTCACTGATTAGTGACCAACAATGTTTATAATTATTTATTGTCCATTTACATAATTATAATATCATTCATATAATGGAATGTTACACAGTACCTCAACCTACATTTGATACCTTAAAATAAACTACCTGTTATAAATAATTGTCTAAATAATAAATATTACATTTTATAATTAGGTATAATATTTATATTAAATAGGTACATATTATCAATACATTTTAATCAACACTAATTTGAATAAAAGTTAATTAGATTCAAAATAAAATTCTAAAAAGTGAAACTCATTGGCTGTGAACACTGTATGCTAAATATGCTAAATTTTATTATATGGTTACAATTTTACTTCAATACGTATTTATTTTGTTTTTAATTTTTTTTGTTCATGTATTTATATCAGAGGTTCCCAAACTTTTTTTCCCTGTAGACCACGTGCCAATTATTTCTGTTTTTTATAAACCCCAAATATTAAATGTTTACAAATTCATCAATGTATTTTTAACAGCTAATACGGAGCTACTCACTTGAATAAGGTTTACCATGGAGTGAAACATTTTAAAATAAAATACATGTAAAGTTTTATTTTATTCATATCTTTATTTCTTTATTAATGACAATATTTATTTAATTTTTTAATTATTGAAACGACAGGAAATCCAAGTTCAATGTAATACGAAAAAAAAATAAAAATTATATCTTTAATGGGAAGGATGAGTCTGATGCTTTGGTAGTAAATTATCAATATTTGGCTTCAGATTAGTCAGGTTTAACCTTAAATCTCCTCTACCAGTGATTTCCAATCTGTTTCTTTTTTTGTAAGAAGATCGGCAACCGTGTTTTATTTTTGCCTTAATAACTATCGTAGATCCCTATTTACACCTCATGCACCCCAAATTTTCTTTTTCGTTGGCATGGACCCTTGCAGGTTAGAATCAACCTCAGGGGGTCGATATCGACTACTTTGGAAACCTCTGATTTATATAAATACTTTAATACACTGAAAATAAACATGATTATATCTTAATTTTTTAAATTTTTATTGCAAAAATCATTTTTGACAAACTATCAATTTTAGCACATTATTTTTATTTTTTTTTCTATCAGCACCACTAAGTTGTTTTGGTTCATAATGACTGCCGAATAGTCTATGGTCATCTATGGTCTTACTGTAGGATGAATTCTAATGAATTCACTGCTAAGTGTAAACTGCAAAGTATATCAACTTTTTATAATAATGTTTTTTTGTTTTTGTATTTGTAGGTCGTCGAATAACAACAAAGACGATCAAAAACGTTGGAAGCCGTTTGAAAAAGACAATCGTGAAAGACCGGTTGCAGTTGTTAAACCAATGCCGAAGTAAGTATCAACTTTACCCAAGAAACAAAAAAATATTTTATAAATAATTGTCAAATATTTAATAATTACAAAATATTAGTACTTAATTGATAATATATTTTTAATAGAAATATAATGTTTATTGTTATCTAAATTAATATTATTTTTTAACACTTTAAAATTAACTAAAATACACAATCAGTTTAATATTTAATATTGCACAATGTCTGCAGGGGTGTACCGTAATTTTTAGATAATATTGTAAAGTGGCTTTTCAAAGTGCCTAAAAAATATAATTATCTGAGTACTCAATAAAAAGTGTGTAGGTATATAGCTATTAAAACCTATCAGTTTATGAGTATTTTATTATTACTTACTATTACTATAAACTATACTATTATTTAGTGTTTTAAGATATTATATCACTGTCAATTTTATAAATTATAACTTACTTAGTTATTACATTTATTTTATTTTTATTTTAGATTCAGCGCGTAGTGATAGATTTTGTTCCTTTTAGCACATAGCCACTTCTAGAGTATGTCGTTTTTTGATATCGAAAGTATATTTCATAATCATAAGTTAAACCAAAAAAGATGAAATATACAATTTTTTTCAAATTACGGAAAAACGATTTCATTATTTTAATTTTTACGGCTTATGTTCTCTACCATAAATATTGCTCCAATAGATAAACAACAAGAAAACTTTTGTCGCATATTTAATCTCGTTCACGAATAAATTTTTCGTTTTTTTGTTTCAATTTTCTCTTCTGTAGTTAATTTTTCTTAAACTAATTTTTAATAATTGTGCATAATTAAAAAAAATAAAAATAACGGGAAAGTATTTTAAATTTTATTTTATCGTTTTTATTCAAGTTAAAATATTCATAGAGACTTGAAATTTTAACAGAAAATGTATGCTGACTTTACTAGATTTGATAAAATTTTCAAAACATTTGAGTTATTTTTGAACTATTTATAAACATTTTAATTTCGCGAGTTTTACTTAAATGCTTAAGAATTTAACAGGAGATTTCTTAATAGTTATAGTTCGTGGTAAAAAAAAAAACTAAACTTAATGTAAATTTTTTTTTTATATAAAACAATTTTAATATCAAATTTTGATAAAAATGGGTTGTGTAAAAAATTATTAGGAACAAATCTAATTATTATCAACTTCATCTGAAAAAAAAAATTGCCCTAGATAGAAATATTAGTTGTTAAATTATATTTAAATTGAATATCAAATAAAAATTTGTATACATTTAATATATTATCATCCTTGCTTTTTTATAATTATATATAATAATATAAAATGTGTTAAAAATTATTTTAAATATTTAATAAAGCTCTTTTTATCAACATTAATATTTATATTATTTAAATTATTGTTAAGTATTTATTACAAACTGAATTAATTATATTTAATAGTAATTAATTATATGCTATATAATTATTATTGTGCTATTAACATTAATTTTTAACATTTTACTATTTATTTAGAAATATTGGAAATTAGATATTTATTAACGTGTATCATTAAAAATTACCAGGCAAGAACCCAAACGCCCACCTCCAGTTGTACCATTTATTTGGGGTAGAGGCACCAGTAACAGTGGCAATAGTAGTAGAAATAATTGATCGGGCCATGGAAAAGGCATGAGATGATTGTGACCAACCAGATACTGCAATCTATCTCAATGACCATAACAACAACTACTGGATCTGAGATATATTTTTATATTAACCATAATCATTATTATACAATTATCCATATGATCATATTATACTATTATTATTATTATCATCATTATTATTATCATCATTATTATTATTATCATTATTATTATTATTATTATTATACTTATACAAATCTACATTAATTTTTGTTTGGCATTATTTTTTTTACAAATCTATCAATAAGAATACTTAAAATGTGTGTATAACAGTTATTATTAGTTTAGTACATAGATAATCTTATAACAATAAGATTCCTAATGCATACTATACTAAATATTCAATGAGTATTGGGAAATTAGCTATTACGCACAATGTTCAAATATAATCAACATTAAGATTATTTATTGGGCACACACATCACAATTTAGCAATTTAACACATAAACAGTGTGAATAATGAAATGTTTAAAATTCTATACATCACTTTATGTATTTTATATTATAAATTGTGATAAATAGGAAACTGAGATTTTGATGCCAAAAATGACTAAATACTCAAAAAATGCACTATATAACTGCACTATACTTGAAAGTTAAAAAAAATTATGTCAAAAGTTTATTTTTTATTTTTTGGAATAGTTTATTACACCATTTGTATTCTAAGTTAATTACAAATTAATTACTTCTTAACCATTAATTCTTGAATAATAATTTAAAAAATACATTTTAACATTTTAACTTTTTTTAGCTAATTTTTACCTGAACAAAATAGTTGTTGTACTGTATTATGAAATACTGTTTTATATTTTCAAACAAATATAATAATGTGATTAGTCAGATTATAGATTTTTGTAATTAGAACAAATTTGTCAACCATTCTATTGGAACATATTTAAAATACAAAAAATCGTCCACACTGATAACTTCTGGGATATTTTTTACTTTAGATATTCCACTTAATATCTAGAATCCAATCAAGCATTGCACTATCATATGACAATCTCATATTGTTTTCTATAGTATCTTTCAACTTTGTCCACACTTGGTCTTCCAAGTGTGCAGTTTTTATTAATTTTTACTATTAGGAAATTCTTTAATGTATTTTCATCAGCTCTCATACATGTCCTAACCACTCTAGATGTTTGCATCTTATGTGTGGAAGTATATTGAGTTTTACATATAAATCATACGTTATTAAATACTTAATGCTGTTTACTTATAAAGATTAAGTATGGCAATATTAAGAATAAACAGAACTTATTGTGAAGTTTTTGGTTGTAAAACATCTTACTCTATCAATTAAAATATTAGTTTTCATGTATTACTCAAGAAAATGCAACAAAGGTTTTATGGATTAAAAAACTTGAAAAAGGAGAATTACAGGTGATGGATATGGTCAGTTAATCTGAGAATAAGAAAAGATACATTAAAAGAAAAACTCAATATATAGTGAGTTATCTTCATTTCACCGATAATGAATTTGAATTTGAAAAAAATGAAATTTTATAATTAAAAAAAATTATATAAATACAATTTATAAAACAATGTGTGAAAAAAAATTTTAAAAAAAATACCTATTTCATTATTTCGTTACATCATAATCAGTGTACTATCATAATATGAGTCCCACATCAGTTCAGTGGAAAATCTGCCACTCATAGTAAAAGCAGTGCTACCTAATGTTATTTTGTTCTCACAATATCAATTTATAAAAAAAAATCTACTAATTGATACAAGTAACAATATAATAATATACATATATTAAAATGTATAAATAATAAACTCGAAATAGTAAAATAAATGTTTAATTACATGAGATATATTGGTTTTACAAAGATATTTTTTTTTTTTTTATATATTGTAACAAAAATGTCTACCAGTAATCTTACCTCGAAATGTATGTGTGGCACTATTTTTTAAAAGAAGTATTGTTTAGAATCTAGATATTTCAAAGTACTACCTAGAGTCTAGATAATACTTTAGGAGATCATTTTTTGATCAATATATTGTGTTTGATTTTTTCATTTTCGCTATTTTGGAGATGCACTATTACATAAATATAATAAAAAAAAAAGATGTGCATGCTTCCCACATGGGTGCAGTCACTGTTGTAGATAAGAAATTGGGAAGGTAGGATACAGAATGGAATTTAATGTATACCTGTAAGGAACGATAAACCATTGCTAACTAAATAACCATTCTGAGCGAAGTTCAGTTGATAGTGAAGTTCTGTCATCAATAATATTATATATGTCATATTAGACATATAAACTTTTCAATGTTTTTTTTTTTTTTTTTGATTTTTCACATTTGAAAAGAAAACTTCTGAGGAAAAAAAATGATCTTTTTAAAGTACCACCCAAGGATAATTTCCTTTCAGAAAAGGGTTAAGTAAGCTTTCTGATAGACTGTGTTCATAAAGTGTTTATATTTTCCATTAAAAAAAAATTAAAATCTTTGTAAAACCAATACATTCTTTGCTACGCTCAGAATCTAAAATGTGAACAATAGTATACAATTATTTCAATATTTATTCATTTTATTATTATGGTTATTATGTCCATCATATACAT
This sequence comes from Cinara cedri, assembly GCA_902439185.1. NCBI lineage: Eukaryota > Metazoa > Arthropoda > Insecta > Hemiptera > Aphididae > Cinara > Cinara cedri. The sequence goes on along the minus strand of CABPRJ010001911.1, from coordinate 198,669 downwards.
ATAAATAGATATTCAAAAAAGTGTTAATAAAGAAATAAATTAAAATACAAATCCATTTTTATAACTCACACTAAATTAGATATAAAAAAAATGTTAAGAAATATACATTTATATTGAAATTTTGACATAAGATTATGAGCTTTTCATTGGTATCAAGTTTGTTGCAGATTTCTTCAATTTTCGCTCATCTGAAATAAATAATTTGTAACATCATCTCATTAAAATTAAATACATTTTTTTAATTATTTTACATGATACAACTTACATCCTTTCAAAATAACTGAGTGACATCCATAAGTGATTGATTCTTTTGATTGATTCGTGGCAAGTCCTAGAGTAAAACCTCTGAATTCACAGTTAAGTAATAATATTAAAATTTATATTAGATATTTTGTGCTGTTTTTTTCATTCTCTTATTAATTGTGTCACTTTTTTTATTTGTTAGTAACTAGTTTTAGTAATAATATCCTGTCCTAGGACAATGAGGTGCAGCCACTGTTGTTAGTGAGAAGTTGGGAAGGAAGAATAGAGAGGAAATTAGTTTGTATCTGTAAGCAACCATAAAACATTGCTTATTAAAAATACTATTCTGAGCGTAGTTCAGTTTATAATACTGCTGTCAACAATATGAATGTCATACTAATATATTATGGTAAAATAATTAAATAGGCAATATATATTTGAAGGACTACAGGAGGACACTAGACACTAATAGTGAAAAATAAATAAAAAATAGGATAATTATAATATTATCATATTGTCATTTGTTTCCAACCAAATTTATATGTCTTAAAAGTCTGTGATATAATAAAGGTTTAAATATACAGTTTAATAAGGATTTAATATAGTTCTAAAACTTTAAAACTGCAATACTGAACATTTTAGAAATATTGGCAATTATCATTCTTCCCTGTAGCCCTTCATTTTCTTTAATAATATTTGTTTATTGTACCCAATTTCCTACCCTTTTTCCATGTTCTTTTCACATTTTTCACATTTTCTGGGAAAATTCTTGGAAAAATCGAAAAATAACCTCCCTAAAGTACCACCTCAATCAAATTTCCATTTAGAAAAAGTACTAACAATGAAAATCCAAGCAAAATTTTTGGTAGAAAAGTTATCCACAATAGAAAAAAAAATCATAATATTTTACTAATTTATTTCATATATTTTCCCAGTTTTTTCTCAATCTTTCTCTTTTATTGGGAAAACTGCTGGAAATCAAACAAATTTTCTTTCAGAAAAGAGCCTAAATCGTATACATCAGAGTAAGCTTCTGGTAGAAAGTATTCACTTTAAAAGAAAAATAAACAACTTTGTAAAACCAATGCATTCTTCGCTCCACTCAGAATCTAAAATTATAGTTATAGTTTAATATTATAAAAATCTAATCTTAAGATTTTTTTTGTTTTAATTTAATTATAAAATATATATTTCTTAACTTGATTGTTTTTTTTTTTTTATTATTATTCCAATATTTCATGTGTAAAGTTAGGTAATTTTGTAACTGTAATAATTATGTTTACTAAATCATATTATTACTAGTAGGTATTTTTAAATAATTCAATTTTTATTTTTATTTCATTCATTTATCACATTATTGTAGCTATTCAAAATTAAAATGTTTTAATCAAAGGATACAAATTCATCACATCATATGGATTACGAATATCAGATTTATTTAACATTCCACTTGTAATGATAATATTCTGAAATTATTGTGAATTATTAACAAAGTAAATTTAAAATTAAAAATAATTACTAATTTACTTTTAATTTTCCTTTAATATGAAACAAATGAGCTAAAGTTAAAGTGTCTTGCCGGGTGACAGAATTCTTTAACATTTCAGCATAAGATATTTCAAAATAAATTTTATTATTAACTGCAACTTGGTAGTCCTTAGGTGTCATCATAGAATTTCCTTTACAAGTTATTATGTCAATAGATGGTGAAGTCACCAACTCCTAGTTGAAAACAAAAAAAAAAGTGTTTGACTAAAATCCAAGTTTTTTAATAAAATAATATTATAACATTTATAATATTTATTTATAAATAAAAAAAATATATACTTATTACCATAGACCTATTAACAACAACTATTTGTTAATAGGTCTATGTCTATTACCTATATTATAGTCTAAATATACATTTTTGAATTATTAACTACTACTAAATATATCATTTAGATATGACCAAGAAGACATTTGAGTTAAATTATAGAACTATGAAATTATCATTTAAATTATTTAATTTTAGTTTTGAAAAATTAATTACTGACCATAAATTTATTCCCAAAAATAATACTTAGGTAAATGATAATAATTAGATGTATAATATTAAATTAAATTTTGAAATATTATTACTTGGAAATGATACATCACATAAGCCCTAATCTTTACTAATGATTAAAGTTATACATACAAAACAATTATAGAATTTAAACTATACTCGTACCACACGCTACTCCTTTGCGCATCTATAATTAACGAATTTCGCGGTTTCGTGCCTACATTTCTTCTATTCTACTGCCTACTTACAGCTGTAAACTGCACGGCCAAGCGGAAAACAAGTTGTATACAGCGTACTAAAATAATAACAACGAAAATAATAACTCTTGGTGACTGTAACACATAGTAGGTACCTATATGTATGTTTTTACCTATACAACAATAATAAATACATACATTTGTTTAAATAATACCGAAAAAAAATTAATAAAAATACAAAATTGAAAACCAATTTCAGTTTGAATCCGATTCTGTTGTTGAACCTGTTCCCATTGTTAGAATATGACTTTTCTCCATTAAGTTCTGCATCCATAATTTCGTCAGTTATGTTGTCGACATCCCAAAATTTCTGTTTATCCTTTAGGACATGTCCCACAAAATTCGGTGTTATATGTTCCACCTCTCTTTTTAATTTATCTTCTATATATCTAAGCTTGAATGTGTTGTTATGTGTCCGAACATAGCTTTTGACAGATGACCAGGTGAGCTGGTTCAGCTCGCAGTGGTATGGAGGCAATCTTAATATGGTTTTGTTATTGTCTTTTAAGTATTCATCTATGACATATTGAGATTTCATTGTCTGGACTTTTTCCAATAACAGCGCTTTTATGGTTGGCTGGGTAACAATTTCACCTTTACTTTCCAACCAACTTATAATATCTTCTTTTTTCCAAGACATTACTGGAATTCTATCTTTCTTAACCGAATGACATGGAGCATTGTCCATTACAATTACAGCATTTTCTTTAAGTAATGGCAACATTTTTACGATCCATTGAAAAAAAGTATCACCATTCATTTCTTAGTGATAGTCTATTGAATTTGTTTTTGATTCGAAGCACAAAAGGCCCCCAGGGACAAAGCCATCAGTTGATCGGATGTGTAATACAATCAGCCGTTTAATTTTACCAGAGGGTTCTTTTTGTCCTGTGGTGAGGTCTCTAAGGAATGCATCACTTGGTGAATTTACCTTACTTTACTTTACCTTACTAGACACTTCACGGTTCAACCAAAAGCCATGTATTTTTCACCTAATGGCATTTTTATCGAAATTATCCATTTTTTGAAGGATTATATATCTCATTTTTTACTTATAAGGAGATGAAACTGTTCCTTCTTTTTTATATTCGGTCAAAGTTGTTTGTATGGTACGTTGTCCAATACTACTTGACATAAAAATTTTGACAAGCATCTGTCTATAGGTCAATCGGAGGCTGTCTGGGTTTTGAAGTTGTTGCCTGACTTTGTCTTTGTACAGTTTTATAATGATCTGCTTTTGAGCAGTACCAACAAACTAAAAAAAATAATATATTTGTTTAAAAATTAAGAATTTGCAATAGAAAAATAGTTATACAAACACTTACTTTTCCACAAGTATTTTTTTTGGAAGGAGAAATCTCAACGAGGTCCATGTTGCATTTAATAGTCTAAAAACTATGTACTAAAATAGTAAACACTAAAACAAGGAAAAATGAAAAACTTGGCTTATTTATGCAATAACATATAAACATAAAAACGTAGAACAATACAGTACACGCTGTATACACAATATGACAACGGTAATGGTAACGATAACGATAATGGCGGTAGCCATTAGTGAGCGATGGTGGTGCAGATGGTGGCGGCGGCGGCCAGCACTTGCATGAGTTTAGTGGTGAGAATGCAAGAGAACGGACAAATTTTGGTCAGTAAGTTTTAGCCCAGTAGCATTCTCTCGGTGGCACGAGTATAGTAAGAAGTTTTTATATAGCTAACTTTTTATTAACTACTATAATACTGTCCAAATATTACTACCTGGATAATTCTATCATCCAATGGTTCGACAGCTAGAATATTATACTTAGAGAAATTTCGAGAACTCACCTAAAATAAAATAACAAATTATTTATTTACTTTTTACATACTAATACAATATATTGCTTACAGTTTGTTGAAGTTGTCCAATATTTGTTATTTGTATTGTTAATCGATTGAGTATGGTCAATTTTAAATTATCCTAAAAATCCGTATAAATTAGAGAATGAAAAATACATATGGAACACCTATATCTTACCAAATGGCAAATTTATATTCAGTGTTGTTTGTTTCAATATTCTAGCAAATAATTAAACTATAGTTAAGAAAATGCACATTTGGGTGTAAAATTGGGTGATGATGTGACAATAAATTATACTTGTAAACAGTGGCGGCTTGTAGGTAAAATAATTAGTGGTGCACATTTAAAATATTGTATACAATAAGTACAGTCAATTCAGAAAACAGAAACTAAAACAAATATTTTATTGAAATATGAATATAATTGTATTTCTTTTTTTTATTTATAGTTGGTTCTTAGATAGAAATCTGCAATATATTTGAGAATAATGTTTGTTTTGTTACGTTTTATTAAACAACATTATTTATGGAATGAATGTAAACTGGTTCAGTCAGTATTTTCTATGGAGTATTTTTTGAGCTAACACAGTCTGCTGAACAAATTTAATATTATTCAAAAGAAATAATCAGTTCCTAATACATGATATTCTCCATCAGCAGCGACAGACGGCTGTATGGCCGCGGAAGTGAAATATTAATTTATGCACCAACACACCACAAGTCTAATAGTAATTGTGCCAGTAGTGGGAATGAAATAGTCAAATGTACATGTGTGACTAATGCAAAACTTTGCACTCTATGCACTCCATAGCTGCTGCCGCTGCATAATGTGTACAATGGCATGCCTATAACATTTGTTTTTCTCGACTTTTCACATTAAATATTTCTTTAATTCTATAAAATAAATAAAATACAAAATTTCATCCTATAAACCATCAAATTAATTTAATACTAGTGGATAGAATACCTAATAATTCACTAAATATTATGTTAACTATTTATATAAATAAATTAAAATAAGAGTTTATGTTTATAATTTACATTGTTTGCTGATTTGGGAATTGGTATCCAGTCTTGATCTTTATTAACTTCATCATTACATTCTGCAATTTTTCTTTTTTTTCTATTTGAGCTACCAACTCCCAAAAGTGAATAATTCACTGTAGTATTAACAGCAATTACTGAATATCCACCTACATATATAAAAAAAAGTACTTAAATTGTATACAAATATTATTATATATATATTGTAAATATAAAGGTATACGAATAATATGTCTGAAAATAATGTGGTTGTTCAGAAATCATTAATATTTATAGGTAACCATATTTAATAACCATTAAATAAAAATAATAAGGCATTCAAAAATGTATATTAATTTGATGAACATAAATTACAAATTCTTTTTCAATAATATTAACAAAAATATTATATTATTATAACATAAGTATCCTTATTATATAATTAAGTATGTTTTATGAGTTAAAAATGTATATTGTTCTATATCTAGTATAGAGCAACATTGTCTCAGTAAAAAGAACCCATGTAGTATGAATAAAATGTGGAGAACACATTTAGTGTTCTAAGACAGTACTAAGGTTCACATCATAATTTATAAAACACACCATATCATATTAACTTATATAAGTTAGGTTTAAAAATTGATACTGAACCAAGTTTTTTTCTAATTTTACAAAAATATTAGTTACTTACTGTTAACGTATGTATCGATAATACTGTCATTGATGTGCTCTACACGCAAATCACAATATCCACTTGGTACTTTCATCATTTTTGTAGCACTTGAAACATTTATATTAAATCATTACTAAAATAATACAAACTCCAAGATTAATGAAAATATATTCAATTTAGTTTTCAATGCATTCAAATATGAAGATTACGCTCGTGATTACACTTTAATCATGTACGTTAATCCGCTAGTTATATTTGATAAGAAAGCCCAGTGGTTCCCAAATTTTTATATAATGTTTCCTATTCAATTCCTGTAATTGTACTTCTACCATTTTAATAAGTTACCTACACAACTCCTAAAAATTATTTGTTCAACCCATTCTTAAAATCGTATTGCTAATGTTCATTTTTGTACCTATGTTGCCTACCAAGCTCCTGAAATTGTATTGTAATTTCTGAGTTTATTTATTACCTATCTAACTTTCAAAAATCTATTGCTATTGTTCAAAAAAATATTTCTTTACCTACCTACCAAAATTTAATTTAACACAAATATGTAATTTTGTATGTTACTTGGGGCGACATTACCCCAAATTTGAATACCATAATACCATAGAGGAAAGATCAACATTTTGTAAATAAGGATTTTGAGTTTAAAGTTTAAATTTGATCGTAATAGAGGACGTAGTAGATGTAATCTGGAGTTTAGTTTCTTTCTTTTGTCAAATATGTGGTCTTTCCAAGTTAATCGTTTGTCGAAAATGAGCCCTAAGTATTTAACTTGGTTGGTTTGAGGTAATAATTGGTTGCAAAGTTTGACTGGAGGACAATTGTTTGGGCGAAGGGAGAAAGTAATGTGNTTGTTATTGTGGGATCAAAATCGGAGGCTAAGATACAAGTGTCGTCGGCAAAAGTATTGAGAATGGTGAAAGAGGATGTAGGTATATCTGCAGTGTAAATTAGATATAAGAGAGGAGAAAGGTCACTTCTTGGGGCACACCGGCGTTAATCATATATTGGTTTGAAATTGAGTTGTTTAAATTTACTTGGAAAGAACGATGAGTGAGATAAGATTTGAGTAATTGTATAGTTGTATATTTTATTAAATAAACAAAAAAAAAAAACAAAAAATTTTATTTCATTATTAATAATGGTGCAAATAAAACGATTCTCTAAATTATATATTATTTTAGCCATTAAAATATATAAAATGTTTAATTTTTTTCAGCTTATACAAACTACTTAGTAGGTAAGTAGGTATTTTAATTTGATAATTTCACTAGAGTACCTACCTACTTTAATAGTAATAATAGTTGGTAGTCATTAAATGTTTTATTATCCATTAAAATGTTACTGATAATAAACAATTTTTTATTCAATTAATTATTAGTGTCAATAGCTGGTAAACTAACAATAGTGCATAACACATTTAGATTCCAAGCCTAGCAAGGGAGCAATTGGTTTGAAATTGCTGTTAATTATTATTATTTTTTTTATTATTTGTTCTAGTCTGTGAACATATTTTTTCCTAGTAAACTTGATCCGATCTTTCTGAATCGCAACTTTTGTGAAAACTCAAGTTGTCTAGATTGTATTTTAGAGAGGTCAATTTTCGATCATTAAACAAATATTATCAAAGAAAATATATAAAGCTTATTTAATTATTTTACTTTAAAATAACATATTTATTGTAGACAAAACATATTATAACGTCACTAATCAACTGAACTCCGCTCAGATTCAATTTTTTCGTAAACAATGGTTTATCTTTATTTTTATATAATGATCTATAAAAGTGGCTGCACCCAACCCCATTATTCTAGGACGTCTTTATTATTTTTCATTAATATCATTTTTGAGAGAGCTCAAACTATAACTAAAACTATTTGATGACAATCTTAATCAAACTTGTTCATTCTTCAATTCTATTCAATTGTCATCAAACCATGAAAATTCAGGAATATACAATTCAATTAATTTAAGATTGTGGGGTTTTTGCGAAACTCCAAATGTACTGAACAAAATTTACCTATAAAATCGTTCATACTGAAACAAAGCTTATATAAGGTTTGATGGTTTTACAGGATACAAATCATTATAGATAATACACTTATCACAACACTACTGGTAATTTTTTAATTTTTCCAAGTGTTTGCCCAGCAAATGTGAAAAACCGAGAAAAACATGAGAAAACTTGGAAAAGCGTAGGAAAAACTGGAAAATAGGTACAATATAAAACAAATATTATTAAAGAAATGTATAAAGCCTGTTTAATTATTTAACTATAATATAACATGTATATTGTTGACAAGGCATCATTATCAACTGAACTCCGCTCAGACTCGTGATGACAATCTTAACCAAACTTGTTCATTTTTCAATTCTATTCAATTATCACCAAACCATGAAAATTCAGGAATATATAATTCAATTAATTTACTAATATCAAGCTATTTATGTTGAAGGTGTGCCCACATAGCTTTCAATATCCTTATCTTAAGATATGATTAAATTTCTTATAATTGTCGTATATGTGATTCGCTAATAAACCTACCATTTTTCACCTTACCTATATAATAACTAAGTGTTAAACTATTTAAATTAATTTAATTTTTTTTTTCTTTAGTGATATTATGTAAATTACATATTATCTTAAATAGATACAATTTTTATGTATTAGACGTATTATCGTCATAATTTGTCAATTAAATACTAATTAGATATATTATATTAGGCTTAATATAATATATCATCAACCTTTATATAGTTGATGAAAAATACAGGATTTTTCTCATAGCTCTAATACCACAAACTCTAAAGTATCACTTGATCCTAGGGATATCTCTGACAGATGATTCAAAACAACTAAAGTTAGTAGGTTACCCTAAAACTCATTATGGTCATGGAATGAGGCATTTTTCTTCAAATTGGTTTCAAATATACAATTAGATTAAGTAAAGTAATATTAATGATGCTATTTACTGTTTTCCACATCAATTTTTTTCAAAAAATAATGAAAGACCCATGTTTATAAGTGAAAGATATAACAATTAGAAAAATGTATTGGATAAGAATAGTAGTTTGATAAAACACAGTTCGAGCAATGAACATAAAATATCCAATTTAATGTGGGTGTTTTATTTAAATATGAAAAATACTGGTAATATTTCTATCTTGAGGTTAAAGTTTCTAAATAAGAAACAATTAAGAACTTTAAGTGTATGAACATAATTGAAAACTTAAGAGTTAAATAATATCATAATCAGAAAAATACAAATTGCAAGAAATATTAAAGCAAAAGTTTTATTTCATATAAGCAGTGAAAAATTAATTGATTGATAATAACATTAAAAAAAAAAAAAAAAAAAGTATAAAATAATAAAAATTCTAAGACTTAAGTTGATTTAATGGGCAAATTGTTCTTAATTTAAATTTTAGAATTCTATTATTTACATAATTATAATGTTAAATGGTGGTTTAAATACTACTAAAACCACAGCTTCTTAGTCTAAAATAGTATGTATATAAATATGAGATTAACTAAATCTAAAGGACTCAAACATATTTTATTTATATTTTTAAAGTACAACATTGTCAAATCTACATTTGAATCCTGATAATATTAAAAAAAAGCATTTTTAAATTGCAAAATTAATTAATATTAGAATACTTAATTAATATAGTCAAGACTTGTGATGTCTTTGTTTAGATTGTTAAATTAATGTAATTGGCGAAATTGCCTATAGTTCTAATTAACAATTGTATTATTTTTATACATAATGCAAAATGACAGTTCAAATCCTACTAAAATGATCGATTTAAAGATGATTAAACCACAAATTCTTAGTCTATTTAATATTGATATATACTACAAATAAATATATATTTGTATATATACAAACTACATAGACTAAAGTATATTAATTTTTCGCGTACAAAATTCTACATTCAAATCAGTAAGATTACACACATTTTTAAGTTTAATAATAATAATAAGAAAAAATAAAATAAAATAATTTAAATGACAATTAAATACTTAAATAGTTATAATTTAAGTAAACAATATAGTACAATGAAATGTAACCTATATTAAATTAAATGTTTTCTGATGACTTTTGTAAGATGATTAACTTAAATCCCATCATTTATTTATAAAATGTATTATAGTATGTTTTGTAAAATTATATTTTAACCAAGCAAATAAAGGAATCTAATGTAATAAATTTACTATTTTTTCTATGTGGTTATTTTTGTAAAAGATATAATACATTCAATTTTTATATAAAGATTAATAAATTAAAATAGAATATAAATATTTTCCTTGTAGAAATATTGTTTAATAAATAAAAAGTTATGAATAGAAGCCTATAGTTTTAATATTACTATTTTAAATGTTAAAATACCAGTAATTTTAATGCTTGTACTAGGTTTCCCAAAATTAAAAACTTTTATGTGATATACTTAGAATTTGGCACTGGTTTACGTATAAATGCATGATTAATTCAATTGGCAATGTGATGCCAATTGAAATACAAAATTTAAAATAAAAATTTTGTGAATATAGCATTCTTATTGAAGTGGTAAATCATTGTCGATGCCAATATCCTGTAATTCTGGATATGTAGAAGGAAATAATAGTTTACGTAACAGTTTTCTATTTGCATATGTCAATTTTAGATGATCTTCAATTTCTCCCAACTCACTATTGACTACATCGGATGGTCTTACTTCATCTTCATTTGGTGTAAGTACTTTTCTTAATAATGTTATTGGCACTGGAAAGAGTACATTATCTTTTTCTTCTGGTATCGGGCGGCCACTATTTAAAACATCAACTATATGACTTCCCAATACATTTATAATACCTGTTGGCATTGGTGATTTTGTCATAGAAGAAGGCTATAAAACAAAAAAATGATATTAACAATTATTTGTTATAGTTACACTCTAAGGCTTTATAAGGTTCGAAGTAATTTTAAAAGCTAACAAATAACGATCATTATTAAGCTGTAGCAGTGAATTTTTGAAATAATAGATCAAAACAGTTTTTCCAACCAATCATTTTGAAGGTCATATTAAGCTTACATGGATAAAATATCAACTAATAAAATTTAAAAAAAAAAAAAATTATATTAATATAACCTAATATAATTAGGTATATAACATGATCATATTTTTGTTTAACCTAAAAGGCCTAAAGATTAAATATGTGGATCAATAATAAGATGGTTGGAAAAAACTGAGACAAAACATAAATCATGACTAGTTTTATTGTTTAATTCAGAGATACTTACTCTTTTGATAATTTCTGGAGTTTCAACAGTAGTAGTTGTTGTTTCATCAAATTCAGAAATATTTACTTCTTTTTTGGTAGATTTGCGTCTTTTTGAAGTTTTAACAGCTGTGGGTTTTTTTTTAATTTCTTCACAGACATCTATTTTAGAAGTGGATTTATATTTTTTTAAAAATTCTACACATTCAGCTATGTATGCCTCGTCTCTCTCTTTTTCACCTGGGATAAAAATTGAGTCAAACATTTTCATTCTCTGAAAACAAAATAAACATATTCATGAATAATATTTCTATACAATAAGTCCATTTATAATTCAAACGGATAGGTTAGTATATAAATATAATTACTTTTGCATTAAATTTATATTTATATTTATATTCCTCCTGTGGCATTGAATATTTGTGCATATTAATAGGCGGAAAGTCAACAGGATCCATTAATGTATTAGCATTCATGCTAGTTTGCACCCACCTTGCAGAGACAAGTGGGATTTTACGTTCCATCGCTGTAGTATATGTTTTAGTATACCCATCACGAAATACTACATGTGTTACCTTTAAACAAATTAGACAGTATAAATATATTTAATCATATTACATTTGAAATCACTTATTTACTTTGCGATTAAATGTTTTTTCAACTCTACCACCTAGATGAGCAATATAATGCTTTACGCCCCTGCCACTGCGATCATCATCCATTTTATAATCAACAAATGCATTAACACCTTAAACATAAGAATACTTAAGAATAAGTACAAAGCACTGTTGTATACTATTATAGTATACAATGTTAGTCTAAAAAAAAAAAAATCATTTACTACTATCATATCAATTAGTTTACAATTGATACGATCAACATTTTAATTCTAAAAAAACATACATCGGAATTCTAATAAATCATTGTACTACTTGTTTTTGAATAATTTATATTTATACTTTAGAGAAATTTTTTTTTCAGAAAGATTTTGAAAATGTAATTTTTAACAATATTCATTTATTATTGTAGAATAATATATTATGATTATGAATATGAATATATTATGATGTATGATATTTAAAATTTGCCACTAGTCATAGTTAAATATTAAAAGTTTACAATCTTGACAATTATTTTTACCAATGTAAAATTATTATAATATAATAGTATAGATATAAAATTATAATAATATAAAATCTATGAAAATATTATATAACATTGTCTATATTTAATTTTATAAAGAAATTAGTTTTGGAAATATTAGGACAAATTCAAAATTGACCAATAACAATGATCTCTGTAATAATAATATGACTTATGATAAAAATAAATGTATACAATATTAGTAAATTTTTTGAATGAGGAATGGAGAGATAATATAAAATTATAAAAATTGATTGGTAGGTTAAATGGTAGTCATTAGTTAATAACAAATTTACCTTTAAAAGTGAAAGGGTTTTCTCCCGGTTCTGTCATATTGATTTTACTCGGTTGAGGACTACTTGGTAAACATTGTACTCCACTAACATTAAGTGAGTCCTTTGATACAACTAAATTGTTACTCGAACTACTTTTATTAATAGCTATCACAGAGTTCAATTCTGTTTGTGTATTTTTTGCTGCTTGTACACTTGTCACTGTTTCTGTATTTTTTGCTGCTTGCATTCTTGTCACTGTTTGTGTATTTTTTGCTGCTTGTGCACTTGTCACTGTTTCTGTATTTTTTGCTGCTTGCATTCTTGTCGAACTACTTTTATTAATAGCTATCACAGAGTTCAATTCTGTTTGTGTATTTTTTGCTGCTTGTACACTTGTCACTGTTTGTGTATTGTTTGCTGCTTGTGCACTTGTCACTGTTTGTGTATTGTTTGCTGCTTGTGCACTTGTCACTGTTTGTGTATTTTTTGCTGCTTGTGCACTTGTCACTGTTTCTGTATTTTTTGCTGCTTGTGCACTTGTCACTGTTTCTGCAATTCTCCGAGTTCTAACTCTTGGAGTAAATAACATGACATCTTCAGATTTCTTTTTTTTTGACACTGGAGTCTTTCTTTTTGACACTGGAGTCTTTCTTTTTGAAGATTTCTTGGCATTTGATGTATTTGCATATGCAGTTGGTGATATGAGTTCACCAAATAGATCCCTGTGTCCTTCAAGTGGAGTATCAAAGTTCAATTGTAATCTTGTTCCCTTAAAGATCACTACTGGACTCAGGTTTGGCATTGTCCTTGTTCAGAATTGTACAATCAACTGAATTAAGTCACACCTGACATAAAAAAAAAAAAATTATAAATAATTTTTACAGAATTTAACTCACAGTAACATTTACAGGTGTCTATACCACAGGCAATATACAAATTGATTAATTCAACTTAAAACATTCATTATTTCACTAAGTATTGACCTTTATATATTTTTAATAGTTCAAAAATAAGCAGCTCTAAAATGGGCTATCTTTGTCTGAGCAACAATTATGATTATAGCTCTAAATTTTAAGATATTATAAAAAATTAAAAATCAGTTAGTTTAGGAGCTAGGAATTACGGAAGACGACTTCATGGACCATGGGCATTCAGCTTGTGAGACAATAACGAAGAAGTGTATTTTGTTGTATACTTAGGGTCAATTATAACTCAAGAAAACGACATTAAAACAGAAATTTCAATAAGATTACAATAAGCTAGTAAATGTTTCTTTGGATTTAGTAAAATTTTTAGATCAAGAGCAATCTCTAAGAATTTAAAAATTAGAATGTACTTAACTTTGCTAAGGCCAATTGTCCTGTACGGAGCAGAAACATGGCCTCTGAGAAAGACTGAAGAATGAAGAATTGCAGTATTTGAGAGAAAAGTACTCAGGAAAATTTATGGGGCATACTATGATGTTCTCACAAATGAATGGAGGAAATTACACAATGAAGAACTGCAATCCCTTTTTCNAACCCAGTAGGGAGGAGACCTCTTGGAAGACCGCGTCTAAGATGGGAGGAATGCGTAAGGAGAGACACTGAAACAGTGGAGCCGGAGTGTCATTGGCAGGAAGTAGCAGAGGATAGGGATAGGTGGCAGTATGTTTATCTAGAGGTATGGTCTTGAATGGCCAAAACCAAGAAAGAAAAAGAAGAAAAATAATGTTACAATATTATTTTTCCAATTATTAATGATAATTAATAACAATTTTGATAATATATAATCATTTTTAATCATACTAACACAACAAAACACTTTAACATTATCCAGAACATAAAAAATTGTCTAAATATTGCTGTAGAATGGTAAAAAATAATAGAGCGCAAACGACAAGATAGTCCTAAAATGTTACATTACCATTAATGTTAGGGATTACCTACTTTCGATTTTCAAATGGCAATTAATATTGAAAGTTCAATAAATAGATAAAATATTAGTTGAAATAAATTGTGGTGTTAATGAGATATTCCACGTTTAAGTTAGGGTAAAGGGATACTCCACTAATATTCCTCTACCATAGTAGTTAGAATCTCGAGATTAAGGGTAACAAAAAAATAATAGTAATGTAAAATGTTAGAGTTGTATGTTTCTAGAAAAATTAAAAAAAATTGTTTTGAAAAGTTTAATGAACCACTCTATAAAAAAAAATGTATTTTCCAATAGTTCTCAGGATTGAATAGATCAAAAACAAAAATTATTTCAACAGATTAAAGATCGTTATTAATTTTTCGATATTTATTTCCCAAATTATTCATATTTCAAACTTAAATTTGTTTATTTTATAATCTTATAGAAAAATTGTATAATAAATTTAAAAAATACCCTTCTGAAAACACAGCGAATGTTTTCATCTTTAATTCGATGAAATAATTTTTGTTTTAGGTCAATTAGATCCTTAGTACTATTGGATGTATAAAAACACACTTTTGCTATATTGCCCATAATACTGTTGTTATTTAATCCATTGGTAAAATCCAAAGTTACCTATCATATATAATTTAAACATTTTTGTAAAATTTGAATTCATCTTGAAAAATATAATATTTTAGAATTAATCAACACGTTTAGTGGTTTAGTGTGCTATCTATTATACTTATTTATCTGTATAAACTTAATAATTTTGAAATTAAGATTAGAATTTTAACAACAAAAGTGAAATTAGTTTGTATTTGTGAGGAGTGTCGATTATATGCGGTTTAATTATGGTTATTTGTGTTATTAAATTACGAGTATTATTATTTTGTAATTATTAATATGAATGTTTCTTCAAACATGAATTATTTGTACCGACATTCAAAACGAAGAAATGTTTATAAGTTTTTTTAAAAAATCTTAATTTATTACCTTATGAACAAACACGTACTAAAATTAAAAATCAAACAATTTGTGTTAATGAATTGAAAGAAATTCTTAAATATAGTAGGAAATAAAATTCAAAAGGATATATTTTGAAACCCATATTTTTGCAAGCACTTAAAAAAGGTGCCAAACATTTTACTTGATATGCAAAAAATATATTTTTTTACATTTAAGGATAAAAATGGGAAATATACTAGTCTAGATACTAGTGGTTTAAATTTGTACGATATTGTAGAACTTGTTTGGTATTGGGTATTTTAAAAAGATTAAGACCAAATATAATCGACTGGTACAATTAATGTCGAGAAGTAGCAATAGTTGATTTTCAAAACTATGAGAAAAAGAAAGGCCCTGGTATAATTGTGCAAATAGAATATAGATGAATCCTTGTTCCAAGGTAGAAGAAAATATTATCGTAGATGATTACGTCTTGAAGATTGCAAATCAGACAAAAATGAAGATCGCTCAGATGGACATGATGTAGTACCTAAATAATACAAATTATGGACAACAAATTCAAGGGCCATGGATTTTTGGTTTACTTTGCAGGCATGATGATGTTTTAAAAAGTAGGGTTAACAAAGTAGAAAAGCGAGATAGGAATACCTTATTACCAATTATATTAAATGAAGTAGTACAAAATACTACTATATATTCCGATAAATGACATGCATACTAAACTTTAAATGCACACGGATCTATCCATAACACGGTTAATTATTTGTAAAATTCCATTGACTCAATAACTGGAGCCAAAACACGAATAAAATAATATATTAATACATTATAAAACAAAATTATCAATATTTCTAACCAGCTGGTGATACTTAAGCAATAAAATTAAAATCATGATTTTTGCAGTAGTTCAACTGTGTCAAAGTTGAGTTTCATAAAATCTAGTATTCGGATATCTATCTTTTGGCAATTAATATTATATAAAACTTCAGTTGTACCAAGTATCTTGAAACCGGTAACACAAAATTAATGTCCTCAGTGTACAGTCCACCTTACACAAAATGGCCAAGAATTTCCGGCCGCCAGTTTATTCACACCGGACGAGTCCAAAACGACCAAAAAACTGTTGACGCCATACACATTAGTAATTTCTAGTTTAAGCGATACATATTTGGCTATTTAGGCAACGCGCCTACTATTACCCATGATTAAAGATTATAGGTACATCTTCAATTGTGCCATTACCTACTGTATAGTTATTTATTCATATATTACTTACCTATAAAACTGAAGAATATTAACTTATTGTTGTCACTAAACTTGGTAAGTACATACACTTCAGATATTTCACGGCAAATGGAACACTAGCCAAAACTGTGAAACGCACACACACACACACACCAATCGGAACTCAGGAATACCAAGTTGCATACTTAAAAGACGCTGATCAGTGTATTTTACAGTGTGTACTGGCATAGGAAATAAGTACCTATTATATACTTACTGAGATATTCGACCCGACGGTTAACAAACGAGCAACGGTTTGTTTTGTAAAGCAACGGTTTGTTTTGTAAAGCGACGCTAAAATCACATGATCATGAAAAACAAGGAGATCGTAGTACATGTTGATTACCATAGATAACATTATCCATGATGATAATGCACAGTGATATCACAGCGTTCTACCAAACAATAAAAATAATCGATATATATCACTAACATAATAGGGGAACTAGCTCGTTTCACAGAAAAATATTCCAATCGTTATTTGTTCCACACTCTTTTGTGAACAAAAATCTATTGGAACAAGTGTCATGTGGAATAAATGGTCATTAAAAAAAATATATTTTGGAACATGCATGAATATTGAATTGGAAATTGTGTTTTATGGAATCAATGGCGTTGGAATAAATATTTTCGGAATACAATCTCAAAAGTATATGTATCTATTGTAACATTGGTGTTTTAGTGATTTTTAAAAATCACAAAATTATAGTAGTTGTTCCAAATCATTGCCATCCGTATAAATATCATTACCTACCGGAGTATATTCATGAAGTGGTAATAATTGTTGGGTTGTTAATATTTTAATATTAGTATAGATTATATTTGTGTGTAGGTCTTAGTCCTTGGTTTAGGTATCACAGATATTGATATAGTATCCATAGTATGTAATCGCCTTATTTTATCGAACTTAGAATATTATTTTATAATCATGAAAATTAGAATTACAATTGTTAATACTTAATAATGAAAAACAAAATATCTACTAAATATATTTATTATTAATACGTAGGTACCTATCATGGCTAATTGTATCTGCATTCTGCTGTACGAACTCTAAAAGATTTGTAAGATATTTAAAATTTGAATAAAAAATAATAAAGAGTTTAGCGATGTGGCGATCGCTCCCTCCCCCCTATGGCATTGTTTTGTTAGTTCAACTAAAACGCCATTGATATAATGCATATGCAATTCATAAGTCATAAATATAACTTGAAACTTAATAAATGATAATTTTGTTTTAAAAAAATACTTTAAAAGCTCTTTTGTGAAACTATGCGAAACACGATGGATGAAAATGCATGACAGTGTTCTACAATTTAAATATTTGTTAACAGAAATTATTAAAGCCTTAAGAGAGGAATCAAATTGGGAAGACAGTCCCTGCATCTAAAAACATTAATATTGTCAATTGCCATTGTGCAATTGTGAATTTATAAAATCAACAATTTCTTTATCATCAGTACCTACTTTCTGTTAGTTACACGATTTAAGTTGGTTACTAATCAGGCAAGTGAAATTTTACAAGGGAAGAATCCGGATAAATTATCGGCAAGTAATGTAGGTAGTGGAAGATAACAGTGATGGTATTGGAAAAAACCGTTTTGTTTGTGATATTGTAACTCGATAAATAGGTAATATACTAATTTGGAAGCAATTTAAAAATACTTACAAGTCCTTCCCCACTTTCTAACCTGAACGAAAATATTGCGGAAAAAAAGCAGATTCTGGATCTGTACTCCAATTGTGGTTAGTCAGCTCGCAAAAACGGCAGGCGCTTAGGTTAGACGGAGGTAATTGGGCGTAAACAGTGATAATAAATTGTAATGCTTACTCTTGCCTAATACGATTTAAATTATCTAATGTCATAAAAATTGTACATATTTATTTAATAATTGGCTAAAACATAACGCATTACAAGCATCTTTAATGCATTTACTCACCAAAGATTGACCTTAAGCTCAAACCCAATTTTCCCTATTATTCTGCTGATAAGAGCCACTTGCACAATATCTTAGAACTATAAAATAATTATAATTATTGTTACTGTCTATTAAAATTCTTAGACTAAACAGAAATGCGTAAAAAATTAAGGAGGTTTATTAAAAGATTTACTTTGTAGTAAAAAAAAATTAAGTTCAATGTTATATTTTTTTTTATAAAGGAATTTTAATATAAAATTATGACGAAAATCTTTCGAGTAAAAAATTATGTGGAACAAATATAATTTTCAATTTTGTTTTGAACATTTTATGTTTATTCTTGATTTAAGAACGATGGTAAAGTAATAATTGAGCATATTGACATAATATAATACATAATTTATAAAATAAAAACAAATGTGAACTTAATAAAATACATAATATTTATAATATATTTGTAACTTTAATTTTTGTATTCTTAGAAAATATTTTTTTTTGGTTTGAGCACATGAAAAATGTTCAAACCCTTAACTGGAAAAATTTGGTATTTGGCATAAAAAAGGTTCGCCATCCCTGCTATAGGTACTAACATTTATTTTGCCATGACACAGCTCCTTCATTACTAAAAAATGATTTTTGATTGTTTATCTAATACCAAAATCTTCCACATTTGAGAAACCACTAGATCGTGAAAAGAAATCTTGATAATCTCTATTAATAATATTTTATGCCCCCTCCCCTAATTAAACATCCCGAATCCCTGCCTGGCTTAATAACCCAAAAGCATTTTCTGTAATTACATACAAGACTCATGTGTAGTTGAAAATAGCTTTTGTTGTTTCATCTCTAGCAGTTTTCCCTTTTCCCTTGTTTAAGGTTTCATAATATGCTAATCTAAACGAAAAGCTTCATCAGCCATAATGACATGAGGCACTACTTTATTTGACCTAGGATATTCAATTTTAAAAAATACCACTATCCCCTTCTTTTCCATACAAACCTTTATCAACTGCTATGAATTTATAGTTGGTATCTATCATTACCAAAAATACAATGGAGAAAAAATCTTTGTAATTGTGATTAATCCGGATGTATTTCCCGTCTATAGCCGAAATACAATTTGAAAAATTCTATTTATAAGAAAATTCAGTTGCTTTTGGCTAAAAGTTAATAGTTTTACTATTAGGCATAAAAATTGAAATTAATTTCATTTTTAAAGCGGCTAGTGTCTATTTGATAATTTATTACACTTATGTAACTATTGATGCGAAACTCAACGGATAGTGGCCGCATTAATTTATCAGTAGCTAGATACCTAGTAAAATGTAAAAAATCATAACAATTTAACTACTTAAATAAAATTTATTTATAATTTATTAACATTTTTATTTTACCTTAGTGATCGCTAACTCTTTTATCGGTGAAATTGTTTTTTTATTTCTATTAGTGGTAACTAGTAAAGTTATTTCGTTTTCATTCATAAAAAGTAAAACATTGAGCTACTCAATATTATCTCGAAAAATATTGCCTCCTTACCAAATCTCATACCTTGAAAAACGTACCATAAGTGATCGTTCAGAAATATTACATGGGAGCTTGGGTGAAGAAACCGCCCACTGGCGACACTCATGCATTTATGCATATGAGATAAGTCAAGGAGTAGTTCACGACATCATTTTCATTTTAATCTTTTGGGAGATGTTTCTAGGCATTAGTTTGGATACATTTTTTGCTAGTTGATTTGGGTGATTAGAAAGGAAGTTATGGTAACGTTTGTAAGATTCAGTGGCAACAGAGGCGAACGCAAGGGAGGATTTGGGGGTTTAAACAGCCCCCGATATATCAGAAACAAAAAATAAATTACCTGACCTAAAAATACTAATAAATACATTTAAAACAAATGATTAGTTATTTATTAATAATAATAAAATAATATAATAATGATTTGTAATTATTAGTTATTTAAAAGTTTTCTGAGTGTAATAAATTATCGTCACAACCAATATATTGTGGGAAATGCCCAATGACCCGTATTATCTAGAAATTTCATTGTTCAATATAAACCATACGTCTACACCGCTAACGAATACACCGACATATCTTGTTGTACCACTAATTCGCTAATTTTTATTGACGTATTGTTATGACGACGTAATATTAAATGCAATTACAAAAATTCAAAATAAGTTCAATTTTAAAGTTTTTAAACCATAAAATAAAAATACTACCCAAGTGCCGATTGATGTGGATTCAAACAAATCGTCAGTAGACAGTCCACCAACTAAAATACGGAAACCCGAAATGCCACAATTTGGTGCAAATCGTAATGTGAGTTATTGTTAACTATCTACATAATTATTTATTTAGTTTCAAATTCTGTTATTATAATATACCCACGCAGTATAATATCATTTCCCCAAATATGAAATAATAAATTTACATGACGGTGATATTAATATTAATAAACACAATGTTTTATTTTTTATTGACAAATCGTAATAGTTCATTTATATATATATGTGTGTGTGTGTGTGTCTGTGTGTGTGTATATACTATGAGTACCTGAAATGAAGAGTAATAAGCGGAGGCCACTCAGAACGCTAAGCTACGTATGCTATGTATACTATGTATGCTTTATACGCTCTGTACGCTATGTTCACTATACGGTGTGGCAACACAGAACACACTACGGAGACTATGTACGATATTTACTACCAGTCACCCTAAACAGTTATTAGTTATGTTCAAGATGTTGTCAGGTACGTTGCCTTGGGAATGTGATAGCAGTGATGATGAAGCTTTGTTATTATTTTCGTTAAATAATAATAATAAACAAAAAAGGAAATGGGTCCATGAATTAAACATGGAACGTAAAAAGTTTGGTGAATTTCATCATCTTTTAAAACAACTACGAAAAGGTGAATTGAAATTTAAAGAATATTTTCGTATGAGTATGAAACAATCTAATCAACATTTATCAATTATTTAAAAGGACATCGAGAAAAAGGAATTAAATCTCAGGGAAATCTTCTGGTTCCGATATTCGTTCAGATTTTTCTTCCAGAGACAAGGGTACCTGCGTACTTGCTCTATTAGCTGCTCTAGTAACATCACTTCGACAAAATAACGCAGCACTCACGAAAATTAATAAAATATAATTTATTTTTGTTAAACTGGTGTTAAAAATGCATGCGTTAAAAATGTATGATCGACTGCTGTTTTAGAAATTTTCCGTCGTCGTAATCGGCTTTCCATAAAATTGCGTTGCGATAAAATAAGAAACAAGAGTCAACACGATAGCGCAGGTCGTCAGAAACGTCGCGACACATCGCTCAAAAATATAGCCACAAATCAAACACTCGGTTACGCGTCGCAATGTAGCTAAAAACAAAACGTAGCGTGTGGCCATTTACGTCTTCAAGACAGAAGACTATTTTTTATTCGTATAGCGAACATTGTGAACATAGCACGCGTAGCGTTCTGCGTGGCCTCGGCAATACAGTATGAATAGTATGATTTTTATGAACATTTTATACTTTTTAAACTGCCCCCCCCCCGAAATATTTTCCTGCGTTCGCCCCTCATATGACAGTTTATAGTTTTGTTAAATGATTTTGCCTGATACTCCCAAAAAACTTATTTTTGTAATATATCTATATATATATGTACACAGCTATATTCATAGATCATATTTAATAGAAATTCATTAAAAACTTAGTTAAAATAATAAATATATCTATGTAAATTGTTAGTAAAATCTGAACATTAGTAAATAGATAAGTATAGTAAACTAGTGCTTATTCATAAATCAGATTTAGGTAGTTACCAAATTGTTACGGAATAATTTTTAGTAAAATAATATCCAGCTCTGGTGATACGTAATCACCCGAGCTCCACCCATTTGATGGTGATCACTTAAACATATATAATTATTTTGAATTTACATCACAAATAATTTTATTGTTATAACAGATACAAGTCATTGCGATACTTGTCACAACAAAATAACTGAATACTATTATATTATGAGTAAAAACAAAAAAAATCCTAAGATTCTAAACATAAGCTATGAGGGAATTACTGACATGAGGTAAAGTAATTTCAAACCTCCTTCCTTCACCTTATGTTGATAAATATTTCAAAAAATATCGTATGGATGTATCTATAATTCTTCAATCTTAATTTCAAAAAAAAACATTTTCTTATCAAATATTTCTTATTGCATGTTTTAATATTATTATATTATATATCTGTAGTCATTAAATAATTTAAATTTATTTTATAAATTGCATTGGTCTACAACCATAGTATCCAATAAATGTTTTATGTCTTATGCATAGAGATTTGATACTTTTTTGGAGGACTAAATAGCTCAAATAAATATTATATTAAGACTAGCTTATTAGTTATTATATAAGATAAAAATTTTAAAAAGAATTTTGATGATTTTGGGGAGAATTTACCCTCTAGCCCACCAAACTTCATCTACAGCACTTTTACAACATTTTTTATTTTGTCCCCCTCCTCCGTAGGATTGATCTGAAGATGCGGCTGCCAGGAAATCAAGTAAATTTAAATTAAAAATAATTCATAGTTCAAGTTTATAGTATTTCTATAATATTATTAAATATACACCTTAGTGTTGCAATTAGTTGATAAAACATAGGGGGGAGAGGGGTCACACCATACTATTAAATAAATTTATTCATGAGGCTCAATGCAGAGGACTTCAGATAATCCAGGAGGCTCAGCCTCCCTACATAATTGGATCACCAAAGTACCAACTAATATTATCCATGTAAATGTATGCCATATTCCGTGAACATAGCACACTATACTTAGGTATTATACTACTTATTGAACATGTTGATTATAACACAAAATAATGTAAACAATATAAAGTCGCAAAAGGTAGGTATATTATAGGTATCATAATTAATACAAAAATTCTAAAGTTTAATTATTAAAGTACATATATATATAGGAAATATTTAATGACAGATTTAAAATGGAAGGTCATATTATATTAAATTTTAATTAGTAATAGTAATAATATGAATGTATAGAATTTAAAAATTATTAATTAATTAGCATATAATGATATAACCTTAAAATCCACAACATTTTAAACTAGAAAAATGGTATTATTAGGTAATAATAAGTATTTTATTATTTTTTTAATATTAAGGGATATTATTCATGTTATGATTATTGATTAGTAGGTACCTTATAGGTTAAATTGTATATACATATTACAAAGGTGGCCTTTAGTTATAGGTGGAAAAAAATATTTTTGATCTCTCACGCCCTCATTTTATTCATTATTATAAGATAGTAATTTTATTGAAATATAATCACAATTATTCACCACCTTCATATACCATAAGGGGGTTGAAAATTAAAAAATAGGGTTGATTTGTTGTGTTTTGAGTATTAAATTATTAAACTTACCTTAATTATCATATATATATATATATGTATACAATTTTTCTTAAATCTATTATTTTCTAAGAAAAATAATAAAATATCGAGTATTTCATTTATTTTAAAAAGTTTACTTTTATGGATTTTTAAGTATATTAGAATAATAGTTGATGAATGATAATACTACAAAATGTCCCATATAAAAATGATAAAAAATTGAATTTTCTAAAAAAAGTTAATTTATTGTTTTATTGAAAGAATCGGGTTAACAAAAGAAAATTTAAAGTAGGTATCTAACATGTTAAGTTAGGCCTCATCAATCTTTTATTTTGATAATTTTATTATTGATGTGTAGGAGTCAGTAAATAATTTATAGTTAATATTAAATAATAATTAGATCTCTGATTTAAATGCCCTAAAATTATCAAAAAAATATCCTTTCAATAAATTAAATGGACTATAATTGACCATCGGCCACACATACTACTAATATAGTATTACAATAATATTATATGAAAATACTATGATAAAAGTTGCCTTTTCTAAAACCAGATTACCTATTGTTTTATTGATTTATACTACATAGTATTATGTTTATACATGTCAATGGAGTTATTTTTTTTAGTCATAATACAAGAAATATTTGGTATTTTATCATTATTCTTAGAAAATAATATATTTATGAAAAATTGTTTATATGTTTTTTTGACAACAAGTCAATCCTTTTTTGCAATTTTTCAATCCAAGGCACGTGAAGAGTATGAGTAATCATGACTAAATTTAACCCAAACTACTTTATTGTAATAATAAACAAAATGAGGGGGTCAGAAATCAAAAGTTCGTAAGTTCAAAAATAAGAGCCACCCTATATTATATAATGTATCATCACTATTGTGCAATAAGTTATCAAGTGCAATTATATGACCAAATAGTTACTATGTCACTCTTCAAATGTAGAAAAACAACTAACAAAAAATTCAAAATAGGTAGATATATATTGAAATAGGAGTTCTACACCCATATTGGATACTACACAAAAGTATATGGTATCACATTATTTAAACCCAGACCTTCAAATACTACAAACAATAAAAAACAAACATATATCATGTCTTTTACAACAGACTTTAGAAGCAAACTTGTTCATGGCTGTTATAAATATTATAACACCAGTCATTAATGTATCTTGCAAAAATATACAAACACACCCATCATTTTAATTTATTACACTTTCATTTATACATGTTTAAAGTTTAAAACTATTATAGATTTTTTTTAAAGTTAAAAAACATTTATGGATTTACTATGTATTTTAATAATTTAATCTGTTATGACAACAGACTTTTTTTTATGTAACTTTTCATGCAAATTAATAATTTTAGTTTTTAGAATTTAGGGAGAGTTTTCACAGATTTACATTAAATTTAGGGGGCCCATGACAAAAACGTTTGAGATGCACTGGCCCAGAAGACCCAAGTTGAAATAAATTTAAACGAGATTGACAGTAGCAGAGTGTGATGCTGCACAACTAAGGATATGAACCTACAATTTGGAAAAGGTAAAGTGGAAAATTCAGAAGAGAATAATAAAAAAAATATGTGTATGTTTGAAGATGAGATTATCAATATAAACCAAAATAATATTAAAAAAGGTTACTAAAGGGGTTGTTGTATTTTAATTAAGTGTCTCAAGTTGTCCCTTATTAATATTATTATGTATAAAAGTGAGTACATAATTTAGTGTTAAAATTATTTACTTTTTCACATAATTTTTCAGATGACAATTTAGAAAATGTGTGTGATTTTTCAGACCATTATTTAAAATATTAAATTATGTAGATATATTAGTTAACTAGTAAAGTTAATAAATGTATTCTACTATGAGATGGGATTTATTTATTTTTATTCAGTTTTTTCTTAAACATGTTGTGGATCATGAGTTAACTTTTATAATAATAATAGTACTTAATAATAATATTATAGTTATATTATAATGGCACAATTTTCTTTCCTTAATACTCAATATCTAAGTCCAACTACAAATATTTTTAATGCATATTTTTCCGAGTTGGAATAGCGTAAAATATAATATTAACAACTATATTATAATTGGTAAATTTCACATAAAGTTAATAGACTAGATAAAGTAAATTTAGTAGTTATTAATTAAAAATGTTTGTAGCTACTGTGGGCTAATATAAAGGTACATGGATTTAGTTGATTTGGGATATGAATAAAAGATGTTTGTTAAAACTGAAGTTATGTTTCTCTTTCAGGGTTTTCCAACTTGCTGTGATCTACATACAACTTTCTGGGGATCTTACGCCAAGTTTCAGTATCAAAGACATTATAAATGCCACATTCAAATATAATACCATCAGTTTCTGTGACACTTATTTCAGACATTCGTGTAATCCATTTACGTTGTTCCGTGTGATAACGCCAATTTCGCAAATACCTGTATAATAAATTACTGTTGTATTATACAAATAAAAAAACCCAAACACGACTTGTTTATCACTTACAATTCTTTAGCAACAGCCGGCTGTATACTATCGCCAAAATGGTTATAAAAGAGATAAAATAGGAGGTCTTCGCCAAAGTTACTGAAATTTATTGGAGCCAACTTATCCCTAAAATGAACATAAATTAGTAACTAAGTAACTAAGACTATACATTTAACTTTTCACTTGATTTTTTGATGAATCAGATACTCAGATGGTACTTGATGTTCTGTTTCATGGGGTTGAAGTGGACAGTTTTTAAATGGACCACCAAATGTTGGATAATTGTTTCCAGGGGAGTTCAAATCCATACCAAGTGTGGTCAAATCTATTCCAATGCTTAATTCTACCAAACTAGGATCAGTTGATGCTGCTCTCATAGTCATTATTTGACCAATAATACCAAATTGATCTTTTAACATAGTGCCTGGTATATTTGTAACTTTACCTAGATAACCAGTATTAATTACTAAATGTATAAACTTGTAAGATCACATTAAAAAACGTTTCAGCTTATAAAATATACATAATGTATTTTTAATTGAGGAATAAATATAAAATGATTCAAGTAAATAGAGAATATCCAGAATAAATCAACTTAAAACCATTTAAATTGAATTATAACTTTAATAAAGTAAATAGTTATTATTTAGTAAACTATAAATAACAAACCTTCAGGTGATATTTGAACTCCACTTTTGCCATCAGTGTGACGAATCATATATGGGAAGTCGATGTTAGCACGGCTACTGCTTGGCTGATCAAATATTTGATTCATAAAGGGTTCCATGCAATTTTCTTCCAATAATTTGTTTCCAGAACCAAAAGTTTTTGAATGCCACTGATGGGTTGGATTTACATTTGAGGTTGAAGCATTATTAACATTTTCAGTACCAGGCAAAGCAGGGAAATCTTTATTTCTCATTCTAAACTCCCCCACAGTTGAACCAGTGGATTTAATTCGTTTAGCTAAAAATAATATTATGACACAAATTATGATTTAACTACCTGCATGTAGGTAAAGTTGTAAATAGTAGGTATTCAAATTACAATATAATCAAATTAATAAAAATGACAACAATTTAAGAATATATCAAATGAAAAACTCGACACATAACTTCCCATCATAGGTAGACCACTGTTATAGGTCAGAAGTTGGTCAGGTTAAGGTTATGAGTAATTTAGTATAGATACATAAATACCTATGTATACTAAATAAAGCACCCTATAACAATCAAAAAATGATTCTGAGTGAAAATCGGTAAACTGGCAGGTTACAAACCCCACTTGGTTTTTTCCTTTATGGTCAAGGTAACGTAGAAATAAAAAAAAATGAAATTATAAATCGTAATTTGTTGTCCAATAATATTTAATTTTAAGAAAAACTAACAAGAATTTAAAACAATTTTTCAAAATGAAGTAAAATCATTAAAGGTACTTCATGAAAAAATGGAATTATTTTTATTTATCAAAAAAGTGTGTTTTATGATAAAAACATATCGTAGTAAAAATACACTCATAATCTAAAATTAATAATTATTACCATAAGTTGTCCTTTCTGCAGCCTCTGGTTTGGAATACTGAGCACTGTTTGACGTTTGAACATTTGGGCCAAGTGATATTGCATTGTCTCTAAACATGCGGCTGTTGTCTAATCCTGATTGAGTATTAAATATTGGAAAAATATCATCAGAATTGAATAAGCTGCAGTTCGAAGAATTCATTCCATTAATATGATTCAGCATATTGTTTACCAATGATGATGCACCCCTTTAAAAATATAGAAATTCAATTTTTAATGTACATATATGTTTAGTTTTTTTTTCTTTCAATAAATTATTCTTACATAGGATGTGGCATTAAATACGGGAAATTCTCCTGGTAGTTTGTACTTGTACTGGCCAAAGGATCGTTTAATCTCATTGTTGTATTATTCGTAAATAGAGTTGATTGATGATGCTGTTGTAGTTGGAGATTGAAGTTGTTGCTTAACATCATGCGATCATCTGATGTTAAATTATTATTACTTCTGTTATTAGGGTTAGGGTTATTAGGGTTAAACATTTTGTTTGCTGTATTTATCCTGTTTTCTTATACTGTACCTAATTACAAACAAATATTTAATTGAAAATGTCTTCAAATAAAATAAATCATTTTATATTTTATAAAATAAAATGTTAGTTCAATAGGTGAATACAATATTATTAAATTATCCAATTGCATATACTAACATACAAAAAAATAATTTACAAAGTTATTAAATATAGGTACTAAAATTACCAAATTAAGTTAATTGTTTAATTTTATACAGGTATATCAAATAATAAAGGTAATCTGAAAATGAATACAACCAATTTCCCAGGTTTCATTTCTCCCTATATTATTATTAACTTTATAATTTATATTAATTTGGTTGTCACAGTAAAGGCTATGATGAGGCTCTACTAGTAGTTAAACAAATCAGTAGTATCAAGAGAGAATAGTCCTATAAACCAATTCTTCAAAATTATATTTGTACATTAAGTAAGTACTATTAACCTTTCATTAATTATTGGTTCCTGGCTGATTATTTTATTATGAACCAGCAATTTTTTCTAAGGATTTTAAGTGAAATTGATTTTTATTTTTTATTTTCATTCAAGCTTTATTTTAAAACCATTTTAAATTTTAACTCTTATTCCACATACTTGAAATAAGTACATACATAATAATACTAATATTATAATTTATATTATATTATATAAAAATATTAATATGAGATTTACTGTTTATGAGTTATAACAGTCTATATTTAGACCAGGGCAGTAGGGAAGGGCAATATATTGTATAATATCTATTTTTAAATAATAAATTGATAACTCATCCCTACTTCTCAGGTCTAAACTTTAAATGGTAAATCTGATATTAGTGTTATGCCTTATAAATATCAAAATTTCATTATTTGAATCTGTTATTATAGGTGGAGTTGCTATTTAAAAATCAAAAGTGGATACTCATTTCAAGTATAAGGATTAATAGTATAAATTTAAAATTGTATTAAAATATAGCTTAAATGATTTCATAACAATAAATAAAAAAAGAAATAGAATTCACTTAAAATGTAACTAGAAAATTGCTGGTTCGTGATAAAAAAAAATCAAACTATATATTAAATTAAATATATTAATAATATACTAAATAAATAGCTAATTAGCTGGGATTTTATTCAATACAGAATTGTTAAACTCACTAAAAACATTGTATGATATATAAACAAGATATGTATTTTTTGTAGGAATGATATGACAATGTTTTAATTATTTTCTTTGCCTTATGCTTCGCTATATATTTGTAGGTATTTGTATTTGTATACTATTATAAACAATAAAGAAACCTTAAAAAAATTGTTTACAGGCACACCTTGATGACAAATAATAAGCATAAAAGTATTTTTCCATAATTTTTGTAAACTTCTTTAGATACCTAATTGTCAGCTAATTTTCTCAATTTGGGTCCTTCATCATCCTTGAAAACAGAATCATTATGACTGATGATATATAGAGTGTAACTGGACTATTTGACATTTTTTCATGTAACTACAAGGAGAACTACAATGTAAAAATGTCAAATAGTCCTGTTACACCCTGTATATGTATATATTAAGTAGTGTGTTAGTAACAAGGATGTGGTGCCTTTTGATAGTTTCAACTTTATTTTATGTTAGAATTTCACCATTATTTGAAACTAAAATGGCATTTGAATCAGCAAACAATTTTTAAAAACTAGCAACTAAGTTTATTTTCTTCAGTTATTGGTTATCTACTGACAAAATACTGTACAGCAATCTAAACAGTTTTACTAAATTTTAATAAAGTATCAAAAAATGCATTGCCAAAACACGACTAATTTAAGGTTTAAGATAATACATTTTAGTGTTTTTTTACGTTTATAGTTTAATAATCATGGTAAATCTGTATACCTTTCCCATGATAGATATATTTCAATTGTCATTAACCTTATTGTCAGGAAAAACGGCAAATATTAATGGCGTACACTATCGTTACCGTTTTCATTGTTTTTAATTTTTGTTCACGATATTTTCTACCAGAAATATTGCTTCAATCAAAGACAAGATATCGATTTGTCCCTTTTAATATATAGACACTGTCAAAGAAAGTCGATTATTGTTATCTAAAGCAGTTTTCATAATAATTGGGAAAAACTAAAAAAGGTTAAAAATAAGGTCTTTTTTTTCAAATTAGGGCATGATTTCATTATTTTAAATTTATACTGCTTTTTTTCAATAAGTTTAAGTAATAAAGTAAATATATCTTTAACTAAAATTAGAACTTTATTAATTATTGTTAGTTTTTAAAATTAAATGATAAAGTTTATTTTTATTTGTTTTTTTTTCTAAATCTAAAAATAACACCATCAATATTTAATTTTATTTATTTATGTTTTCTTGAAGTCAGCTGGGAGGAATGAATGATCGTAAATTTCCCGCTTTTCCCAATTATTGGAAAAACCGCTAGGAAAATCAAAAAAAAAAAAATAAAAAAATGAACTCTTCAATGCACCAAATAGATCCAAAATGGAACAATATAAAGGTTTAGTCATTTTCTATTTAACAGACACAAAAATAAAAAAAATCACATCATAGTAAAACCAATACATTCCTCGTTTAGCTGAGAATCTAAATAACAATAGTTGGAAATATTTTCATAAAGTTTACAAAAATATCTTTTCGGATTTCTTAATTATCGGAAACGAATAATTTGTTCCGGCCAATGGCTATATTCAAACATTTTAAAAGTGATAATGATCAAAGCGGCCCACCGAATTTGTCTTTTAGTTGTTAAACCGGTATCGTGTAAATAAAGTATGAATCACACTGAACCGGCATTCACAGACCGGCACCGTCACCGCACAGATACTAACGGACTGGGCCGCACTGACAAACATTGTATGAAAGAATGTTTTGTCGATGCGTGTCCGTGTCATTTGTGTCGAAACGGTTTATGTCGATGGGCTGTGAACGCGACAACATTATTTTCCAAAATGAACACATTCTAAATAAAACAAAATCGCCTTCAAGAGATGCATATAAACTATATAATTTGCCGTCAAATTTTTTCCGTTTTAAAATGCCATGCACCCAAATACGTTTTTTAATTTTTATCGTCTTTTGTTCTTCGTCTAAGGCAATTGCCATTATGGTCAAATATGTGGTGAACAAGTGCTTAAACACGATTTTAAAATTAAAATTACGCATTGCAGGACTAGTTTCACTACTTGTAGTTACTTAACTGTACATATAAAATTACTTTTCATGTATAATGGTCTACAAAACAGTATGATATGAATATTCTCTAAAATGTCGGTTCGGTATGGGTACTGTACGTTCCGGTGCCGGTCTGCGAGTGTCGGTTCAGTGTGAATCATCCTTAATTCTATTTTTAGTTGTTCAAAGTCATGTTAATTTCATACTAAGTGTTGATGCTAATCTATAACAATCTATATCTTGAACCCTATAACACCCCCTGGATCGGCGTCTGACATTAATCGCTATAAAGTAACGTGTTATTGTAACGACGCTGCAATTAGCGCACTATTCCTAATTACTCCTTATTGTTATCAATTAAAATATATTTAAAAAAAATCAATATTAAATTTAAGAGAAATATTTTGGTTTATAATTTACCAAACAGTCATTAGCACTACAGGGGTCAAAAAGGGATTTCTCTTCTCCCTGCATCCCTTCTATAGTTCTACACCACTATGCCAGGAACCTTTAGGTACTTATTTATGATAATTCTTGTATACTCGTATCTTAGTCCATCAATTTAATTTTAGAATAGGCTAATTGATAGCAGTATCGACCTAGCCATGGTCCAGTCTTGTTTGTGTATGGGAGCTCTCAGGCCTCAAGCTTTATAAAATATCGTCATAATAAGTGCATAAGTATGGAATAACATATGTTATACTATAAATAGTAGATATATCCCAGCAGTATCAACTACACTGATTTTTAATTGATTTCTATGTGGTTTTAGTGTGCAAAAAAAAACTAATAAACTAAAACTATATATTATATAATATATGTGCACAATGTACAATGTACATATAAATATAAAAAACGTCCTAGGATAATGGGGACGAGTTCAGCTACTGTTATAAACAATTTAATGTATACCTGTAAGCAATAATAAACCATTGCTTACGAAAAAACGATTCCGAGTGGAATTTAGTTTATAATGATGCTTTATTAACAATATATATATATATGTCATTTTATAGTAAAATAATTAAATAGGCTTTATATATTTGTTCAATATTGTATCGATTTTCCCACTTTTCTTACGTTTTTCTGGTTTTTACATCTGCTGGGAAAACTTTTGGGAAAATTCAAAAATGGCCTCTTTAAAGTACCTCGGTAGTAAAATTTCCTTTTAAAAACATTACTATCATTAAAAGTTGGAGCAAAATTACTGGTAGAAAAGTTGTGCACAGAAAAAAGAAGGTCGTAATATATTTTAACTAATACCTATAATTCTTATATTTTTCTAGTTTTTTTCCAATTTTTTAAATTTGATGATAAGATCGAGAAATGACCTTCTTATAGTACCTCCCCGATTTCCTTTCAGAAAAGGTGCTATACATAGAAATCTGAGCAAGTCTTTTGGTAGAAAAATTGCGCACAGATAAAAAAAAAATAATAATAAACGTCTTTGTAAAATTATAAGCTTCTCGCTACTTAGAATCTAAAATTAAAATTCATATTCATTTGCCATATATTTAAGTTTTTTTTTTTTTGTAAATTTACAATGATAAACTAATTCATAATCTACAATCGGAATCTGGGGGGTCCAAACCCACTGAACTTTTCCCGTAAAACCGCTACCGGTTGAGGTGGCAGTTCCCTCATCATGTATGGGCTAGGCGATAGGTGTGGCGCTATCGCCCATCTATAACGGAGTACCACGACAGAATAGTCACGCGTCACAGCTACTCTAGCGAACCATAATGGTGGCGTCTACGAGTAGTTACATGGACTATCTGTATATTATTTTATAATTAATGATTTCTATTAGGAATACAAGGTGTTACACAATTTTTTTTCTAAAGCTATTAAAAGTATATTTTTTTTTCAGAAGGGCATCTATTTAGAAAAAAATTTAATTTGTATTTTCATCCCCTTATCACAAAAAAAAAAATTACTTTATTTATTCATTTTAAATATTTTTTAAAATAGTCACTTTATAAAAGATATTACTTTTTCTAAAAATGTTGATACATCGTATATTCATACCTGATCAATAGTTTTTTAGTTATAGCCGTTTATGTGTCTAAAAAATAGAAATGAAAGTAATTTATTAATAATATGTAATAAAAGATAAGGAATTACCTCGTTGATTGTGATTCATTATCGGGTACCTAACGTGTTATTCTATTGAAAATTAATTGATTTCACTTCTATTTTCTAGAAATATAAACGGTTGTAACAAAAAAACTATTGATCGGATATGAATTTATATATAATATCTTTATAAGGTGGCTATTTTGAAGATTTTTTCAAGTAAATAAATATATATATTTTTTTTAGTGATTATGGGATGAAAAAATGAAAATATTAATTTAATTTTTCTCTAAATAGATGCACCCTTCAAAGAAAAACAAATTGAAAAAAAATTTTAATAGCTTTAAAAAAATTCGTTAAAAACTATGGAACACCCTATACGATTAAATAGCATACGATTTACTCTGAGTACAGTGGGTATAGCAAGAAAAATGAGATAAAATATATTAGTGGTATGGGAACATTAAGGGAAGGATAGAAAAAGTAGCTAGAGCTTATTAAATGAAATATGTGTACCTATATGAGACATGCTAAGTCGATATGCAGAAATGGGTATGGATGTGAAGGATAGGAATAAAAGTCACTGTCGGCTGCAGGATAAAGGCGAATTGAATAAGTTTGTCGACGAATACGCGCAGTGTTGATAGTTTTTAAAAATGTTCAAAATAAAAGTCATCCAAATTGTTTTATTTTACATTCTTAGCGCAGTATTCTACTACTTACCAGAAAACGAGACATGCATTTACCTGAAGCTGAAATGAACCAATCCGCGTGCGAGAACACGAGTTTTGGTCTAGGTTGATATTAGAGCTTCACGATCTGATGAAGGAATCTGACGTTAATAGAATATTTTCGGTTAAATCATGTTACACACGTACAACAGTGTCAATAGCCTCAACGAAAATGGCGTCGTCGTCGAGACGGGCGTCATTATAAATTGTGCGCGCGTGCGCAAACCGTTGAACGTACACTGGCGGGTGAGTGGTAGTACCTACCTACCCTCTGCGCGCTAATCATTCTGCAATGTTATTGACCCTTTTGCATTATTTCTCCACCTTGTCATCTGCGGCAACAGGCGAACAGTACGACCTTTAAGGGGGTTAGTAGGGAATTCATAGGTACCTATACAAAATAAACGCGAGTCGTGGGTCACACAAGTGAACATCTTGACAGGATAAAAAAATCGGCTTAATGCTTAAAGCTCCTGAATCACTGTAACTATGGTAACTGAACCGTAACCCCGGCAGCCCTTATTTATATAGTTACCGCATGCGCGTACGCAGCTACCTCTGACACTCGAATCGTCTGCTGATCAATAAAATGCCATTATATTACGGAACCCTGTTCGTTTTGATGATTTCGAATATTGGTCTCGCACCTCGATACAACCCAAATAAAGTTGCCCGGAAAGTTCCCTAATTAACTATGTTGACATTATATGGCGATCACTAATGTATATACGTATACAAAATATCAACTTGCGTAACTAAATTCAACAAAAAAAATGTTTTCCACTGACTATTATCATTAAACTTATAAAGATATATCTACTACGTTGATAGATTAGGTTAGGCTCCTACGTAGTTAAATTATTAGATAAATATAACACAATAGTTTTTCCCTCAGAAGTTTCAATACCGTTAAAAACTTGTTTTATTACAATAGTGGTTTAAACCTGATTAGAACTGTTTAAATCAGGGGCGCACAGTGGTGGATTTACTGATCGGACTAATTGAACATGTCTGACTGGCTTATCCTCATGAAAAAATTGTTTTTTTTTTTCAAATAACTAGGTATATTATTATCTATTTTTTTTGTATATAGGTTTATCAACTTTACTAGTTAATTACTAGTAAAATTAATATTAACTTTTATTTATATAGGTATGAAAAATACTGTAAATCGACACATAAAAGTATGCTACCCATTGAATAAATTTAAACGTTTTGAGGCAAGCAAAATAATCTACAAGTTTTAAAAATTTATTTGATACAAAAAAAAAAAAATTAAAATTAACCATAAGTAAATGATGAACTTTTTAAAAATATTAATTTTAATTTTTCAGATTTCATGTCTAAAACCTATAATATAAATAAAGGCCTTAAATGATTCCCAGTTCACATTTTTCCCACATCTATTAAACACACACCCCAATACACTTAATGAAGGGGCAAGAGGGAAATTGTAATTAAACAAAATATAATATAAAATTATGTTATTTAATTATTAAATTGTTAGAATATAGAATGTATTTAATGAAATTGCTCATTTGGTTCATTCAATAAAATTAAATGTATTTGACGAAGTACAAAAGGGTACCGGATTTTAACATGCAAGTTTTATCACACTACTTTACGTGAGATTTGATAACACAAAATTAAATAATGCGACAACATACAAATTTGAACAGCTCCAATAGGACAATATATATGACGCATCGATTTTTTATCCAGTGTATAATAATTAATAATTATACAATTATTAGTAATAATTTGTATGAATGTTATTATGTCTAAATATCTCGCAGCCACACTTCCTTTATATAGCTACGATTGTGACTAGACGCGGGGTCTCTGAAAACGCGAAACTCTGTGTGGGTGCATAACTTGGACTGCCTTCAAGTGGGCCCTATATATAGTATGTTATCATTAATTGGAAAACTCTATTACTCTGCACATAAATTAAATATATTTGGATTGTTTTTTTTTTTTTTTTAGTACCTAGTGAAATTTGTTACACACTTTTTAAACTAATTAAACTAGATATTTCATTTTGTGCATGCCTGTAGCAACTCTTTTATTCTTAGATGGTAGCTCCCGAATTTTTGGTAATTATTTTAATTTTAATTTTTTTTTTTATGAATTTTAATTTTTAAGCCAACTTACTATGTTAAACAAATAACTGAGTTAAGGATATTTAAATGTTTGATATTATTTTTTGACATTTTTTAATTATTTAGCAATTTGATGTCTTAAATTATTCCTTCCTTAAATTTATTCGAAATTAAATGGCATACACATAGTTTAATAAATGTAAATCAAAGTTTTTTAGGTACCCAAAAAAACAATATTTAAATATATTTAATATATACAGAGTGTAGTGTTTCTAACTAATGAATACCAGAGTAAATTTATATAATATTTTGACAAGGCCTTCGGTCTTAAATCCATCACGGAAGAAGCACAATTGGTATGTATAAAACATTTAAATAGGTATGTAATTAAAAACAATACAGACAAAACAAACAAAATCATTTTTTTTTTATATGTATATATATATATTTTTATAAACATTAAAATACACATTTATTTAATCTAGGAAATTCATAAAAATACAATTTTTATTTGGTTTAGTACTAATTAATAGTAATATAAGACTTATAATTAGTTTACTTTGTATAACATAAAAACCATAAACTTTTTTGATGTAGTATTAAGTAAATAATCTGTTATAAATTATGAATAATAGGTAACTGACATGTATAGGATAGTTAAAACTTTATAATTGTATGAATTAAAAGTCTATGTTACTTTCTTTACAGGAGAATGTAATGCATTTCTATATCTAATATTTAGTTCTTAATAACCAGCCTAAAGGTACATGAGCACTGGAATGCTACAGCACTCTATACTCTAAAACCGATTAATCCCAGAAAGTTATAATTATTCAATAATATATAGAATAATTTGTTTACAAATATTCAATATGCAATTCATTATTTTACATTACTTAATATTTTGCACTTTCTAGATATGGTATTGATTTCAAAATATCTAAAATAGTTGAGATTTTTCTTTTTATGTAGATCACAATAAATTGTTCAATATATTTTTATCAATATTTTATTTAACTTTTTAAGTTGAATATATTTTAAATTGTCATAATATTTTAAATAGAAATTACTTCAGAGTAGTTTGCACTAATTTACCATTTCCCACAGATATAAATTAAATTACTATATCTTATTACTATATATTTCCAACTTAAGACAATGGCCTAACCTATATACTAGAGATGGGCAACTCAATGTTACAAGAGGGTCAACTTTTAGAACATTAAAATTTAACAGCCCGAGAACATAGAAAGCAAAAAATGGTTTAATTATTTATACATGTGGTATTTATTAATTTTAAAATGGTACTTGGGCCAGATATAGCCCCGTGGCCACTAGTTGTCCATCCCTGCTATATAATTGTATACCATACAAAGTACCTTTGTTAACTTCTAAAATGTATTTAATTGTTATAATTTTTCCCAATGATTGTTGATATTTGCTCTTAAATAATGTAGCCTATGCCCTTTTTTATCAGTCCAATGACACATTGAATTGTTAAGTCATTAGTCATTACTTTAATGATTAACAATAATTTAAAAAATGATTTTAAAAAAAAATTGAATAATTGTTTATATTTGAATCTTTATTATTTAATAATTTGTGCAATTATTTAAATATTCAAAGGAACTAAATTTAAAATCATTTAATATAATATGCAGTACACATGAAAAGTTGTCAAGTAGTTTTAGAAATTATATACAAAATTAACATAATTGAAAAAAAAAAAATATATACAAATATTTTCAAATAGCTATAAAGAACTCAAAACAGCCAAAATATTTTAGCTGAATTAGTTAACTTATGTATTCAGTGAAAATTGTAGATAATTTATAATAATACAATAATTTATTACAGAATTTTGGAAAAAAAAGAACATCTATTCTATTATTTTATTTCACAATTTATTTGAACTTAAAAATTTTAGGAAAACCCATTGACTAACAATACTATGTTAATATTGTCAACTTTAATTTGATTAAATACATTTAAAGTAAATAAATATATAAATAAAAAATGTATACATGAAAATAAAATAAATGAATGAATGCGTGGCCTGGAATAAATTTAGTTTAAAGTACTCTATTGAAAGATAATAAAATAAAAAAATATTTTTAAGAAAATAATTGTATTGATGTTCTCTTACAAATTGTTAACTAACAAAATTATTACAAAAAAAAAAAACAAGAATAACAATTTAGTAATAAAATAAATTATAATTAAAAATCACCATGTAAACCGATCCAATCGGCCAGTGTTATCCATAGTTGAAATAAAAGGTCGATACAAAAATATCCACATAATAATAATATTAATAATTTGATATACTATAAACTCAATAAGTGCAGCTTTAATAGTGTAATTGTTTACATTATTTATATTGCTGTGTAATCTATACATAAGATATGGTACAACAAAATAGCGAGGCTCTAATAGAAATTGGGCACAAAGAATAAGAGGTGTAACTAACCAATAAGCTAACTTATAAGCAATTGATGACTGTGTTAGTTTCAAATCTACAAAATATAGGCCATATGCATACAATGGTACAGGTAAATATCTCAAAAATATTAATTTACCAGGACCAAACAACAACCGCCAGACATAAAATGTATAATGCCGGTTATCTGCCAGTAAATATGGATGAGCAATAGTATTTGAATACACTAACCCAAATGTTACTGTTAATAAGATTGTAAATAATATAATTTTGGGAATATTATTCTGAATTTGATTTAAGATGTTTATGATTTTTAAGTGTATAATGGCGGATTTAGAAGTTTGTATTTTAAAATAGGCTTGCGACAACAACCATGGCATAGAAAAACCTAACACAAAAACCATAAAATAACATAATTGCATTGGATGAAAAATAGGTGTATGTGCTTGTCGATCACCAACAACTATGTCACCATTGTTTAATAATACTATAGATATGACAAATGATCCAATGACTATGACATTTGAACAAGTTGAATGCCAACATTTTCTCAAAAAATCAATTAACCTTACAGTTTTATTATTTTTTTGTTTTACTGTACAGCAGTTGTATAATTCAGCAACTGAAACCTAAAAACAATTGTTAAAATATATATTGTATATATATATTTATTAATATTATTAACAATATATTTTTAATCAAGACTAACTTGTATATAAGAATAGGTAGACACACTTTTTTTTAAAGTAAGAAAACATTCTTCAGTGCAGTGACACACATCAATAATGGATGCAAACACTAACCATGCAATATTTGTCTGCCGACAAAGTACACAAAATCCACCTAATATTATTTCAATCCACAAATTTGTATTTTTATTTAAATGGTAAGAATACCATAGAAAAACAGATGCTGTTGCCCAAGCATCTGTATAATAAAGCATTGAATATGGTGCATAGATAACAGGAAATGTTGCTACATTCATAGCTAAAACTATATATGATAATTCTGCATTAGGCGATTTTATATTTTTTTTCTGTAACAAGAAATAATAACTATAAATTGTAAGTTATTTATGTTTAAAATAATATCACACATGTGATATAAAGATTGTGTTTGGTTTAACAGTGTATTTATTTTTATATAATTATAGTATATTGTTGAGAGGGGCTAAACTTTTACTTCATAGAGGTTATTTTAGAGATGTATTCAATACTTAGTGTAAACTTAGTTTAGATTTGGAGCATATCAGGGATCTATTGGTTTTACTATATGTATTTTTTTTTTTATTTTGGTCACTAAACAACTTTTATAAAAGAAATCTTGCTCTAAAGAATATTGTAGTACCTTTTTTGAAAGAAAATTTCCTCTAGTTGTTGTATTAAAAAGATCATTTTTGATTTTCCAGGGGGTTTTCAAAATAGTTGAGAAAAACTGGAAAGAAAATCATAGGACCTAAAGGTATCAAATCTTCATTGTTTAGAATTTTTGCACACTGTTTTCCACTAAAAAATATTGCTAAAAATAAAAAGAAGTTGATTTTCTTCCATTTCATATCAAGTCATTGACAGAGGAAGTTATTTTTAGATATCTAAAGTGGTTTTCATAATAATTCGGAAATATCAAACAATTTTTTTCAAATTACTGTTTTCATTATATACAATGTGTAAGATTATATTTTTCTACCAGACATCTTTGTCCAAAATTTCAAGAAAAGTATATTTTGTGAAAGAAAATTGTGTCTAGTTTGTGAGTAAGAAAATCGTTTTTGATTTTCCATATAGTTTTCTTAATAATTATGAAATACTGGATATAAAGCAAAGTGTATTGACTTTGGGTTTTTTTGTTGTTATTTAATTAAACATGACTGTAGAGACCTGTAGTTTTAACAAAATACTTATATTGGACTTTGGTAGACATGGTCAAATTTTATAAACATTCTAAATATTTTTAAATTATTTATAGGTATTTAATATTTTTGTGCTTTATATGTATTTTTATTTGGTAGATATCTGTTATTATAATTATATAATTTAAGGCTTTAAGAAAAATACTTGAAAATTTAACACAAAGTACATTATTATAAATTATACTTAGTGGTCTAAAAAAAATTTGAGTTTAATGATATTTATTTTTTTTTATTTAATATGTCTTCCTGATTTTGCTAGCAATGGTTTATTTTTGCATATAGATATAAATTA
Source organism: Cinara cedri (assembly GCA_902439185.1). Taxonomy (NCBI): domain Eukaryota; kingdom Metazoa; phylum Arthropoda; class Insecta; order Hemiptera; family Aphididae; genus Cinara; species Cinara cedri. Next base: position 157,092 of record CABPRJ010001911.1, on the reverse strand, counting down.
AATAATTTTATGTATCCTAGATTCCTTTAACTTAATGATATCATATTATAAATTTTAATTTTTCCTTGACAATATTTAACTTTTGAAATGTATTTAATATAAATTTATCTAATTATTGAATACTGTATCACTGTATACTGTATACTATCACTGTAATACTGTATTATGTCAAATGAATTATTGTATAAGTTTGTACCTGTTGATAATTCTATATTGAATATATTTTAACTGCTATAATGACTAACTTGTGATAATAACAGTTGACACCGATGATAAGCATAATATAGACATGCTGGTGCTCCCACTGCATTTACAGCTCGCAATGCAAACAATGAGCATGGGTCATAGTTATGAAGAAAATCATTACTAAAAATTCCAACCAATGATAATATTGAATTAATTATCGTCATACAGGGTAATAGTACAACAGTAGATAGTAAATAGAGCCCAGGTAGTGTAGTAATCTTTGGATCCCACTGAAAAAAAAGTAATTATTTAATCACTGATATGTTTTAACCAGGACTTAGATTTATTAGTACTAAAAAATTTAAAAATGGAAATTTATTTTATTTTAACTATTTTATATTAATGTTAGATTTAATTTATGGACTAATTAAAACTCCATCCTAATACAAGATATTATTTAATGAATTAGAAATTTTTCTTGTTAATTCACATAAATGACAACTTCTTCCTACTATTTTTATTGAATTCAAATGAGATTTATGAAAAACCCAAAATAATTCATATTTGCACATCATATTAAAAGTGATTTTTTTTTTATATCATGATATTTTTTTGGAGAATTTTAAGTGAATTTGATTTATGTTTTTTTTTTTAATCATTATGGAATCCGTTAAAACCATTTTAAATTTTGTATTCCTCTCCATATACTTTCAATAAGTATATACAGTAAAACATGTATATAATGAATAGTTATGGGATCATACAAAATGTTGGTTATAGATAAGTATGGGAAGTGGCATTGCAAAGAAAAAATTAAAACAGAAAAATGTTAACACTATAATAGCGAAGCGGAGAATAAAAATGAATAGTCTTTATGTTTTATATGTGTTTTTGGATATTTTTTTCCTCTCAATTAACTTTATCATTATTATTAAACACATAATCTATCAATCAGTATCTATTAGAATTAGACTAGCAAGATCTATCTTTGCCTATCTTTTTGCCGGGGACCTTATTATTTTTTCCATTAAGAGTGCTATCCATTAAGACAAGTTTCACTGTACTTTTGTTTTTTAAATAAGAACCTCCATTTTTGAACACAGAATATTTTTCTAGACATTTTGATATGCATATCACTAATACCAGATTTACCATTTATGAATTATAACTGTTTAAAAGTTAAACTAGAGAGAAGGATAATAAATTGCATATCTAATAACTATATTATTAAAAATTTCTCCAACACTTAAAAAATAGCACTAGAAATCTAAAATGCTCTTAAGCTTGATCCACACTTGTCAGACACATACCTACACACCGCTCTACAAAATATTCTAATATTTATTGAAATATAGGTAATTCACATTTTAAGTGTATTTTTTACAAAATACACTTCAACTTTTCATTTCATATTTATTTTTAAAATAGTTACTCGATGAACTTAGAGTTATTAATTAAACTCATCAGAAGCCATAAATGCCTCTATGCATTATCACACAAAAATTATAATGGCCATGTGTATGAAGAATCCTGCTGGAAAAACATTTCAAGTCCTATAGGCACCGATGTTGGATCGAAAATGTAAGTATAAGAACAATCAGTACATGTCTTAATACTATTTACATACTTTTATTAATGTACAACAAAATAATGTATACTTACATATTTATGCATTTTATAATACTGTTAAGTTTTTTTATTGTTTAAATAAAAAACAATCGCAATGCTGAACCAAAATCTATCTTTGTGAGAGGTTTTACTGACACCGAAATAACAACTGCAATCAAATGCATAAAATCTGGAAAAGCAACTGGATTTGACAAAATTTATCCAGAATTCTTGAAACATATTGGTCCTAAAGTCAGACTATGGAAAAATTTTACTCAGACCTCATAGGTAGCAACTAACTCCTAAGGTATTTCAAGAAAACTAAAATATTAGTTATACTTAAACCAGGCAAACCTAGCAATGAAGTACAAAGCTACCGAGCAATTGCTCTGCTCAGCGTCAGTTATAAGCTCCTTTTGACTACAATCGCATTTCGGACATAATAAACTCTGTCATCCCTATAGAACAAGCGGGTTTTAGAGCAGCAAGAAATTACTTTGATCAGGTTCTTGCATTAACAACCCGAATTGAAAATGGATTTGAAAAACAGCTCAAAACCACAACAGATTTGACTGCAGCTTATGACACTGTATGGCGAGAAGGATTGATTACTAAATTCCTATGGATTATACAATGCCAAACTCTCAGTAAATTATTAAACAATATGTTAAGCAACAGATTATTCAAAGTGATCATTGGGGATACTGAAAGTAAACAAAAACACATTGAACAATGGACTTCACAAGGCTCAGTGCTGGCACCACTATTGTTTAACTTATCCACTTATGATATATCACCCACAGACTCTGGTAAATATATATATATATATACTGATGATATAGCCTTGGAAGCACAAGCAAAAACATTTGACCTATATGAGACAACTCTCAACAAAGACCTAGAATCCCTAAACCACTATTTCAAACGCTGGAGGTTAAAGCCAAATCCAATTAAAACAGAGGTAACACTATTTCACATTAACAATAAAATGGCCAATCACAAAATCAACGAATTTTTTGATGGACAGGTGATTAAAATTAGCTGATACCCCAAATATCTCGGGTAACCTTTGATAGAACTCTTATCTACAAGGAACACCTGACAAATACTGCTGCAAAACTGAAAACAAAGAACAATATCTTCCAAAAACGAGCAAACTCATTATGGGGAGCGGATACTAATATCCTCAGAATATCAACAAGTAATCCCTAGAGGTTTTGTGGCTGATGCCTACCGCCGGCCATCCGCGTCTTAGCACTAGGCGCTACTTGCGGGCGGTTGTTAAGCTGGAGCGACGACAGCAAGCTGCCACCGGTCAAGGGTTTTCGGAGGGAACACCGGCCCCAGGCTTTTTAGGGCCCGTACCTTTCTAAAGACTGGGATGGGTTCCCGTTTGCCCACTAGGAGCAGTGGATTAGCTTTACTATCTCGCGCCAGTCCCGCAACCACCACGTTTCGGCCAAGTTAAGCTCCTGAATCTTGGGGGCACTAAGTCCAGAGCGGCCAGGCCAGTCCAGCTTGAAATAAGCCTCCTCCGCCCGTGGTACCGACTAGGATTTAAGTTGACGGCGGTGGGTCAACCCAAGACTACGTCTCTCCCACTATTTTAGCTCCTCAGCCGGCTAGTGGTAGGCCTAACAAAATATCAACAGTAGCTCTTTCACTATCGGTAGCTGACTATTGCTCACCAGTATGGCTACAAAGTACCTATACAAATAAAGTTGATACCCAACTCAATTCCGCTATGAGAATTACCGCTGGGGCGGTTAAATCTACCCCCCTAGCTTGGCTGCCTTTACTTAGTAACTTAAGTCCATCTCATCTACATTGATACAACCCACTAATATGAGAGTGGACTAAATGCTTTTCGAATACTCTGCTTCCATTACTTAATGATATAAATACAGGTCCTAACGTAAGACTAAAATTTAGGAAACCTACCTGGAGGCTTGCCTAAAAATTAATATCAGAAAAATTCAACATTAACATAGAATGGAATAATGAATGGAATAACAGCAATCCTAACAAACTCAACCTAATTAATAACCCAACAGTAGGAGTACCGGGCACTGACCTCCCGAGAAGGGAATGGGTACCATTAAATATATTCCGAACGGGCCACGGAAGGACAGGACACTTGCTCCACAAATGGGGACTGAGGCCTTTACCAGGATGTGACTGCGGACATGAAAAGCAAACTGCTACACATATCACTGATGAATGTAATATTCGACGATATCGAAGAGGAATGAAAGAACTACACAGTCACAATAGACGCAGTGCAAATTACACAACCAGTACTAGTCAATATATTACCTATATAGTCTATTATCATTTAGTTATCTTTTATTTATTTATTTATTTATCTATTTTATATTTATACCTACTTTATATTATGTTACTTATGTTAAGCCATACGAAATAATAATAATTGTTTAAATTTCAGAACCTAGGTACCTACTACTTGTAATTAAATTATACTTATTAAAAATACCTATAGATATTGTTGAGTTGTTACTACATATATTACTTTGTTTTAACTTACAATCTAAGTTTATTGTACTGTATAATAGAGTTAAATATTGAAATTATTGATTTCATGTTTAATGTGCTATGCGAAGGGATTTCAAGTTGATTTTAATTTTCAATATAGATTTTGCATCTCATGGAAAAATATGAAATGACACCCCTGTTATTAGTTTATTTTTTTTTAAATATATAAACCAGAATTGCCAATCAAGAATATTGTTAAAACATGTTAGGGAATTATAATAATATACAAACTTTGTAAAATTCTGCTTGGCAATAGCGGCGCGCTTGTGGAACATGAAATTCTTCATCTATATAATATTCATTGGGGCCGAACAGTGGTTGTACAAAGCACCATAATAGAAACCAAGTGACTGTTGACAAGAGGATAATAGGCAGGTATCTCAAGAAGGTATTTGGTTTCCAGTTTTTGTTAAAACTTAGTTGTTTCTGGCGGACCCTCTCAATAGGGTCCTTTGACTTCGTTGAACTCGTTCTGGCCATTAAATTGCTCGAACCAACTTAACACCTATACAAAATTATTTTACTTTATACATCAAATAATTAATCAATTATTATTATATTCCATATTACCTATTTGACACGAACATTCGACCACGATATCGTTAACAATGGATGCGTCAACATAATTGAATATTATTAATTTTTAACGATGATAAACAATGCATGCAAACGGAAAACCTGATTAATTATGACAACAAAAAACTGAAAAATGAAAATGTTAACGTTCAAAACTTCTAATATGAAATTATGTACTACAACACGAGTACAACACTAATACAAAAGTAAAACACAATTACTGATAACACTTAATCGACGCGTCGTTATAAATTCAGTAGATTACACCACAATCCAAAATGGTGGTCTATCTACAAATATTTAAGGGGCACCAAGCCGTTATTCTAGACGCGACTAGTTTCCACGGCTTTAAACTAAAACCACAAATTGTCAACTGATAACGTATAATAAAACCGGGGTTTTCATGATAAAATCAATTTATCGTGCGCTTTTGGCTATAAACTTATAACTCGTTAGCAGTTTTCAAGGTGCGCAGCACCCGGAACAGTATAATCATTGACCTATATAATATTATATTCTATAATCGACAGCCGATTTAGAAAACTACACTGGAAACAGCATTTATTCAGTAGTTCGGAAGCTCGCATTGCTCGCAACTGACCGCTGCGACCGATCGCGACGGCCAGCTGTACCTAGGAAACCGTACCTTTACCTGTATAACAATATACGTACCGCAAAATAAATACTTCACATTTCCCAAGGTGGTTTAAAAACTACACACCAGTATAAATTATGTATACAATATGAAAACAACAATAATAATTAAATAAAAAGATATAGGTACCTACTGACCTTATTTACCTATTACTAAAAGAAATAAGTTCAAAAAAATTATTAGACTTGCCCAAACATAAAAAAACTAAAACAGAGTATAAATAAAATGGAATAAATATCATTAATTAATTAATTACTAGATAATTAAAGAGATTAATTTGTTAGTTCTATCACCTACTTGTATGTTATAAGCTGGATATAACTAATTATTATTTTGTGAAATGCTCCAGTCGATATTTTACAAACGCTGATTGTTCTTTAGTATTCAAATTAAAGAATTAAATAGGTTTAAACCTTTAAACACTTAAAACTTGCGTATTAATAAAATGCTTTGGGAATGTAATATTACAATGTTTAATGATATTTTGTGCGTTTGTAGATAACTGCTTGGTGTCCATTACACAGATGTTATAGAGACGGATCGATACCAAAGGGACGTCTGCACCACTTTTTATATTTAAATTTCTTCCGATAACCACTTTTCCCAAACGACATGTTTCTCCTTTAACCTTTTTACACGACCAGATAACAAATGTGCGATTGTAAACTACCTACTGCAAAAAGGCAATACAAATGATTAAATTAAAGTCCGTCAATTTATTTTAAATTGTTCAAATTTACTTATAGTGTCCCACGAAAATATACCATTGTAATATCTCTGGAGATAATACAGATAATCAAAATTGTTTTTTTTTTATATTACTCACAGGGATAGAACTCCAAATATTTGTATTTTAGTTAATTTGTTAAGTTTTAGTCAAAACTTAAAAAAAGACGAACATACTTCGCACAATCGTACGATGAATGGACCACTGTTATAGATGAGAAATTGAGAAGGTAGAATATAGAGGGTAATTCATTGTAGGTATATCTGTAAGAAAAGCTGGGACAGAGTCCAAGCGTAACTCTCTATGGTACCTACTCAAATTCCTTTTACTCAGACAGTAAAATATTTTAGCTTAACCTTAGACCGCCAACTCACTTGGGCCTATCATGCATAAAAAAAGACTTCAACTAAATCTTCGACTTCATATGCTGACAACTATTCTAGTTAATAATAAACACACAAACCTAAATATGAAATTACTAATGTAAAAATCCCTCATCAAACCCATATGGACTTATAGTCTCTAACTATTGGACAATTGGGCAATGCCAAAAAATCAAATTTAAATCGTATTCTGGTTTTTCAAAATATTAAATTAAGGAAATTAACAAACTCCTCCCTATATGTATCAAATTATACCCTCCACACTGACTTTAAATCTGTGAAAGAAGAAGCAATAACACATTAGATAAGATATAAGAGATTCCACACTCGTCTAGCTTCTGATTCCAATTCCCTAATAAAAGCTCTTCCAATCAATATTATGCCTGGTAATCCTCCAAGGCGCTTAAAGTGCAAATGGTGTAGAGATCTATTGACGTAATCAGAAAAATCAAACAAAAATAATCACTTAAAAGTGTCATCAATGGTTGGTTTTTTTTAACAAATATTCATGTCATATTATTATTTCAGCTAATACTCTTATTGTACCTATTTGGAACATTTCCCATTACTTTTTCGGTTTTTTAAATTTGATAAGAAAATTCTCGAGAAAATCGAAAAATTATCTCCCCACGCTGATTTCCTTTCAGAAATAATGCCATATGTAGAAATCAGAGCTAGTCTTTTGTAAAAAAGTTGCGCAATGATAGAAAATAAATAAATAAACATCTTTGTAAAACTATAAGCTTTTCCGGTTTACTCAGAATCTAAAACTGAAAAATTATATTTGTTCCACATAATTTTTACTTGAAAGATTTTTGTTAAAATTTGATATTAAAATTCCTTTATAAAAAAAAAATAATATTACATTGAACTTACATTTTTTTTACTACAAAGTAAGATTTAAAATAAACTTCCTTAATTTTTCACGCGTTTAGTCTAATAATTTTACCACACACCTCGTCTAAGCCTAATATAAGTTTTCCCATTGGTCGAAATTTAATGTCCTTTTTCTGCAGTAAATATAACTCCTGAGGAAGATATAGGTATAGGTACGCCAAAGAAAAATAATACTATGGGATGTAAATGAAGCTGGAATAATAATTGGAATAAATACTAATCACAAATACTACTACCAAGTTCAAGGACAATTGTATGTGACAGGACGAAAATTCGGTATAATAGCTTATTGGATAAAATAGGGTATAGAGTATGAACAAATTAAAAAAGGTGATCAATTCTGAAATTGTCATATGTTTCCAAAACAGCAAAAACATTTTTAAATTGTTTTTTTATCGTAACTCGTGGACACATCACATTACAGACCATGCCTGTAAAAAATTCAAATTATATTTCGGAAAGGAAAATGACCAAAAAAATAAAACAAAAAGCGATAAGTTATTAAAAAATAAATAAATAAAACAAATTTAACTTTATTTATATATAATCATAATATATTATGTAAAAATATTACAATTTACAATAATATAAAATTTATAATCGTTTTTATTTTGCTATAATTCTATAAGAAATATATAAACTAAATTATCTTATACATCACAATTATATCTAACCTTGAAAACTATTTTGAAAATCGAAGTAGATAAATAATCAGGAAAATCACAAATACATGTAGGAAACTAGAAAACACGGTTTCATTATTTTCGGTTCGCTCTGGGGCGTAGGTATATAGGATTTTCTCGAAGGAGAATATATAAATGAATTTGTTCATGAGTACATAACCATATACCATACATATAATATCACAATAGTTTTTTACAGACATGAAAAAATATAAATACATCATTATGAGACCAACACGTTCTTCGCTTCGCTCAAAATCTAAAACTAATTTATTTCACACAAATACATTTCTCCTTATGCTCTGACTCTACAGCAATACGGTCGTGTCATAATTATATTGCACACTGTGGATACCATTTAAAATGTTTAAACTACAGTACGTTTCACGAAACTAGCGACTCCGTAGTGGCGCTTCCAATGGCGAAATTTCCGGTAGCGAAAATGTTTGACAATGGAAGGTAAAATTCATATCAACAGGGCCAGCTGTTCGATGGTTGATTGCCGCGTCATTTTTAAATTACCGCGCTCTTTTATTCACACGTTCACAAAATCCTCACAAAAATCTATTATCAGAAGTGCCACTGTATAGTATAGTATTATTATAGTAGTCTAGTAAAAACATAACACAATAATAATATCCAAATAATAATGAACCCTAAAATAAATGTGCGATAATGATGCGATCTTCTACTTATTACGATGATAATTCGGAGGGTAGCGGTATACTCATCAAAACGCACTCACACTAATGATCGCTTACGGCTAATACAAGGATACTGGGTGACGATAACGAAATTAGGAATTGCCTATATTTTGCGCCTTAGACATTGCTACTGTAGAGGTCCCTTCCGTTAAGGACTACTCTAACAAAGTAGAGTCCTGACTTCAAAAAACTTACAAAAAAAAATGAACACACAACAAGTATGATATTAATTAATAATGAAAAATATGTTAAAATTAAAAAAAAAAAAAAAACATTTAAATATTTTATTAACTATATTCTTTTTGTACATTTTGTCTATAAGTTGTAATTTAATAAAATATTTTATTTCCTAAAATATATAAATTTTTATTAAACAAAATTTTCTTTTGAAAAAATGTTTTGTATCTTACGATAATATGTGAGCCGCATGAGTCTATACGCCTCAGTTTGGCCACCCCTGTTATATAGTATATCTGTGTGTAGAACATATAGTAATCAATATAATTATGATTACCTATATAATAAATCTTTATACCAGTATTCACGACTTAAAATAATGATTACTAATGGTATGTTATATAGTATATTCACTAATGTGCTCACAAAATATATATCATCGAATAATAATGTTTTGAAAAGAAATAATATTTGGAAAAATAATAATAATAATTTGTTAAAATATATACACTCACACAATAATATTTAGCTTTAGCGGAGGGTATGGGTAGTGGATCAGCGGGTGGGGTAACGCGTGCGCGCAGAGTAATATTTGTAAAACGAAAAATATCATAATATTTAAATATATATATATATATATATTATAAAATAATATATACAATAATGTTAACGAGTTGGTACTCGAAAACGGTTTATATATATGCGTCATTAGCCGTTATCACGGGTAGGACATTATAGGTAGCCTTTATGTGAGGACTGGTATTATCAAGTGGTATACGATAGTTACCATTTATATTATCAATGGTTACAAGAGTCGGAGTGGGCAAAATAGGTCAATGAATAGGTAGTGTCTCGTGTTCGTGGTTGGGCTGCCGTGTATTGGGTGTAGCTCGTGCTCGTGCTCGTGAGTAAAATCGATCTTTTTATCCTACTCATGTCCATAAAAACAATATTATTTTTCAATAGTAATGTTAAAAAAATAGTTTGTAACTAGTTGTTTTCTCAATTAGTTTAAGTCGTACATCTGTTCTATGTTTATAATGTTTATTATTTATTCATTATTTTTAAATAATGTTTTATTAATTGTTTTATTTTATCTTTTTTTTTTTCTCTTGAATTTATTCTGCATTTTGTTTATATATACTAAAATTTTAGTTAAGATTTTTTTACTCTCTATCTCTAATACAAGATATTAACTTTTTTTTTTTTTTATTTTTAAAGCAATTTTATTTACAATCTATACAACATTATGTACAATGAGCAAATTTGATAGTTGATGTAATAAGTAACAGAATTTAGCATTTGTGGGCAGGCACTCAACAGCACCACCCGAAAAGATATTAACTTAAAAGAGATAGATTATCATGTATATTATTTAAAATTTTAATTCTTTGTAATTTATGATGATTAAATGAAAAATAAAAAAAATATATCCACCTACTAAATAATTTGTATAAAATTTAACATTTGATATATAGTGATGGTTAAAATAATTATATATATAATATAGAGAGTTGTTATATTTGCATCGTTATTAATGCGATAAAAATGTTAACATTTTTTTTTTTAGTTTAGCAATACATTTTCAGAATTTGATTAGGATCATCTTGTGTACATGTGAAACAAAAATTAATTTAAATAAAGAATTCAACAAATTTATCTTATCATAATTTAATACCTAATTAATGTTATTGCAAATTATTTAGTTACAGATGATTAAATGTATCTAATTTGAACCAATTTTATTATGTTCGGAATGTTTTTACATATTGTTACTGAGTACCTACCTATATATAACATGTATTATATTCAGTTATGAGACGTAATCATGAGAGTAAGTATTGTGGACGATTTATTCAATGAAGAGTTCATAAGACAAAGTTTTTTTTCATATTCGAGACTATTTCATAGGTTAAGGTATTTATACAATATTAAGCATATTTGTATTAAATTAAATTTTGCTTGGTAAGTAAGGAAATATTTTTTGAATAACAGCAATAGATTTTTGAAAGTTAGTTAAGCAATGAATAGACAAACTGAGAAATTATAATATGATTTCAGGAGCTGGGTTGGCAACATAGATAAAAAATTGAACTGAAGCGTAAACGTAAACGTAAACGTAAACAAAATTAATTTCTAGGAGTTGTGTAGGCAACTTATTAAAATAGGAGAGTACAATTACAGGAGTTAAATATGCATCAATATATACAAATTTGGAAACCACTGGGCTTACTTATCAAATATTGCTAGTGGAACCTATATAACCATTTTTCTTTTATCATTGCCTGTTATTAAATCATGGTGGATTACATCTTGATAGAATAAATAATAACTGAGAAGGTGATAACAGGCTTATTATCTTTGTATAATTCGTACCTCAACTATCAAGTTGGAGAGAGTAAACAAGGTGTAAGCATAAATTATTATTTTGCTTAACGTTTGGATTATTATAATAATTGTAATTTAGTTACAAGTTCTACCCTATAAAAATAATGAGAGTGCCGAGTGGGTATTGTGATTTGCGTGTCGAGCATATTAATGCCAATATTATCGATGCATATGTTAAACGTAAGTATTCTTTTCGTTTGAATTGTTGATATATCATGGTTTATGGCAGACACTTGTGTCTGTTAATATACCCAAACACAGATTCAAGACAATTTTAAATTTGCAATTCTGGCCATAGCTGCAAAATTAATTTTGTCAGGAGAGGAGAGTGGGTTAACATGTGTTTTTTTTTTACCAAATTGTTCTATTCCTAATTACGGGAGTCTCCTGTTTCTCATATAAATTTACAGGCTATGGGTCTAGTAAAACTATTGAGTATGATTTAAATATTTGACTGGTCTAAAATATTTAAATATCTAATTTATATTATTAATCACTGTTAGGTTAGATCAACCTAATTATTGTTTTGACTGAAATTGAATATAAAATCAATATTTAATATTGTAAATATTTTTTTATTATTTACTTACCTAATAATAAAGAATGTGTCATAAAATAAAATTCATTTAAATATTTAAAAAATTAAAATGTCCATTTGTTGTTTGTCTCTACTCTCTATGCAAAGAGCTTAGAAAATGTGTTTTGCAATGACTTATTTCTTGAATAGTGTAATATATATATATATATATATATATATATATATATAGGTATAAGTATAGGTATATATAGGTATATATAGGTATATGTATATATCTATATTTACTATTTATAATGTGTATTATAAATTGTTTATAATTAAGGTACATATTTTGCTGTTTAATAGATGGGTATTCATTAATCGCTGTCAATACTACAGTAAATTGTTCACTACTAGGAGTCAGCAGCTCAAATAAAAAAAAAAGAAAAATTGCAGAATGTAATGATGAAGTTAAAGTTAACGAAGATAAAGACTGGATACCAATTCCTAAATCAACAAATGTTTGTAATGTATGCAATTAGTATTATTAATCAGTATTAATTAATATTATATTTGACCTAATAGAAATTATTAATTTCTTTTGTACACAAACATAGGCAAAAATTAGATATATTAACCTAGACCAAACACAATGTTTTGTTTTCTCTCCCTAGAATTCATTATTTAAAAGATACTAATAGATATGCAGTAGTATGAAAAAATCATACTACAAGAATACAAGTGTTTTTATTATCAAAAAAATTGTTATGAACAAAATTTTCAACTATACATATCTATGTATAAAAAATATTTGATAGTAAATTAATTACTATGTATTATTGATTATTATCATATATTAACGTATACTATATACATTATACATATATACTAATAATTAATATTTAATCGTCAAAACTACATTAGTTAAATTTTATTTATAATGATATAGGTGATATAAAATAATACCAACTTTTTAAATTTCTCCAATATTTTAGGTAATGTTTTTTACATTCCCTAAAACATTCCCATTTACTCACAGGTTATCAAAACCACCTTGCTTTATGGTGGCTATATTTTTTTTTCTTAATGTGTATTTTTAGTAAAAATTTGTTGAATACATTTTGGCATTAAGCTAAGCCCATGCCATAGTTAAGCATTGGCCTATGTACACAAATAATATAATATAGTTTCAATATTAGTAAGTGCAGTAATTTTATTAACACCTTTATAGAATTTTACAACCGTAGCTACTTAAATATTTACATAATATTTATTATTTATTAAAAATGATTAAAAAGTGAAGCATTTCAAATTTGAATAAATATACAAATTTTTAGATGGGCTATTCGGGTCAATTGATTATTTACTAATAAAAATCTGGGTTATTAGCAAGCTTATTACCTTGATTCACCTAATATCATTCATTCACATACATTCAATAAATTATCATTTTATAATAATATAAAAACAACTGATAAATTCATAAAAAATTGCATAATAGTATAAATAGGGAGTAGGGGTCAACTATTTGATAAAGTAGGAATATAATCAGATAAAAGAATTAACTACACAAAAGAACAAGTCCACTTTTATCAATTTTGATTTTATTATAATTTTGTACCTACTAAAGAAGATGGATAAACCCATCTTGGTACTAATGTTAAATGGCTTTCGTTTTTAGTGAAAACCAAATTAGAATGAAATTATATAAATTTTTTTACTCATTCACATGTCGTACTATTAATTTAAATTTTTTTAATAAAAAGCCTATGTTGTAGTATTACATAGGTTATGTAAAATGGCCCCTTTCTTCAAGCTCCTCATTGTCCCCTCAAAGGTTACCATTCCACAAATCTCCCTAACCCATAATATTGGATCATTCAAGTACAGTGATTATAATGTTACATGTCAGATTATAGGTAGCTCAATTGGTAGTTGTCTGATTTTCTGGACAAGAACTGTCTCATCACATAGTAAAGTTACAGTTAGTTTTAATATATGTTTACAAAGAATTATAAATAATTTTTTCTTTGGATATTTCTTTGGTTTTACATTGATGTTTATTATTTTTTTATTTGTGAATTACTTTTCCACTAAAAATCTTGCTCCAATTTTCATCTATAGCATCTTCTTTAAAAGGAATTTTTCTGGGGTGAAATTTTAAGGACAGTCATTTTTTGATTTTTCTAATAGTTTTTCTAATAAATAGAAAAATGGGAAAATGTATTATTTTTAAATTGTAAAATTACAGCTTTTTAAAGTTCAGAATTGGTTTTTGTTAACAACGATTAATGTTTGTGTACATATATATATATATATATATATATTAAATTTCCCCTCTACCTTTCTAACTTTTCACCTACAACAATATCTAGTTAGTCTAGCGTAGCAAGTATGGTTGTCGATAATATTCTTATTTATGTATAATTTATCTTAATCTTTTAATAATCTTGATATAAAAACTTAAAATCAATAAAATAAAACTAAAATATTAGTCTCAGTAATTATTTAACATTATTTATTGTAATACAACCCAATATCTTTATTAAATATCTAATTTACATATTGTTTTAATCTTTTGTTATTTATTTAGCATCATAATTTAAAATTGACCATATTAAATCGATTAACAATACAAATAACAAATATTGGCCAACTTCAACAAACTGTAAGTAAAATATGTATTTAATTCATATGGGATGAGCCCAAACAAGATATAAATAAATATTATTAAAAATATACCTATTACTACTACTATTATTATTGTTATAAAAAAATTAAATAATTTTTTATTATTTTATTCTAGTTAAATGCTCGAAATTTCCCAAAATATAATATTCTTGCAGTTGAACCATTAAATGATCATCTTTTTCAGGTAATAAAATAATATTTTCATTGAAACTATAAAAAACATATTATTATAAACAAAAGCATCATTTAGACCAATTTATACCAGATTCACAAAAAACATATAAATATTAAGGAAAAAGCATTAATATGAAAAAACCACGAAAACTTAATAATTAATATATTCCAAAATTGTATTTGTATTTAACTATAGATAAGCCAAAACAAATATTATCCTAATTCATTTTCATATACAGTTTATCAAAAAAAAGCCTGGGTTATTAGTAATAAGTAATATATGGTTGGTTAATAATAGGTTTAAGAGTTGGTAGTTATCTTTTATCAATATATTAATTAATTTTAATATTTATATTCAAACAAAAATATAAATTATCTCTATAAACCTTACCTTCAATAAAATTTAATATATTTATTTTTGTTTTTAAATTAATAGTATTAATGTTTAGATGATATTATGATTTTGATAAATTTATAAACTACAGAGTTTCATTATAGAGCTTAGATTTTTTATATAAACAAACTTCTAATCAATTTTATTGAAATATGAATAGTAAATACCTATAATATAGAAATATTCTATATTTTCTGAATTTATTATTTATATTACATTTATTTTTGTTTTTTATATTTAGAACTTGGTCACTTCACCATCAGTTGACATAATCATTTGTAAAGTAAAAACTAAAATAACTCCAAAGGACTACTCAGTTGCAGTAGATAAAAATATTCATTTTGAATTATCTTATGCACCAATGTTAATGGATTCTGTTACTCGGCAAAATACTTTAACATTGGCGCATATGCTTCATATCAAAGGAAAATCAAAAGTAAAATACATATTACTTTAAGTTAAAATTAATTTGTTTACTAATTACATTTATTTCAGAACATAATCCTTACAAGTGGAGCTATAAATAGATTAGATATTCGTAATCCATATGATGCAATGAATTTGTATCCTTTGA
This sequence comes from Cinara cedri, assembly GCA_902439185.1. NCBI lineage: Eukaryota > Metazoa > Arthropoda > Insecta > Hemiptera > Aphididae > Cinara > Cinara cedri. The sequence goes on along the minus strand of CABPRJ010001911.1, from coordinate 141,205 downwards.
ATAAAATATTTGAATAGCAACAATAGTGTAATTTTATTATCTAAAATAAAAATGAACTATTTTAATTGATTATATTTAATAATTATTTATTATAGTATAAGAAACATTAAAGTTTAGAAATATATATTTGATTTGTAATGCACATTAAAACTTAAGATTGAATTTTTATAATACTAAATTATCTCTATAATTTATGTGAATTTTGTTACTTTATTTTACTGAAAAACAAAAAAAACAATATATTTAATATTAATTTGGATAAATATAACTTAACTATAAAATCAGAGGTTTTTTACTAGGTTTTTCCAGAAAGCAGACAAAAGAATCAATCACTGATTGCTGTCACTCAGTTATTTTAAAGAGCTGTAAAGTTGTATAAAATAAATAACATACAAATATGTTTAATTTTGATTAAATAAAATTAATAATTTTTTGGGTTTCAGATGGTCGAAAATTGGGAAAGTCAGCAATAAATTTGATGCCAATAAAAACAACATCATCTTAAGTCATAGTTACTAAAAATATTTCAAATAATATATGTTGATAATGAGTTCAATTTTAATTATATAAATATGTTTAGTATTTGTATAATTTAATTGTTAATTTATTTATTTATCACCACTTTAAAAGACCTATGGAAATTTACATTATATGTAGTACAAAATTAAAATAATAACAATAATGAAAAATATAAAGTATTTAAATTATAATAATTCTATTGTTCCTTTTAGACTTTGAGAGAGCAAGGAATATATTGGCTTTAAAATGATTTTTATTATTTTTTATTTTTTTTGGTGGACAACTTTTCTACCAAGAGTTTGGTTCAGATTTACAATGGTAGCACTTTTTCTGTAAGAAACTCTTACAAGGGAGATACTTTAGGAAGGTCAGTTTTTGATTTTACTAGAAGTTTTCCCAATGAATGGGAAAATAGAAAACATATTTCCCTTCTACTACCTTCCCAACTTCTCACCTATAACAGTTGTTTTTTCAGTAAATTTATTTGAAAAATTGTTTAATTTAAAAAAAAAAAATACATATTAATGTATACATTTTACATAATAGCATATTTTTGCTTATTTCATAATATCCTTTATTTTACACTAAAATATAAAATAAAGATAATTTATCTTTAAACAATAAAATAATTTAAAAAAAATAAATACATTTTTATATAAAAGTTTTAACATACATTTTTTTCTAATAAATGTGAAAAAAAAAACAAAAATAAAACTATTATATATAAAACAAATATATTTTTATTTTATTTAAAGACCTTCGGGGGGGGAAATTAATATCAATGACCACATATAATATAAACATAGCAAAATTATATTTTTAAAACTGAAATATTTTATTTTGTTTGTCATAATATTCTAAATATTTTTAATAACATTGTAAAAACATTTTTTGGCAGACAAATGAGTGTTTTGGCTTGTATTATAAGCTATATTATAATGTTATAATGAAAGAAAGTATAATAAAAAAGTTACAATCAATTAGTATCAGTAGCTGCAGATGATCAAATTTTTTATTTTGCTTCGTTGTGTAGCTTGAGCTGTCCAATTTTCAATTGGTTTTTTGAGTCTATATTTGGAGTGTCTGCACATTTTTTTATTGACTGAACTGCTTCTAAAAATTGAAATTGAAGAGTATATCAATAAGTATGAAAATGTATAAATGTATAAACTATTGTATTTATAACATATATAAGGCAAGGATAATGATTTATAAATAATTTCTATAATATTTTTATGTAATAAATAAATAAATAATTATAAGTAATAAATTAACATTACCTACTAAGATTTGCACACACTGGCAACATGGTTTATCAGATTCTATTTCAGCATAATATATTGAAGTATGTAATATGTATTATACCAGTAAATGACCTTGTGACTTAATGAATGACTGATATGTCAATAAATGTTCTATGAACTACTCATTAAGGTGTATATAATAAAATTTAAGTGTAACTTATAAAATAAGGTGTAACAGAGACTTAGCAAATGCAAAATGAAAAATTGATGCAAGTTAAACATATAAAAATAAAAAAAAAAACCCTTATAATTCAATTACCATTAACATTTTTTTGATGATGGAAAATCGTGCAAAATATATTTAAATAACTACATTATTTTTTTTTTTAGATTCTAAGAGTAGATTGGTTTTGCTAAGATGTTTATTTATTTTTTTTATTATCCTGTGTATAAAAATTTTACCAGAAGTCTTGCTTTGGATAATAGAGAAGAGTGCAGTCACTGTTATCACTAATTTGATGTATATCTGTAAGCAATGATAAACGATTCTGAGCGTAATTCAGTTAATAATGATGTTTTGTCAACAATATATATATTATATTCTCTCTATAGTTTCAATCCGCAGATTGGTTTACAGCCATCTTCCATTCTTCTCTATTATCCGCTTTCCTTTTCGTTTCTACGTATGAGTTGCATCCTTGGTCTTTAATTATTTGTTGAATATACTCTAGTCTTGGTCTTCCCCTATGGTTCTTACCGTCTATGCATCCTTCTATGATCAATTTTAGTAGTCCCTCGTGTCGCATTATATGGCCTATCGATTCGTTTCGTCTTTTAACTATATTTTTCCATATTAATTTTTCTTCTGATATCCTCTCTAGCACCTCTTCATTTGTTACTCTGTCCATCCAGCTTATTCTCAACATTCCTGTGTAGCACCAGATTTCAAACGATTCTAGCCTTCTTCAATTTTCCGTTGTTATTGTCCAGGTTTCACGCTCATAGAGGGCTATACATATGTCTTCAATAGATTTTTCATTATTTTTGGGCTAATGTTTCTTGATGCAAGAAGAGTTTTCTTGCTGTTAAATGCTATTTTCGCTTGGCATATGCGTTTTATTATTTCGCTATTATTTTTTCCATCATTACTGATGATGCTCCCTAGGTATGCAAATTCATCTACTTGTTTTACTGTCTGGTTTCCTCGTAGCTTAATCTGTATTCTGGTTACATACTCCCTTCCACAAACGAGTACTTTTGTTTTTTGTACATTTATTTTCATACGCAAATCCTTGATGAAAATTTTGTCCATAGTTTTAACTAGTTATTGTAAATCTTCTTCTGTTTCAGCAATTATAGCTATGTCGTCGGCGAAGCGCAGCATACTTATTTTATGACCATTCATTATTATCCCTAGGTTGGTATCCTCTTTTATCTTTTCTATTGCTTCTTGAATGTATGCATTAAATATAATTGGTGATAGAGTGCATCCTTGCCTCACTCCTTTGTTTATTTTCGCTTCTNTAAACATTAACTTCCAGTTCACATTATCAAATGCTTTTTCGATGTCCACAAAAGCTATAAATGTTTGCTTATTCTTCCTAATCCTTTTCTGGATAATAATTCTCAGTGCCAGTATTGCTTATCTCATTCCTCTATTTTTTCTGAAACCGTATTAGTCCTCCGTCAATGATTGTTCTATCTTGGATTCAATACGTTGGAATGTAATCTTTATTAGTATTTTTGATGCATGTGATAGGAGGCTAATAGTACGGAATTCCTCACATTTCTTTGCTGCTGCTTTCTTTGGGATGAGGATAATTATGCTTTTTATGTAATCCTCTGGCATTTCGCCAGTCGCGTATATATCTCTGATGATTTCGAACAGTCTGTTTTTAACTTTCTCTCCTGCCTCCTTCCAAAGATCCGCTTGTATTCCATCAATTCCCGCTGCCTTTTTGTTTTTCAGATTCTTCAGTGCTTTATCGAATTCCTCTCTCATGACTGGGTCCTTTTTATATTCTTCTTCGTTTGATTCGATTTCCTTAAGTGTTCCTCCCTCATACAGTATTTTTAAATATTCTTTCCATCTTTTGGCAATATCTTTTTGTTCCCACAACATTTTCCCATTATTATATTCTATTCCTCCTACTCTGAGCTTATACTGGCCAAAGAACTTTTTCACCATTTTATATGCTTCTTCCCTTCTTCCTGTTTTCATAAATGTTTCAATATCACTACAATTTTCTTTCAGGTACTTTTCTTTTGCTTCTTTCGATTTCCTAATAATTAAATTCCTCAATGCTCTATATATTTTTTGTCCTTCGGTACTGTTCAAATTTTTATATTTTCTTCTTTCCATTATCAAGTTCACAATTTCAGCTGTAATCCAGTCCTTTCTTGCTGTATTGTTTTTATGCCCTAGTTTTTGCTGCTGTTTTTGTGATTGTCTGTTTCAAGCTCTGCCATCTTTCTTCAATGTTTTGTGGTTATTATTATTTGGGTTGCTGGTAACGATCATTGGACCACAATAGAATGGTTGCACAACGAGTCACCAAAAAGCGGCCCCAAAGGTTCTTATCAAAAATATGAAAATCTCTCTGCTTTGTGATGTCATATAGTTGAAATTACCACAACAATTTTGGAAAATACTCCCCATAGAATATAATTATTATTGTGACAATAATCTGTTAATTCATTACCGATCCATGCAAATTTTTCAATTTGTTTTGTTTTGAACATCTGTATATTGCCGATTTAACAATGATGGTGAAGTCAGAATTGAGCGGATTGAATTAGTTTCGAAATCAAAAATGAGAACCGCAAGAATAAGTAAGCGGCTAGTAGTAACATAGCTAAGGGTTCAATATAAAAATTATTTTGGGAATATGTTTTCCGGTATTTTCCTGCGGTCGCTAATAGCACAGCGATATACATATATTGCCGAATAGCATACTTGTATTACGTACTCGTAATATGCAAAGAATCAAACTTGTTTTATTAAAATTTCTGAGTTTAGCTATTACCATAATATGAACAAATCACATTTGTGCCAACTGGCACTAAAATGTAATATTATTCAATGCTTTTGTTTTGTAGATTATATAAATCTTTTAATTTCTATAGTATAGACTATAGGCAACTTAATTTATAATGACGCCATTACACTATTTCTTATTAAAACAGTCCCTTAGCTATGATCCCCTAACTTCACACATGTACTTAAGAACTACAAAGAAAATCGAAAAACTACTTTCTTGGTCACTAACTAAGTTAAAAATTAAATAAAAAAGATGTCTTGATGTTCACCTATTGGAGCAATATTGATGGTAGAAAACATAATAAAAATAATGAGAGCTGAAATGCCGCGGCGTGCCGTAAATATTTGCCACTTTACCTATCATTTTCTTTTGGTTTTTCCCAAATATTTTTAAAACCTCTTAGAAATGTTCAATGTTTATGCCATAGCCCAGTGTTTGTCAACCACCATTTGTTGACCATGGGTAACGTGGTACTGAGCTGCGGACGATGGTTGAGGGTATAAGCCAAGGGTTGGCAAATTATATATTATTTATATTATTATAATATAAATGACTATATTTCAACCGAGATTTAGTAATATTCAGACATTATCGCTGTAGTATAATTTTATTGATTGTCGCTTTCTTATCTAGTTCTCTAAAATATTTTTGTCATTTTTATAGTATTTTCAACAAAGCTTAGTAAGTTTGTCATTTTTTTCAACTGGTTAAAGTTCATTTAGTTTAATAGAAAATTTAACTAAGTTAAAATATAAGTTAGTTTTTTAAAATTTTCTAAATTTCTAACTTAGAAGTAAGTTAAGTGAAAATAATAACTTAAGTTAAAGTAAAAGTTAGAAGTTGGTTTTTTTTAGTTTAAAATATAAATTGAAAAATTACATCAAATATAAAGTATTATGTAAATTATTTATTAAGTTAGTTACCTAACTTAAATTCTTGGTGATTGAAAAATTAAATTGAACTAATCAAATGTTTTAAGTAGGTAGATAATAACTTTAATTTCTTGGAAATGAATTGGAATATCATTTATTTACAACTAGTTCCATTTGTTTTAACAAATTAGATTAGAATATTTTCCAAATTCAATTCAACTAGTTAAATTACAAAGTTGTTATGAATAAAAACTAATTAGATAACTTTCTAACTTAACCTTAACTTCCTAATTAGTTAGTACCCAGCTTTGGTACTTTGTCATGCTTAACGGTGGAATATGGATACAGTGTATGATAAATTTAATCCTTATATTGACTCTTTCATGGGAGAAAATCGCATTGATTTTAATTTAACTTTAACCACTTGTTTATAAGTGAAGACAATAATAAACTTTCTTTTTATAAAAAAATAATTTTTAAAATTTCCTTGTATGGTGTATTTTCCTAATTACTGACATATGAAGTATGCATATTGTACATATATATATATATATATATATATATATATATATATTAGTCATACGTGCATAGATAGGTGTTTTTATTTTTACATTTTACTTGGAATATTAGTTTAGTGGGCTTCAAAGTTCTTTTTACAAAATTAGTAGACCGCACAATTAAAAAGGTTGGGAACCGCTGTCATAACCTATTAGGTATGGGTGTTATTATTTTATTAAACGTACAGCGGTTGTAAACTTTCACTATTTTATATTTAAAAATAAATACAAATATAAAATAGGGTATATTTATTATATTATGATATTATAATATAAATATCACAAATACCTTACATTATTCGTTATTGTATTCTTATCTGTTGGTAATTTCCGGCGTCGAATAACTACTTTATACTGTACGTTTAATAAACAGGTTTACATTAAGCACGCTCATGCACATGCCATCTATTAAAGTAACAAAAAAACCATTTGTTCTACTGTACTATTTTTTAGACCTAAAAATCTAAGAAAATGCCTTAGAATTAACTGATCTGTAATCTGTAAACAATTAATCTATTAACTTTTTTCTATGTTATTATGGAATCAGAATGTTAAAATTTTTTTCAATAATTCAGAATATTGGAATATTATTTTCAAAATTTCAAAAATGAATTAATAATTTTAACATCTAATATAATAAAAAAAAAAAAAAAAAAATCAAAAATCTATATTCACAATAACATAGAAATGGTGTTCATGTATTTAAGTTTTTTTCATAACTAAAATTGTATCACTCTAAGTATGTGCATTTTTTCTATGCTTATTGGTCCAAATGCATGAAAAATTTAAAATACGCGCGTATGCAGGCACCATAAACATAAACAAAATAATTTTGTTATCAGCACAATAACATTTTATTTGCACTGTTGCCAAATAGTATTTGAAAACACTGCTTCTTATCAATACATTTACCTCAGTTTCCACTTTCTGCCACCAGGAGACGGTGACAAGCTGCTGTGCTAAAGTAAAGTAACTTGTGTTATTGTAATTTGTGTATGTATGTGTAGTTTGTACTTCACTTCTTCTACCTATCTATTGATTTATATTTTTCTAACGCAGTAAGTTTCAATCTGACCTACTTGGAAGTCTGCGCCGATGTCGAACCTATCATTGTAATGTTAACAAAAATAATTTGATCTACTTACTAAATAACAAGTGAGACTTGCAGTGCATGTTATAAATAATGATAAACCTTTTAACTTAGGGTTGCCATAATTTCATAAAGAAAATCCAGTACGAATAGAAAAAATATAAAATAAAATTAGACTAAAAACTTTACTAAAACATAATTAAATTATATTAAATATTTATATACTTAATTTATATGTCTAAAAAAGAAAAAAGAATTATTATCTTATAAACGTACACATTATTTTTTTTAATCATATTATTATAAAACATATAAGTAATAAATAATTTGATTTGAATACTAGATATGTAAAGATTTATTCACAGATATATAAAAGAGTTATATATCTGTTGTTTTATTATCATTGTATTATCTTATATTTGTTAAAAATCGTATCGTTATCTTTGAATTACATTTATTATTCAAAGAAAATGTCGAAATTAAATAATATATATTTTTTCTTAAAATCAAGACATATTGGCAAACCAATATTTATTTTCGGCGTACCGGTATAACAAGTCAAAAACCAGTGACATTCCAGGTTTTCTGGGATTTATGACAACCTTATTTTAACTAGAACCTACATAAATCTACCATATTCTACCATTTAAAACAAACTTCATTTTTACATTTTTGTTTTAGTGAAAAATCAATCAATTAAGAAAAAACCAACCATCATAAGTACACCAAGACAACAAATATTGCCCATCTATGTACCGCAACAGCCTCCACCGCTTCCGCCACCACTGCCACCACCGCTTCCGCCACCACTGCCTCCACCGCTTCCGCCACCACAGCTTCCGCCACCACTGCCTCCACCGCTTCCGCCACCACAGCCTCCACCGCTTCCGCCACCACAACTTCCGCCACCACCACCACCTCCACTACCGCCACCACTTCTTCCGCACAATAATCAAATGAATGTACAATCATTCTTTACATCTCAACCACCAACACACCCCTATGGATTCTGGCCACAACAGGCTTTTCCCAATTCATGGCAAGCACAGTTCTATATGCCCAACCCTGTACCACAAACTAAAATTACAGTGACTAACTCTACAGCGAGTAATGGTAACTTGCCTACGTTCAGATTGGCTAACAATAGTACTATTAGATCACCTTCGCCAGGCTGGAGGTCGTTTAACACTAATTCACGTCAACAAATACCTTTTCAGTATGCAAATGCTCCAAGAAAAAATTGGGTAAAGTTTACGCAAAGTGCTGTATGTTACTAAAACTGAATTAACTGTATAATTATAAATTTTATAATTATCTGTATTACTTAATTGTTATTCACATTTGTTAAATAGAATGGAAATGTTTTCGGTAACTTACCACAAAATCCACAAAGTCCATTTTCATCATCACCACAAAATTGGCCACAGTTTAATCAAAGACCTCGTTTTATACCTCGGCAACACATACGCATGAACAGACCTCAAAATTATTTTCAAAATCAATCAAATGGACTTATTCAGGTTTGAATTTAGAATTTATTTATTAAGAATCGGAGTTAAATATAAGTTAAAAATTAGGTAAAATCGACCATGCTATAGGGTTAAGTTGGGTGATTGGAAAATACATTAATTTAAATCAAGGTATAGAATTAATACATATTAATACTTAATACACCATTATTCTAGTATATGTTTTAATATCCAAACTGATAATTTAAAATTATGTTCGAATAATGAATATTAGAAAAAAATACTACCTAATTATCAATTTTGGTTTTTTAAATTTATTTTTTAATATATTTTTAGTTTATAGAACACAAATAAATTTTGGATTTTTATTTTTTTCATATTATATGCTTTTTTAACACTGCGACCACTCCAGGTCTTAAGATTCACCGAAAATACATTTGACTTCAAATCGCTATAATTTTTAATAATAATAACAATTTCTAAAACACTTATTTATTTATTGATAATCTAAAAAATGATTTTAATGTTTTAAATTAAAAATGTTTTAAGGTACTGAATTTGAAAAATCACATTACGCCTTGCTACAGTTACTCCTGATAAACTCAATTATTATTTATATCTAATATAAAGTTGTTTTTGTGCTGGTTATAAAATTTAGAAGGCCGCTTCCATGCATTCTTTTATAAACTCACCATTAGTAAACGACTTCCGTTTAGCGGCAATTTTTTGTGCTATGATAAAACTAGCTTTGACACTGGCTTCTGAGTCTGATTAACGATGTAAGTTTGTCAATTCGAAGTTGTCCTTGTATTACATCATATGTCGATGCATGTTTAGTATCATAATGTCGTTTTAAATAGTACTCTTTCAACACTGCAATAGATTCTTGACAAATTAAACATACAGCTTTTTCTTTAACTCGAAAAACGCGACTTTCATCCGAGATTTTACATTTTTTACTCACTGACATATTATACAAATATTACGAAGAAAATATATGAAATCGAAACTTGTATAAATAAACGAGTATTATGCTCGTTCCACGATCGATTACAAACTAACAGGCAAAAGTCAATATTTACAACTAGGTAGGTAATTTAATTTATCTTATCGCATATTTCCGATAACGATGGTTTGAGCGTTATAATTTTATCGAAATAGAAATGAAACATACTACATTTCAAATGAGATCCCGGGCTATACAATATGACAAGGCGGGCCGTGGGTTGAAGACCCCTAATTTAGATTATTCTGTGAATACTCTGAGATTACACTGTGCAGAGTATTTATATCCTCGTTCAAAACCTACATGTGAGATAAGTGACCATTTTCAATTTTGTTATTGACAATACTCACTATGTTAACTATTATAATTTTTAAACGGATCTGTTATAGGTATAACAAATATTTCTTATTTCATAATTTGTAAATTTAGTTCTATTGGTTTTTATAAATTACTATAATTAGTTATTTAGGTATTACTATTTAATACTTAATCATTGTTTGTTGACCAATGGTTAAAAGTTGGTTAGAGGTGATTTCATGTGAAAAAATATTTTGTTGAATAAATATTTAAATTCTGTCTAAAACATTTACACAGGGTAATTTTTTTTATCATGAACTAGTAATTATATCAGAGGATTTTAAGTGAATTTAATTTCTATTTTTTCTAATCATTATGGAATCGTTCAAGCTTTATTTTAAAACTATTTTTAATGTTTTACCCCTATTCCATATTATATAAATAAGAACATACTTTTTATTTCCAATAGGAACCTTCGCTTTTGAACACTGATTTGAAAAAAGGATATTTTTCTAGAAATTTTGATTTGCATAACATTAATATCATATTAATAAGTTATAACAGTTTAAAATATAGCTCCTCCGAGTAGATAAGAATCATAGATAAGCAACTTATTACTCTTCCTTATTCCTCCGGTCTAAGCTTTAAACTGTTATAATTCATAAACGATATATGATATTGGTGTTATGTATATTGAAATTTCTAGAAAAATATTCTCTATTAAAATCAGTGTTCAACAGGGGGGGTTCCTATTGGAAAATCCAAAGTGTGCACTTATTTATGGTACATGGAGTAAGGGTAAAATATTAAAAATAGTTTTAAAATGAAGCTTAAATGATTCCATAATGAGTAGAAAAAACAAAAATCAAATTCAATTAAAATCCTCTGAGATAATAGCTGGTTCATGATAACAAAATCCGTATATTTTGTAAGTATATTATAAAATATTTTTTGATACATACCTAAACTCACTATATTTGAATCAGAATTATGAAAATAAATAACAATATTATAACTAAATAATTTACTCTTATTTTAATTAGATGAACTATCTAGTAGATCACATCGACCTAATCCTAAATATTGGTAAATGCCGATTTCTGACTTTTATCAGATGGGGCAAGATTCATTTTTAATTTAATTTTTCTAAATATTATTTTATACAATTTATAGGTTATGCCGAACAAATAGAATTGAATAAACATTAGATATATTTACATAATTGGGTTAGTGCTTAAATACTAGAATAATATTTAATAAATTATATGGAGATCTCCTAATGATACTGTGTGATTCGCATTGCACATCATGTGAATAAGAGGGGCAGATCTCATTTTATCTACTCTTTGTTTGCCCACAGATTATTTTTAGTGTAATCTCTGATTTGCACACATTTTCCTTCCCACATATACAGACTTAAGACTGTCAGTGAATATTTTTCATTTATTTTAATTACTTTAAAAGCTTACCTTGAAATCTTTTCATGAACATACGTGTACTTATTAAATTATTTGTATTATTTATTTTTGATGACAATTACTAAGAATATTTTTTATTGATTTTAATTATAGTTAAGTTTAACAATCTGTATTGATGAGTAATACCTAAAGCACATTAAATCAAATTTCTTGAGATAATATTTTAAATTATTTAAATTTAAACTATTAATTTCTAGACATAATTATGCATTTAAAAATATAAAAATCACTAAAAAAAATGAAAAACGAAATAAATGCTAAAAGAATACAAAATAAAAGTTTCACTTTCGAAGTATCTGTTACATAAATTGAATTATGTACTTGGAAAGCATTGTCTTAGATTAAACACATACAAAATAAATTATTTCCAATTGAAAATCGGGCTAATAATAATTCGAAAAAAAGTTTGCACGGGAGAAAAAAATGATGATGTCCTGGAAGTTGGATTGGGTATAGTTAATGTTTGGAAATGCCTTCAATTTTTGATAAATGGTCCCCCTCAAAGTTTTTCCTATTTAAATTACTAAATATAACATTTAGTATTTATTATAGTAACATTTTTAATCAGTAACCTAATAATTATTGAGGTTTTTATATCCCAATAAGAATACATAACTTTTTAAAATTAGTAGTACACTAAATTTTTATTAGATTAATAAATCAGAGTAATACTAAAACTATGTTGACTTATATCAAAATTTTAAATATTATATTAAAAATATTTATGTTTGTATAGATTGGTATTTATTATTCATTATTATTTATTTAAATTATTGAACAATGTGCATCTTTATTAAATATATGTGAATGCTCATTAAAAACTTTTCCTATATAATTTTACTAATTTGTTTTGTTTGGTTTAATAAAAAACCAAGGAATCCAATGCCAATGCTGTCATAGAATTCAAAACACAAAAACGTAAGTTAAAATCACAACAATCTGCTCAAAAACCATTATGGAACTATGAAGATGCAGTAAAAGCTATTGCTGCTGAGATAGAACTCAGAACACCTAAAAAAAACAAACAAATTATGATTAGATTTCCAGATCATGAAATTACTAAGCAAATCGTACAAAACTTCCACTCTGACATTAAATCTGTACATTTTCACACTTCATACAATCCAAGGTATGTATACTAACTTTGATTAATAAGTATATTTGTGTTAGAAAAAAACAAATTATTAATTGAATTTTAAAATATCAACTTTTAAACTATCTTAGGTATTGTTATGTACAAGTGCAACCAAATGCGAACATTGAAAATGTTGCACATGAATTAAATGAAACAATTTTTCAACATGAAAAATTATGTGTAGAAATCAAAGAAAGTGAATATAAAGAAAAACCGGCCCCAGAGTCCATTGATCCATATACGTATGTATTACTGATTACAACATAAACAAGTACTCTTAAAAATACTAAATAGCATTTTAATCATATTTTTATATTTTTTTATTCTAAATTCAAGTCTGAATGTATGTTATATCTATACATAATATATACTTATCAATGTAAATAAATATTTTAAATTTAATAACTAATATATATAAACAAATATTGAAAATGAGTTAAATACATTTTCTAATCATTATACAATTTTATTAATTTATTATTTTAGATTATACCTTGGAAATCTGTCAACAAGTATTACATCTAATGCTGTTAAAGATGAATTTCCAAAAGCTACTCGTGTTGATATTGGGTTTGCAAAAAAAATAAAGTTCACTAGGTAACTTTTATTAATACAATTATTTATTTAATATAATATTCTTTTATGATTTTTTTATATAAACAATATATAATTATTTATTTATTGTTAGATATGCATTTATTAAATTTCTGAACGCAGAAGATGCAATAAATGCATTTAAAGAGAAATATAATTTGGTTATTGATAGTCGATCAGTTGTACTTAGATTCAGACGTAGCAAGGGCAACTTAAATCTTCCTAAATTAGTAAGTTAACATTAATTTTATGTAGATTTCTCAGTATTTTTATTTTTTAATTTGGATTTTATTTTTAGCCAAATGAAAAAAAAGAATTTGACATGCAAAGTTTGCAGAAAAAAATAAAGTATCATGTACAAGTAAATATTAATTTAATTCTAATATATTTGTACTCAATATTGAACCAGCATTCATGAAATTATTATGTTTTTCTACTTTTAGGAAAATAGTGAAGATTATAATATCAATAAAATTAATGTATCAAAAGTTAAACTTGAATTCATGGAAGATAGTGATAATGAACAAGATGTAGTATATGAATCACACGTACCAAATACAAATGACATAAATATTAAATCAGAATATCCAGATTATGATGAAGAATATGAAAATTATAATGATGATAAAGATACATTAAATGAAACAAACCATGAAAGTGACATCACCATTCCTCCTGTAATTTATTTTATTAATATTATTTAATTTTAGATTCTGAGCAGAGCGAGGGATATTTTAGTTTAACAATAATATATTTTTTTTTTATTTGTGAATAACTATTCTACCAGCAATTTTGCTCCAATTTTCAAGTACGGCACTTTTTAAAAGTAAATCTGACTGGGGTACATTGAGAAATTCATTTTTTATTTTCTCAGCTGTTTTCATAATAAGAATCAAGAAAAACACGAAACTTACGAAATATATTATTTTTAAATATTAAATATTACAGCCTTTCAAAATATGTATGGCCAAAGTCCCCTAAATTCCCATCAGAATCTTTAGAAACCCTTACATTTTCCTCTGTATCCTACCTGCAAATTTCTTTTTTACAACAATAGCCCACCTATCCTGCAAAGGATGTCCATATATTTTTAGTGTACTAATAGTAGACAAATAAAAATAAAACATTAGTTTTATATATATATACATGCTTGTAAAGTTAAACTCAAATAGTTGTGTTTTTTTAGTTTAGTTATAATGAAGATTGCCAATTTAATGATGAATCAGATGATGAAGATGATATGCCATATACATTTCTACGAAAGAACCAAATACCATCAGAAAATAACAGAGATATTATTTTGCCATCAAAAGTAAGTTTTTAAAATTAATTTTGAACTTTAAAAGTTTACAACTTATACTATATAATAAATATCAATTTTAGGTAAACTATTTGAGAATGTAATTTGTTCAACCATTAAAAAAAAACAGTTTTTAAATTTCTATCATTTTAGATTCTGAGTGGAGGGACGATTGTAATGGTTTTACAAAAATGTTTATTTTTTTTTTTATGTGAACATTTTTCTATAAGAAAACTTACTCAGATGTATACAAGGTAGACACTTTTCTGAAAGAAAATTTTTTTTGAGTGTACATTATGAGTGTTATTTTTCGATTTTCTCAGTTTTTCAAATTAAATAAGAAAACTGAGAAAAACGGGAAAATGTACGAAATATATTATTTTCTGTGGAATACTTTTCTACCAGCAATTTTGCTCCAATATATAACGATAACACTTATTCTGCGAGGAAATAAGAGTGTGGTGGTACTTTGGGAAATTCATTTTTTGATTTTCTCAGCTGGTTTTATAATAAAAGTGAAGAAAAACACAAAAATTACGAAATGTATTATTTTTAAATATTAAATATTACAGCCTTTCAAAATATGTATGACCAAACTCCTCTCAGAATCATTTTTGATTAGCAAATATTAATCATTGCATATAGATATATATTAAATTTTTCTCTATGTCCTACCTGCCAATTTCTTTCCTACAACAGTGGCCCACTTATTGTGCAAAGTATGTTTATATATTTTTTAGTATAATACTTGCAGTCATAACTAAAATTAAATCATTGGTTCTTTGTGTATACATATTTGTAAAATTTAACTCAATTATTTGTATATTTTTTTAGATAACTGATGTTGATGATGATAATGATAGGAAATGGAATGATGTATCAGATGATGAAGATGATATGCCATATACATTTTTACGAAAGAACCAAATACCATCAGAAAATAACAGCGATATTACTTTGCCTTCAACTGTAAGTTTTTATTAATTAAACTAATTTAAATTTTTAAAATTGAAAACTTATACTACATAATAAATATCAATTTTAGGTAAACCATTTGAGAATCCAATTTTTTTTTCATTTATTATCAATAGTTTTACATTTTTAGTTTCTGAGTGGAGGGAAGAATCAAATGGTTTTACAAAAAATTTTCCTTTTTTATGTAAACACCCCTTTTCTGAGAGAAAATTTTCTATGGATGATACTTTAGGGAGGTAATTTTTCGATTTTTCCAAAAGTTGTCTTGGTAATTGTGAAAAACCAAAAAAAAAAGAAATATCAGTACAATATTAAAGAAATATTATTAAACAAAATAATGCTTAGTTAATTGTTTTAGTAGATACCAATTCGCCTTTATATGAATTTATAAAAATTCTTGGTGCAAGCAGTAAAAATGAATTAATGATATAAGCATGACATTTTTGAGTTTATTATTGACCTAACTTTCTTTTTTTTTTTTTTTAGATGATTTAACAAATTAAAAGAAAAATATACTTAACAATAGAAATAATAAAATATACAGTTGTCATTTTAAAGATGGATTAAGAGAAAATAAATCAATCTATTTGATTGGAATTAAAACTCATTTTTTTCATTTATATCCCCTGAAAAATATTTCAAGTATGCAGTAAACTATATTTTCCTATTAGATTCAATTATTACTTTATGTTTATATTAATTTAATGTATATTATTGATTGTTTTTTAAGTTAATGAGTTAATGATTTGTATGATTATTTTATTTTATTAATCGTGTCTTCTTCCTTTTTTTACAATACTCTGAACTCTCCCAATAATACCTGATAACCCTAGTCCTTTATCTCCATAAATGGTCATATCAGTTATCTTCATATCTTTATGAATTCTTCATTAATAGTTGTTAAAAGCGTTAAATTAAATATAAACTGTATGTTTTTTTTACAAAATAAATGTCTATGTTTATTTATATAAGCTTGTGTCTATATCAAACTTATACTTAACTACTTATAATTCTTATAATTTATATATTATAATTGTTTTATCACCAATAAATGTGTTAAAGTAGAATGTAAATGTTTGTGTTTATTTATATAATCTAGTGTACTCCAACTAATACTTTACTACTTTTATTTTATATATTATAAATCTATTACTAATAAATATGTTAAAGTAGAATGAAGTTAGAAAAAAGTTGTTTAATTTAAAGTAAATTAATTAATAAGTATTATTTAACTTTTTTTACTAACATAGTTATATGATGTAGTATGCATATTTGTGTAGTTAGCATACCAAAATATTATTGATATTAATAAATGAAATTTTAAAATTAAGAATATATTTTTTTCTATTAAAGGTGTAAGAAGGTAGAGAATACATCATTTCCACTAGAAAGAGAGACTTCTGTTGTTATTGAAAATAGTACTGAAATGGAAACTAGTATTATAAAACCCAAAACTAATACAAGTAATCAAGTAGAAATGTATTGTCTTGAAAAAGAAATTGAAAATTTAAAAAAAAAATTGTTTCTCATTAATCATCTTTTTGGTTACCATTCTCTTGAATCGGATAACAAATTGTTTGAGTTCTACTGTGGTATGTTTGATAAATAGGCATGCACATTGGGTGAGGGGGGGGGGCAGCTGCCTCTCCTGCGGGAATAATTTTTCTTCCAAAAACTGTGAAATCGCATTTATTGTTATATTATTAAATGAAATGATATTGTTTTTCTGTCTGAACAACTTTTCTATCAAAAAACTTGCTCCAAAGGATAGATTGTAGCATCTTTTCTGAAAGATAATTTTCTCTCATTAATGCATTGTAGAGATCATTTTCCAAGGGGTTTGAAAAGAAATTGTTTACACTTTTTTTTGCCCTTTTACCTAAGTAGGGAAAAATAAATGCATCTTAAATGTACCTATAGTCTGTTTCAGGAGAGAACGGGCCGCGTGTGCGCATGTTTACCCCTCCACATAACTTGATTTCAGCGAAGGCAGCCGATTGTCATTTCTTCCGTCGTCGGTTTTTGACTATACACCGCTAGGATATTTTGTAGAAATTCAATTGTTATTATTATCAGACATCGCGCATCGCACATTTTTTACCTTTGCTGTTTTATAACCTCATGATGATTTTTCAAATCGTAAACTGTCGTATATACAAGCACCTTCTATAATAATCCAGACTTTGTGTTTTTTGTATACATATTTATTTATTTAATATTTTATTGAACACTGTAGGTATAACACAGTAGGTATAGTACAGTAGGTATAATACAGAGTTATATATTTAATAAAAAAAACGGAGAAAAAAGTAAAAATTACCAAACGGTACAAAAAAGTAAACGCTGTAAAAATGACGTGTGCGTCACCACGGCAATTGGCGATAAACAGTGGACTATCGACAGTCAACAGTGCATTATTTGAAACGCAGTGTACAACACCTGCACCACTTCTGCGGTCGCCGATGCAGCGTTGTTGATAGATCCGGGAGGGGATAAATGGATAGTGTTGCGGCGTGGGGATGCGCTGTGGCGATTCGATTTGGTCAGAGAGCGGCCCGTTCTTTCGTGAAACATACTATAGAGACCTAGCTATTGCTCACTTGGAATTTAATCGAAAAATACTCCTAGATTTGTATACAAATTTTTCTACCAGAAATATTGCTTTCATGTATCAAGTGTAGCCTATTTTCTGAAAAGAAATTTTATCTTCATGGTTTAGGGAAGTTATTTTTGTGATTTTTCAATCGGTTCAACCGGGAAAACCCGGGATTAAATGTCGGAAAAACGAAAAATGTACGAAATATAGGTTTTAATAAAAAAATATTATTATCTTTTTCTTTGTGTACAACTTTTCTACCAGCAATTACGCTCCGATTTACGATGATGGCACTTTTTCTGAAAGAAAATCTGGCTAGGATGGTACTTTAGGAAGGTCATTTTTCGATTTTCTCAGAATTTTTCCCAACAAATGTAGAATAACCGGAATAAAACATGGGAAAACCGGTACAGCATTAAACAAATATTATTAAAGAAAATATATGGAGCCTATTTAATTATTTTATTATAATATTGCATTATATTGTTGACACTATCAACTGAACTCCGCTCAAAATTCGTTTTTTCGTTAGAAATGGTTTATCGATGCTTACAGATATACATTAAATTACCTATGACAATAGCAGCAACAATCTCCATTATCCTAGGACATTTTTTTAAAACTGTCTTTTTGAAAACTTGATATCAATTAACACAGGTGTTTTTTCGTTATTATTATATCGTTTAATATTTTAGACCTTTTTTTTTTAGTATTTTTAGCATAACTTGTATAACTATGAATAAAATTCAATCCAGAGTTCTTGCCTATTTGCATGATCACAATTATGTAGAGAATGTAGAAAATCGTAACCGACTGCTGACCAATAAACTTCCAAAAGCGTACAAAATCCTTCCTGGCATTCATCTCAATTCCTCAATTTATTTAGATGATGTAGGATACAAATATTATAAACGTGAGGCACAGGTATGATCAGTATCGCTATTATGTGAAAGACAAAAAAATTCAACGTATCCGAGATGTTTTGGCACTGCATCAATAAGCTATGATATGAATGATCGACAAATACGTATAATCAAGCCTCACGATTACCAGCCTGTTGAAATGAACTTAAATGTACCATCATTGAGACAAGCAATTAATATAAAGGGTCTTGACCCCACCAATACAACAGAAACAAATCGAACAATGTATAAAAATGAAATTATTGAGTAAGTTTATAATTACTTTTGATCAAGTTTGATTGCAAGAAAAATAACCAAAAGAAAAAAAAAACACGAAAATAAAAACCAAATTTTTTTTTCGAATTCGAGGCACGATTTTGCCATCATTAAGTAGCATTTTTATTTGGTAAGTACTCTGCGTAAGTACTCTGCGTGGATAAAATATTTAGACTTAAGAGAAATGTTTGAAAATTTGAATAAAAAATTGATCGCTATGCAGTATTTTATTTTATTTTTATGATAGTTTAAAACCTAATTTTGATAAAACTCATAAATATTACGGCCTTTTAAAATATGTAAACTTCGCTCCGAATTGTTTTTCGTTAGCAATAGTTTATCTTTGATTACAGATATAAATTAAATACCTGCATGTATCTTAATTAACAAAAATTCTGGATTTTTCAGAAAAAAATTGATAAAACACTATACACGGGTAAAGACCAGTCTTATGTTTATTAACATAAATGGTTCCCTATTAGATGAGTGGAAAACAGAGAATTATGTGAAAAGTTGGCTCGTTAACTGTAGTAATAAAAAAAATAAGAAAATTAAAATTAAAATTATATTATATAATATAATATATATAACTTCTTATTAAATTTGTTTTTCTCATTTCTTCATAGTGTAGGTATAATATATGTGTATTAATAAGTCCTCATTATATATATACAAATTACAGTGCGATACATTAGTTAAAAATTGCCTAGTGTGCAATTGCCTACAGTGGATTATACATTTATAAACTCTAAATCCACGATGGACTCTGAGGTTATTTTAAGTTTGGTTTATTTTACACGGAATCCGCGTTATTTAAATTGTATACTTTTTTTACAAACGTGGGTGAAGTTAGGAGCCTAAAGCTAGATGCCTTTTTTGATTAGAAATAGCGGCATGGCTGTTGTGTAATGTAATTTGAATTACCTATACCTCAGAAATTAAAGGGGTAATACAAGGAGTTGTACAAAGCAAGAATACTCAATAGTTATAAATTTAATGCTAAATGGCGCAAGTGTACCTCATTGGGATAAATCTAATTAATTTTACTATTCCGTTTGTAACAGCTAAACTGAAAAATTACAGTGATCAATTGTTTATCATTTATCGTTAGTGTTATCAATTATCGCAAATCGTTGTTTGGTAAATAATTCACATTTTATTTTCGTTATCTATATCTATTAAACTGTGGATGCCTTTAAAAAAAAAAAATTAGCATTCTCATTACAAAACACATTTTTTGTCATGATACTAGGTACCCATTTTTGTTTTACTGTTTTTCAATTTACAAGAGATCCGAACATACAAGTGTACTATTTGCTTACAAAATTATCTCCGAGATAAATGCTGACTTATAAATTCTTTAGAGTTTTGTGAGTTTATTAGTTTAAATCTAAAGTATTAATTAATCATTTTGTAATAAAAATTGTGTTAAAAGACATTCGATATTATTTGCGCACATACATAGATTGGATGGTCAGATCTAATCTTTTTAAATTAACATAAAATAATAAATTATTATATTTTAATTATTCATTGTATTGTACAGTTCTGTTAGCTGTGCAATGCTCTGAGTGCCCATCCTCATATACACATACTAAACACTATATTTTATAATTCAAACTATTCATATTATTATTTTTTTCTGATAATCATTAGATTGTAATATTTAGTTATAACATAGAAAGCTAATCGTCTATCGTTATATTTAAAATGTTTTTCATTCTTTTTTTTCTATCTAACAAATCAAGGACTTGCATGCTTACTATAAACGTTTTTTGTATCTATATTATTGACATATTTAAAAATAATTAACTGTCATGAGCTTAAAATACTTAAAATAAAAATATTCACCCGTTTAAATGATTTAGTCTCTATTCTATTTTTACGCTGAATAGTAGGCTCAGACAAAAACTTTTCATGACCACCAGGTAAATTTAGTATAAGTGTAGCATCAGTTTTTAAAATTTTAACTCTTGGAGTATAACCCAACAGTTCAGATTTAAACCTCTAACAAAATCATCTTATTTAAAGTGATCATAGCATATAAATAATTAATTAGGATTCCATACATCATTTCGACATCATTTTATGCATTTATTCGACCATACTTTAAGAAGCAAATCATCCTTTGGAAATCTCTAAATAAAAATAAACGTCTTAAATATAAAGACTAATAGATAGGTACGCATAGTTTAATATGTAGTTAAATTAATTTATAATATACCTGTGAAAAGACAAATCGGTTCTTCCAGTATTTTTGGCTTTTTTCTGAATAGTATTTGCATAAAGCAACTGCACAACACGAACCATCTTTAGATTTCGGAGTTGCCATTAAAATAAACTAATTTAGCTGATAGTTCAGTGAATACTAAATAAATATTGTATTATAACATCCCCCGGCACTCTATGATTAACTCTATGTTTATATTTACGAGGTCTCAAGGACTCCACCTCGGTGTGTGATATTTATGTAATGGACCAAGGTAACCTTTATGGTGTTAACACAAACAAAACAATATTTAAATAATTTGAATAATCTTGTATTACCGGTTTAAATTGTACACCTTGAGGGGGTGTCTAGTCGAGGGGTAAGTGAAGTCTATGATGGTGGCCTGTGATATCTAAATGATGGCCGCTCCTCCCAGGAATGATGTTCTCAATGATATGCACTACTGCTCGATTCCTGACACTCACTGTCGCGTTCTTATCGGGTACGCGGCAAAAACTAATAGTCAGCATTTCGCCGTCTATTCCCCCTCGCCTATAGTACACCTCGCACCACCAGTGGGATAATGTACGTAGCGTTATAGTATTTTATGGTTTTCCTTGAAGATAGCAAATTAGTATACGATATTTAAATGCATCCAATAAAGTTAAAATTATCTAGCTAAAGATATTTTTAGTTAATTTAGATTATCTTAGATCATCAATATGCTAAATTTTAGTATGAAAAAAATATGGCTAATGCAGTTTTATGGTGTAACTTGATTGTAAATCAAGTTTGGTAGTTGTTATCAAAATATGAATATTATTGATAGGTATAACAAGTCAGTAATGCATATTCGGTATTCTATATACATTAAAACAAAACTTATTAATTCACTTGAAATCAAAAAAATTAAAATTTGTATAGGTATATAATAATAATAATAATAATAATGTGTATTTTAATATATTTTGTACAGCTACCTTGCTAAAACTTACCAATTAATTGTACATTGTCTTCGGTAAGCATCCAACTTACCTGTGTAGGTACTAATTAAAATTACTTATATGTTTGATCAATTATTAAATAAAATACAAGATCATAAAAAAAACCATTTATGACATAATTACCGTATTATAATTTTAATTGTTATAGCAATTGTATCGAAGTAGATACTGTATTAATATTACTGAAAAAAATAATGTTAATGGACAAATAAATGAATTTGCGAGTGAATAGTGATGGAGTGAATTACAAGTTAGAAATCTTTTTAACTTTATTCTTACATCGGCAATTTTGTACGACAACTGACGTCATAGCACAACTTTCCCACTTTCATATTTTTAAGGATTTCGATGAGACAACCTCAATTATCTATTAACCTTGGGCTTTTTCGACGGCGTATAGACCAGGGGCGTCCAACTTTTTGTGAAGACTGGGCCACATCATGTAAGTAGATATTGTTGTGGACCACATAATACCGAAAAATATTTATTTTGCATAGCACATATTAATAATTTTTACGGCACAATTACTTTTCTCACTACACAAAATGTGTCTTATTACACACTAAAAAAAAAACCTGGGCTACTGTTGTAGCTGAGAAGTCGGAAGGTAGGATGTAGAGGGGAATTTAATTTATTTTTGTACGCAACGATAAATCATTGTGAACGATTAATGATTCGGAGCGAAGTTTCTTAATGGCCCTTTAAAAGTACCATCCAGATAAAATATTTTTTCAGAAAAGGTACTACACTTGAAAATCAGAACAAGATTTCTGGTAGAAAATTGTTCAGAGATAAAAACAAAATCACTATGCTCGAAATCTAAGGAAAAACATTTTGGTATTAAATGATTTCTTATCAAACTTAAGAAGAAAATTCTTGAACTTATTCAAACATTTATCATATTAATAATAACTAATACCAGGTATCCATAAATAATCTATCGATGTGCACAAATCCGCTACTAAAAATATAAAATCCTCGGCACATGCGGATTACACGTATTGTATAATAGCCACTCAAAGCGATAAGGCCAATTGAAAATATGCAATTAAATTTGTGAAATGATGTAATACAGTTATGATAGAACTATTTGCAGGTAACTATTTATAATAATAATATTATATAACTGAAACTAATATATAGGTACGAGTAATTACGGGAACGCGCTCACAAGAAGGGATAAGGTTATCATATCCCCCCTTGACTTTTTCTTTTTCTAATAATGGATTTATACTTTATAAATTGTAGGTAAGCATCTTTGATGAGCAAAAACATTGATTATCGTATTGTTTCAAGGAGTATCTATTGTTTCAATTTCAAATATTTTGTAAGAATTTATACCTTTTAATTATTAGTTATATTTAAATCTGTCCTCTATTTATCCTATATCCCCTTCTGCTTATGAACATGTTGAACATTATCTGCTGTGAACGTAGATAGGTAAGGGGGTATATTATCATAGGTGAATCTACGGGGTGTTCCGGGTAGTGGCGTATTTGACTTAATTTTATGGAGGGAGGGATGACACTAAAATGTATAGACATAAGCTTATATTCTACCCTATTTATCTTATCATAGGTGTTTTTATTTTTATTTTTGTGTTTGATATAAATATAGTTAATGTATATAGCAAACACATACACAAATTAATTGTTGGAGGGAGCGATCGCTCCCAAAAGACAAGATTTGGTAGTTATTGGAAGGTGTTGGAGCCATTGCTCCTACAATTCTGTACTCAATGCATTGTACCCAAGTCGTTGCATTTCATTGAAGAGTACCGACGGTTTCCTATAACCCAACTTAACATCACTGAAAAGTTTTCTCCACTTTTTATTTTAATGTCTGTGTAAATATCAATTAAATAAGATTAATAACATACTTTTCGAGCGCCGGGTGTGACTATGATATCCGTGCTTTTGACAAGATCTCTGTATTGACCGCACTAATCAAGACGAGGTCACCAATAGTTAGGATAGTAGGTAGGTAATATGTATACTACTAACTTATAAGTAATTTAATGTACACCTGTAAGTAACGATAAATCATTTCTCACGAAAAACGATTTTGAGCGAAGTTCAGTTGATAGTGCTGCTTTGTGAACAATATATGTGTCATATTACAGTGAAATTCCAATTATTCAAATTCCAAAATTAAAATGGATCCCGTTTTTCGGTTTTTCGCATTTTTTGAGAAAACTCCTGAGAAAATTGAAAAATGATCTCTTTAAAGTACCTCCCCAGTGAAATTTCTTTTTAGAAAAATTGATAGGTTACATTTTACCTTTGTTTTTTTTGGTTTTTTATATTTGTTGAAAAAACTCCAGAGAAAATCGAAAAGTGTCCTTCTTAAAGTACCTCCCAACACCAATTTTCTTTCAGAAAAGGCGCTACACATAAAAATCGGAACAAGATTTCTGGTCGAAAAGTTGTCCATAAAAAATAAAAATAAAATAAAAACCTTTGTAAAACCATAAGATTCTTCGCTTCATTCAGAATCTAAAATACTATATATTATTTGTTAAAAAGCTAAAGTATAATATAATGTTTTTTTAACTGGGAGAAAAGCTTTTCATATTATTATTTAGGAACACAGATACCATTGATGAACCTCGTATTAAATGTTCAAATATTTCGGAACAGCTCACACAATATTGTATCCACATAAAACCAAATAATCACTAGAAAAATGTACATGTGTAAAATGGCTATAAATTGTTCAAAATTGCCAAAATGTTTTCAAGAATTTTACTACGTTTAGAAAAGACTAATATAACTATTAGGTATGTGAACGTTATAGGTCTCCGTGATTATTTTTAATCAAATTAAGGTGGCCACACACTACAGTGTTATTTGTCCGTGTACGGTGTACGATGTAGTTCGAACAACGTTCAACGATAGTGTGTGGGCAATAAAGCGGATGAAAAACACCGTACACTGAAACGGAATGAAATCAAATGTGTTTGATTTTCTGTCCATGTTCGGTGTTCGAAAAGAAGAAAACTGAAGGTGTGTGTCCACATGCGGTGTTCGAATTAAAACCGTACAGTTTTAAAAACGGAAACAAAACAAAATCTCATTTTAATTTAAATTTAAAAATTTAATTGAATGAAACTAAGTATATAAATAAATATAACTAAATAAATAAATGTAAACAATTATAATGGAATTTAGTCTAGAGTATTATTGATTAAAATATTTTCATATTGCCATATCGTCGATATATCTAAAATACGCAATGTCGCTGTCAGTCGTTCGTGAGGAGTAATTGATTTTTGTAAGTGAGTATCTTGTTTTATAATTAATGGTGTAACTAACTGAAGTAGTTCTAAGTAGGTTTCTTTATCCATCCTTAAATAATTGTGCCAATATTCAGGATGGAACAGTAATTCGTTTAATAAATGTATGTGTGAATATTGTGATCTTTTCAGTAGCCAATCTTTAGTCCATTTTCTTTTTTTTTTAGTTTTAAGCACCATTGCTACAGCAGTAGCTGCCAAAGCTAAATTTACTGTTCGAGAATTAGACGGCATAATATGCAGAACTGTGTACCATATGTTCTAACCTAACACCTTTAACTAGGTAACTAGAATGTTGCGATCTTTAGAAAAACTGAGAAAAAATAAATACAGTGTGTGGTCGATTTCGTTGTTCGGTGTTCGTTTTTAAAAACGATCCGTTTTGTTCGAACACCGTACAATGATACAAAATGGATAGTGTGTGTTGTTCATCGGTGTACGAACTATAAATGTTCGAACTACACCGTACACCGTACACGGACAAATAAAACTGTAGTGTGTAGCCACCTTTACAATAAAAACAAACAAAATCGAAAATAATAAATGAAACCGTTAATACCGTATATTCCGGTTTTTCCCAATCTGCAATCTACACAAAAACTACTCTACTCATTCAAAAACGATTTATTTACACACCAATCACACAAAATTTCTTTTTTATATTTCATTTTAGAATCTGAGTGTAGCGAAGAATGTATTGGTTTTTACTAAGATATTTATTATATTTTTTCAATAGGTTTTCATAATAACTGGGGAAAACCAAGATAAAATATCGAAAAACGGAAAATATACGAAATGCAGGTATTAGTAAAAAAATATTATGGCCTTTTTTTTCTGTGTACAACTTTTCTACCAGCAATTTTTCTCTAATTTACAATGATAGCACTTTTTCTGAAAGTAAATCTGATCAGGAAGGGACTTTAAGAAGGTCATTTTTCGATTTTTCAAGAGTTTTTCAAGCAAATGTGATAATCCGGGAAAAACATAGGAAAACCGGAAGAAACGCAGACAAAATGGGAAAATCGATACAATATTAAACAAATATTATTAAAGAAAACATATAATGCCTATTTAATTATTTTAAAATAATATGGCATATATATTGTTGACAAAACATCACTATCAACTCTGAATTGCGCTCAGAATCGTTTTTTCGTTAGCAATGGTTTATCGTTGCTTACAGATATACATTAAATTACCTTTAACAGTGGCTACACCCGTCTTTATTATTTTTCGTCATTTTTTTACTGTAATTTTTTGTGTGTTTTCTATCGATTGAGAAATTAAAAAAAATTATCTTCTAGATATAAACTTAATATATTTTAATAGATTGGTTACATAAAAAAATCTTGTATCATACAGTTTTAATAGGTACCTATATGTGTGATTCGAGTGTATAGTTTTCTGTTAATGATAATAATAATCAATATAACCAGCTCGTTTAATTTATAACTTAATACATATTTAAATGACGTAGACATCAATTTATGGCCACCATTAAATTATTAACATTTCAATGCCTGAAATTATTATAAGTTATGTAATTAGTCCGTTGGATTCACGGATATATACGAATTAAGAGGGTGTATTATACTTTATTTGTAATTTATAATAATTTATCAGTGTAGTTCTCATAGGGTATATTACATATTATAATTTGGACATTTTTGATGAAAAATTTCTTGTATATTGCGTAGGAAAAATAATTCATTGGAAAATATTTGGTCGGAACAGTATTTTGATGGAAAATAAGTCATCAGAAAGTATTTTGTCGGAACTGTTCAATATAATTTCATCATAAGTACTCCGCGACTGCATGTAATTGTTGCTGTGTAAAAATTATTTTCCGACAAAATATTATCAGACTAATTATTTTTCCGAAGAAAAAACTCCGATGAAATACGGTTCCGACAAATTATTTTTCTGAAAAAATTCGATTCCGACAAATACGTTTCCGTCAAAATATTTTCCCGACTAATTATTTTTCCGAAAAAAACCTCTTCGACAAAATACGATTCTGATCAAATATTTTCCAATATTTTACGCACTTACGTGTAATATAGATAGATACATAGATACATTTTGACCATAGATACCACCACATAATAAACAAACATAATAATAATATTTGCTTTGTTACCAACAATGTATTACAAAAATGTAATAATAAAATACCAAAATCCTTGTCAGCTAACCTTTATTGGATACATTTTAGAAACTTCAACAGCTTTAAACCTTATCCGGATCACGCGAAATATTTTTCAAAAAATCTCGTTAAAATCAATCCAGTAGTTTTTGAGTCTATAGGTCTATTTAATTGCCTTGGAAAAGTTGGTCACAGGAAAAAAGGCCGTAGTAGTTTTTAAATTATACCTAAATTTCGTACATATTCCCGTTTTTGCTCAGGTTTTTCTAAAGTTGATCTACCTAGTCAAATTTCCTTTTAGAAAAAGTGTTATCATTGTAAATCGAAGAAAAATTGGTGTTAGAAGTTTTTCATAGAAAAAAAATAATATTCTAAAACCAATACATTCCTCGCTTCACTCAGAATCTAAAAATATAAATATTTTTGAAAAAATTATTGGGAATTTTAAATTTAAAATTTTATGCATATCAAAATCTTTAGAAAAATATTATTTTCTGTCGTGTTTAAAACGGGGGTTGCTAATTAAAAGTCAAAAGTTTAAAAGTATATAAGGTTTAAGAAATATGGGTAATCACTTTAAAATAATGGTGAAATAAGATAAGGAATTCGATATAATTCGATAAGAATTAAAAAAAAAAAAAACAATATTTTATTTCTAGAAATTCCCCGGGAAAATTACAGGATCATGGCAAAAAAATCATCCTGTATAAGCGTTCGTGTGAAAACCATGAAAATTAATTCGCGAAAGTTTATCCATCGAAAATAAAACCGCGAAAACACTTATAATACCAACCGCGAATTAGATAACTTAATATTAATTCCAACGTCGATAATCATAATTATGTACTCGAGGATAGAAATATGTCATGACAATGTATGTACGGTTCAATCTTAATATTTGTATAATATAATACGTATATAAAACTATTATTAAGGGGATTTGAAGAGGTGATTTTCTGTCTTTGTCTTATACACGTGCAACATAAAGATTTAGATTTGTTGTATTTCTAACATATACCAATTGATCTTGTAAAGTGATAAGAATTTTGAAAACATTTTTGAATTTACCGTCAAGTCTATCTAAGATCAAATTTTCCACTTTTTTGATGTTTGGTTTTAATTTCTCCGAAATTTAAAACATTCCATTTTTATTATTACTCATTTTTTATAATGGTTTTTTAGGATTTCGGGGAATAAAATCAAAAATATAGGAAAGTCGACTTTAAATAGTCTTGAAGACAAATTTAAATCTGTTTTCAGAATTATGATCGCTTTACTAGACCAATCGGTACGTTGAAAATAGAACTTGTCTACATTTGTATGTTGCACGTGTGAAAGACAAAGACAGAAATCACCGCTTCCAATTCCCTTTAGATAAGAAGAAGATTAAGTAGGTGCATCATATAAAATATATTGTTAGTTTAAATCAGATGTTTAATAGCACGTAATCGGTTTATTCACTGTGTTTTCTATACGCATTCATATTTGCGGTAATCTTTATTATTTAAGTTACATGGAGTTTATTTTGATAATGAAGGCATACTTGAACTGGGAACTAGGTACTCAATGTCATCGGTTATTTTGAAGATAAACACGTGAATTGATCGGCTTAAATCAATAAGTATAAAATAGAAATATAGCAAAAGTTTTATAAATTATTCCAATTTAATAGCATACTACTTGGAAAACCACAGTTTATAGATTTAGTGCAAGTAAATTTGGTTCACCTAGGATCAATAATAATACGAAAATAGATTTTTCGGCAATTATATAGGTAGGTAATTAATATTTGTACATTTGATATACTATGCTCACATAACCTAACTTATTTATATAAATTATAAAAGTGTGAATAAAAGATTCAAATGCAGCCGATTACTTAGTATTTTTTATTAAAACAAATTAATCATTTAATAAATATAACGGAGCATTCGTTGTTCAAGAGGAATACAAGAGGGATACATACATTCCTTACAATCAAAATATTTTAAAATGGGTCAAATTTACTATATCTGCGTCAGCCCTTTGAGGACACGCCGCCACAGTTATATCTTAACATTTTCAAACAACATTCCTATAAATTTCATTATTTGTTATCTTTTATAGACACCGACGCGAGGACCAACGGAGCTTTTTAAACCATACACACGATTGAGCATATACCTTTTTAGCAACACGATTGAGCATACTGCGACGTTGCCACATTCACGTTGCTGACGTTTTATAATTTATTATTTTCCTATATTATTATACCAATTATTATGATACAAAACTTAAATGAGTTCACGAGCTGTGAACCAAGTCTAGTTTTATCTACTATGTTATCAATAGAAATAAGTATATTAAATTTAATATACTGATTGTTATAGATGATTATAGTGATCACTTACCATTCACCACTTCGATCACCTATAGTTATCGTGACCAGACGTACTCATTGCATTGTCCTATGTCCTTAACCATAGTGTTAAGTACATGAAATTGTACTTTTTTTTTAAATATTATAGGCTAATATATGTTTATGATTTTGTATAATTTGATTATTCATTTATATTTTAATATTTTATGGTTCGACCTAATGCATTCCAAACGTCTGTAAGTGACTGAAAAAGGTAATGACAGCTGAAAAATCACTGTTGAACGAACAAATAAAATATTAACATCATAACCACCAGCCACCACTTTTCAGGCGCGTTCTTGACAGGGGGCGAGGGGGAGATCCCTCCCTATGATCCATGTGATGTTCTTTATTGTTATACAAAATATCCATAATTCTTAAGTACAAATAAGTACTAATGAAACTGGTTTCAAAATTTAATACCATAAAGATGATTCCGAATCTAGAAAATACTTTGATTGAAACAAGAATTAAACACTTCTCATTTATACATTTCAATAAACATTCTTTCAAGGGTGAGATAGAATAATGGAAAACTAAGTGGAAACAATCAATTTGCAAAGATATAATAAAATAATATATTTTTATAATCAAAATTAGAAATGATTAATTTAATTTAAACTTTAGATTCTGAGTGTAATAAAGAATGTAGGTATTGGATTTATGTCACAAATTTCTACCAGAAACCTTGCTTCAATAAGTAAGTTTAGCACCTTTTTAAAGAAAATATTACCGTATTGACTAGATGGTACTTTAGAAAGGTCATTTTTTGATTTTCCAAACAGTTTTCATAATATCAGAAAAACCCAAGATAAAACGTCAGAAAACCGGGAAAATGTACAAAAATAAATTTTTTTCAATTTTGTGTTTCGTTGTAATTCAGTTAAAAATATCCGTAGACTTGAAATTTGGACAGAAATTTGACATTTGTCTTTTCTTGATGTAGTAAAACTTTTGAGCAATTTATAGGCATTTTAATTTTACGAGTTTTGTACGTAATTTTTATTCGGTAGGTAGTCTGTGGATAAAATTATTAGACCAAACAGAAATGCTTGAGAATTTAACATAAGGTTTATTGATAGTCGTACTTTGTGATAAAAAAAAAAACGGAAGCTAACTGGCTTATCACTTTTAAATATTCATTGAAATGAAAACATTAATATAGAAATATTGTTAATAAAACCGCTTGCAAAACGTTGTTTAAAATAAAAGTATATTTTGACTTGGTCATCTAACTTTTACTAATTATTATTATTATTGTTATTCATATTATCATTATTTAAATTATTATTTATTTAATGTGAAAAACAAATTTAAAAATTAAAATTGTAATGTTTTACTGCATTTTTACAATAAATCTGCAGTCTTCTAAAAGCTAATATAAGTTGAAATGACATCAGGCATAAAATGTTTAAATTTTTGTTGACCAAAGCGGTGGTATTCAAGAGTACGAATTGTTGGCCCCCCTCCCTCTCATGGAATTGAACTGAAGACGCACCTGAGCAATACTATTAGCCCAGCTCCGCTCAGAATCGTTTATTGTTAGCAATGCTTAAATTTAAAAATATATGTAGGAAACATTAATAAAGTTTTGTATTTATTTATTCAAGTGTTTACCCTTAAAAAATGATTTAAATATGTATAGTTTAGTAACTAAACTATAACTATACAACTGAACTTTAGTTATACATGTATATTTTAAAGTCACTTAAGGTTACTAAAATTTCAAAGTATTTTCATCATAAAGGCAAAAACCAAATGAATTGGCATTATGATTTTAAATACTTAGTTTTTATAGTTTATAATAGAAAAAAAAAAAGAGTTGATACCGGGGACGGGTGCAGCCACTGTGGTAGGGAAGGTTAATAGTAGGTAGTTGGGAAGGTAGGATACAAAAGTTATTTTATTTATATCTGTAAGTAACAATAAACTATTACTGACAAAAGACAATTCCGAGCGCAGTTCGATAATACATAATTTGAAGTACCGTAATTTTTTTTTTGTGATTTTCCTTTAAATTTGATTTCAAAACACTTATATAAAAAAAAAAAGTCGTCTGATGATTTTGAAAATTTCACCACGTCTATATAAGTCCAATATATAAGTATTATTACCAATTTTCATGTCTCTACGTGTATTTATAACCGTATTACAGCAAAAAAACTCCCAAAAATTAAAACTCCTTAAAAGCTCAAAAGTGGCTCAAAAGTTTTGGCGATGATACTGTAAGAAAGTAAACCAAAAAGACAAAAAAAAAGGTGTCCTGTGATTTTTTGATTAAATTATTTTTTTTGTGGTAGAAAACGTCGTCCGTGTTTTTATAAAATACTGAAATCGTGAAATTGTACGTTTGCCTACGTTGTACAATCTAGACAACTTGAACTTTCAGAAATGATGCTACACTTATACATCGAAGTAAGTTTACTAGGAAAAAACGTGTCCACAGACTGTAAGAAAGAGAAAAAAAAATAAACATCTTAGTAAAATCAATAGCCCCCTCGACGCTCGAAATCTAAAATAATAATAGAGTAATCGGATGAAAAAAAATGTGTACAGATGAAGATGTGCTATGGACAAAATGGGTAGAATAGTATATACATTGGCCAATTTTTTCAAGGGAGGGATTTTTTTATAATGGAAGATCTAAATTTTAAAATGTACTTTTTTTTGAATTTTTAGTCGTGTCTCATAGTACGTTAATTATTATTTATTACTATTATACTATTAATAATTAATTAATAATTATTTAATTACTAACTATTTATAATTGATTATTATTGATTATATTATTTTAGTACCTTATATTATTATTATCAAATAGGTAAACAAACATATGACCATGAAATCATATTATTTTTAACTCATACCAATAATTATATAAACATTGATAATCCACGGGTATAGGGCATAGGCGAAATGGAAACAAGCAAATCATTAGTAAAATCTGACAAAAGATGATATACAGTGTCACGAATCACGATTTTATAATAATATTAATAATACTAAGATAATAAAGATGATGAGAAATCGAAAATGACATCGTTTGGTCGTTTTAAAACCTGTTTGGATGAAATAAATATTTGATAAGAAAGATACCGCATTAATTGTTGATTGATAATTTAATAATAATATAATATTTTATTAACCATCGGTAATTAGTTCAATTTAAATATCAAGACTTCCAGTGATTATATGTAATTAAACATTTATTTTACTATTTTGGTTTATTATTTATACATTTTAATATGTCTACGTATATTATTATATTGTTACTTGTATCAATTAGTAGATTTTTTTTTTTGTACGAAACTTCAAAAAAAATAAAATATATGCGATATTGGTAGAACAAAATAACACCAGGTAGCGCTGCTTTTACTATGTGTGGCGGTTTTCTCATTAAATCGACGTGGGACTCATATTTTGATAATACACTAATTATGATGTAACGAAATAATGAAATAGGTATTTTTTTTTAAAATTATTTTTCAAACATTATTTTATAAATTGTTTCATCAAATATTTTTTTTAATTATCCAATTTCGAAAAATTCATCATGGGTGAAATGAAGAGAATACACTATGTGTCGAGTTTTTTTTAATGTATCTTTTACCATTCTCAGATTAATTGCTCATATCCGTTTTTTTCAGGTTTTTTAATCCAAAAAACTTTTATTTCATTTTCCTCCTTGAGTAATACATGAAAACTAATATTTGAATTGATGGAGTAGAATGTTATTTTTATTATTCATAAATGATATTAATTCGGTAATAGAACATTCTTATATATTACTCTTAGCCAATGACGCCAAAATCTATAAATTCATTCATTCTTTTGACGATTTTTAAAATTATAAACTGACTTAGATAATTTTTGCAATTGGTGTTTACAAAACTGTATGGAATTAAATTTAAGTAAATATTCTATAATAACCTTTTCGCAAAAATGTAAATATTCTTACATTCAACTATAATTTATTAACACTTTTACTTAAATGTACATCACTTATTAGTGATTTAGGCATTTAATTTGTTTCGAAATTAAAATTTAATGATCATATTAATAAAATGAAAAATAAATCAGCTTCCAAATTAGGTTTACTTAAACAATGTTGCTCTGATCTTAGATTCTGAGTGGAGCGAAGAAGCTTATAGTTTTACAAAGATTTTTTTTTTATCTATGCGCAACTTTTTTACGAGAAGACTTGTTTCGATTTTTAAGTGTAGCAATTTTTCTATAAGGAAATCGGACTGGGGAGGTATTTTAAAAAAGTAATTTTTCGATTTTCTAGGCTTGTAAAAAAACAAAAATAAAATATTGAGGAAAATCGGGAAAATATAAGAAATGTACGTATCAGTAAAATGTATTACGATTTTTTTTTTCTGTGCTCAACTTTTCTACTAGCAATTTTATTCCGATTTATGACAGCAATTTTTATTAAATTTAGCATTATTATACTAAATTAGAATTTATACTATTGTCCACTAAATCACAACTAGTATTCACACAAAAAACGATAATGCGTATACGTGTATCGCGTATTTGATTAAATCAAATAGTATTATTCATCCGTTCATCATACGGTTCACACGTGTATATCTTAGTCGAATTAGTATTCAAACATTAGTAAACCCTCTAACTCGAGAAAGACGGTTACAACATTCACTAAACTATTTACAAGAAAGAGCAATCAACTCGCCAAAAAGTTATCAGTTTACTCCCGATTACAACATCGATATTGTGTAACAAACCAAGTGTTTTAAATATATAGCGGAATTAAACAGCGGAGCATAGCGCGAGTCGCAAACACGCAACCTGTGTAGATAACCGTGGTTTTAATCCAATGTTTGGAGATTACATTTAATTTATAAAACTTGGTTGTAAACATTGTGAACCCAAGATTGAAGTCTATAAGATAACTGATATCATATGGAGTTCAATGTTATAACCATCTTCGTTTA
The DNA here is from genome assembly GCA_902439185.1 of Cinara cedri. NCBI lineage: Eukaryota > Metazoa > Arthropoda > Insecta > Hemiptera > Aphididae > Cinara > Cinara cedri. The sequence goes on along the minus strand of CABPRJ010001911.1, from coordinate 105,844 downwards.
ACCGTGATCTATTTGTCATTAGATGTTGTGGCCTATAACTCATGTTACGCTATTAAATTTCATAATATTATGTTCAGTTTACTTTTTATAATCGTATTTATTTTTCTTATCACTATCTTTAAAACTGCAGTCCTTAAAGTAATTAGTAGTGATAAAAGAAACTGACCAGTTTTGACTATCAATTGTAAATCAATAGTTTAAAAAGCAAACGAGTGATTGAATAGATTTTTTATCCATCGATTGTTTTGAAAAATATCGAATGAATTAGTCGATAATTTTCATTCAGTAGTAACACCGACTATTTTGACTATCGATAGTTTAAAAAACAAACGTGTATTTGACTACCGATAATTTAAAAATACCTGAGTACTTTTTCAAGTAGATACAGATATTATCAATAGAAAAAACAACTCGATAGTCTAATAGTTTTCTTTCGGTAAGTATTGGCATCGACTAGCTTATAAAACAACCGAGAATAATGTCTACATTATCTTCTTCTTATCAGTCTGTTATTAGTAATAATTGGATCATTTGAATACAAACAATTTAATAGTTCTATTTAAAACAAACACAATATTTTTTAAATGCTCGCATTATACTAAAAACTAAGTAGGTACTTACAAAGTAGTATTGAATGAGGTTTATACCATTCAAATAAAAAATGAAGTGCTTATAATGAATAGATTAATTCTTAAAGGGCAGTTTCCAACAATATGACATCACATTATTAAATAATTGATAACACTGTACGATGATTTAAAAAAATTAAAATTAAGTGTGGATTGTTTCGGTAGTTTATAGTTTCGATAGTCGATGGTCGATAGTAAATATTGTCGATGGTCAATAGTCGATAGTTTTTTAAAATAACCGAGTAAATAGATAAATTGGAACTATCGAGTAGGTTGATAGTTTTTACTCAGTAGTGCCTATCACTAGTAATTAATTTTAGTTAAATTTTAGTTTAATTGTATCCAAATTCACAATGTCCAAACCAAAAACTCAGGGTCAGCTGACCCATTGGTTTTCGAAACAAGACGAAAAACGTGGTTTTGAAACTTGTAAAAGCAGTATTAAATCAAATTAAAAAAAATACCTACATTATGCAACCTATGATGTTGATCTTCCATAGTCTTCAAACAGGCGTAAAGTATCCACTCTTATGGTATAGGACCATTTTAGATAGGTATTGATTTGTTTTTAATTTTCTGTTGACTGTATGGTATTTCATAATCTATCCCCCCCCCCTCAAAATTATACTCAGGTACGACACTGGATCTATCCATGATTATATTTATATCTATGTTGTTGCCCCTATGCAGTATGCGAATAAATAACGTTAAGCCAGTCAATCTCCTATGGCATATGCGTGAACTCATCCAAGTATTTAATCTAATACACAAAGAAATACGCGGAGAACTAGAAGCAGTAAGGTTATGCATTTAATATATTAAAAATACGTCTAAGGATAATGGGGATGGGTGCAGCCATTTTTATAGGTAATTTAATGTATACCTGTAAGCAAAGATAAATTATTTCTTACGAAAACACGATTCTGAGCGGAGTTCAGTTAATAGCGATTATTTGTTAACAATATATATGCCATATTATAGTAAAATAATTAATTAAGCTAAATATTTTTTTAAATATTTGTTTAAAGCTGTCTAAAATTGCAGATTCAAATATTAATATTTTGAAATATGAACGAAAACGACGTGTCGTGATAATGCGAAAACACGCTGAATAAAACCCCAGATAGGTTAGTGGAGTGCCATCAGACTATAACTATGATATTATTAATATTGTCCTAGTCCGTGGTCTTAATAGATATATTAATTATCGTTAATTTAATATCAGTTATCAAATACATACAGAATTGACGGTATACTTCCAGTAGACAACGGATTAAAAAAAAAATTCCAAGGAGGAAATGTTATTGCCACGTTACCACCCCCCTTAAAATAATCCACAATAGTATTGCAAATCAAAATTTATATTTATTTTAGTAGGCATAATATATATTTATTACTTGCTGCACATAATATAATACCCTTTTACAGATAAAGTCAACTAAGAAAAACTTGTGTAATGTTTTTTTTTTTTTTTACATAATACTTATATTTTTATATTGTATCTATTGTATTCTATTGTATCTATGTTCTTATAATAGTTTTCATTGTTAATTGGCCACGAATTAAATACTCGTAATATTCTACACTCATACAATCCGTCTGATTATAAACGTCGGATTAATCTATAATTGGTTAATTTAAATATAGGTGTTTACGATGTTTTTGTTTATATAAACAAGATTACAGATGGGCAGAAAAAATCCGTCATTGATTTCTTTTCTCAATTCAGAGTAAGTCAAAATATAAGTGCTATCAGTGCCTAGCCGGTATAGGTATTTTTGTTTTTTTAGGATATTAACTGTAGGTAATAGGTATACATTAATATTTTAAATGTTTTAGATTTTTAGGAATTTTAAGAATTTATTGGTTGTTTGAATTGATAATATTATAGATAATCAATACTCATACTGAAACTCGACGTATGAAATATGTGCAGTAAAAAATCTTATGGAAATGTTTATTTTATTTAATAACGATATCTAATAAAGATATATTTAACTTAATATTATGGTTTTTAACCATTAGGTGCATTATACTTAAATCTTATAAAATTCACTTAAAACATATGCCAATGATTGTTATTTGAATAGTAAAAATTAGTAATCACATTTTTGAAATGTATACACTTCTTAAAACTTTAGAAAATTATTTTCGGACGCACGTAATTTAACCAGATAATTATTATGGACTCACGCGCGTTTACCTATGGAAAGCGTATGAGCACGTAACATAGTATAAATTAGTAATCACGTTTGCCCGACATTGTTTTTCAGGTATTTATAAAAGCTACTCAAAAAATGTTGGAAATTATTTTGTTAAGGATAAATAGACAATATCAGTAAATATATAACCATATAGATATTTATTTATTTACAAAGCTTATCTTGATATAAATTCTGTCAGTACACTGTAGTTAAGAGACATTTTAATTTCCAAAAGTGGCAACATTATAAGTGTACAATAATAAGTGTCACGTGCATGACCCGATCACAGCAATTGTCGCAGTACCCGTACTAACAATGCTAACAATGGAGTGGGAAGATTATTACATGCGCATTGCCATAATTGGTTTGTTTAAATCAGGTAAATCCGCGTCACTAACTTTTGCTCTCTTGCGACCGCTTAAAATGAGTAAACAATTTGTGTATCGGACCACCGAACGTTGCTCTGATACTAGTGATGTTGATCGTGTTAAAAATGATCGTTCTTGTTCTGTTCGGACGAAAAAGGCGATTGAAGCCGTTTGTTTAAGAATTAATCGAAATCCTTTATGGAAACAGAAAATAGTCGCACGAGAGATAAAAATCAACACGTGATTAGTTTTTCGTATAATTCGAAATGATTTAGGTATGCGTGCGTACAAGCGATGTAATAGCCATTTGTTGATAAACCGATTAAAGAGAATAAGACTCGAAAGATCAAAAAAGCTCCTATGCTCATACGGTCGAATAAAATTTAAAACAAATTTTAATCACAGATGAAAAAAATTCACCGTTGAAAAAAAATACAAGCAGAATAATAGAGATATGTTAGGTCATCGTTAGAGGCCATTAATGGTTTGAAAATAATGTTACAAATTTTATAAAGGCATCTGATTGGCCCTCTGCAAGTCCGAATTTGAACCCTCTTGATTATGGGTTATGGAGTATTTTAGAGAAGAGACCTTGTAAAAAACGACACGCAAATTTGGAATCCATAAAGCGAAGCATTGTGAAGGCAGCTACAGAAATCCCCCTGGAGATTATTCGTACGTGTATTGAGCAATGACCGGAAAGATTACATCGTTGTATTGAAAACGAGGGGGGGGGAATTTTGAGTAATATATATATGGTTCAAATTGTAATTATATATTCTTTATACAATTTATAATATTTATAGAATTTCTGTACGATGTGTTATTCTTGAGTAATATACGTTTATAGTACTGACAGTATTTATGTCTAGACGAGGTATAATAAACAGGTTGAAAAAAACCATTCATAAAAATAGCACAATAATTATTACTACAGTATTCAACTTAAATACTAAGCTAGGTATATAGTTAGGTATTAGGTACCGTATACATTATTTTTGTACTTTCAGTGGTAAATGACAAAATTATTACTAAATAATTTCCAGTAGGTATGTAACCTTCGTATGAAAGTGACCTTTATGTACGTTTCAAATAAAGTAAAATATATGTCTTAAATGTAAGTAGGGTTTAGAATATATAACTTACTTTAATCAGATAATATAATAATATTTTAATAATTTCCATAATTCAGCTAAAATTGTTACGTCCGTGAAGTTAACCCCTCAACTTTATTCAAAGATTTTGAAAATTACACAAATTTAGCAAGTCGTTTACAAGAATTAGCAAGTTGGTTTCTAATCCAGAATGAGCTTTTAAAATTTTTCAATGTCACTTAATAAAAATAACAAAATATAAATTCTAAATAATTTGTATAAGATTTGGAGCGTAGTAAGGGATCTATTAGTTTTACTACGATGTGTATTTTTTTATCTGTCTGTAAACAACTCTCTGCCAAAAATCTTGCTTCGATTTATATAGTGTAGCACTTTTTCTGAAAGGAAATTTGTTCTAGTTGATGCAACGTTACCACCTTTTTTGATTTTCAAATGGGTTTTCAAAATCATTTGGAAAAACCAGAAAGAAAATTACAGGTTAAGTGGCAAATATTTACGACGCACCATGGCATTACCGATATCATTGATTTTAATTTTTTCAAATTATGTTTTTACGAGAAAAATTTCTCCAATCGAAAAATAATAAGAAATCGATATTGTTCATTTTAATATATAGCCACTGACTAAGAAAGTCGGTTTTAAATATCTACTGTAGTTTTTATAATAACTAAGAAAACTAATAAATTAAAATTGATTAATATTTTCGGCATTTATATAAATGTACAATTACTATGTAATGTACATTTTTACCATACATATTTTATTTCTTTGTTAATGTGTTCGACTTTCAGCCTATGGTTCTGGCGTGGGAGTTTACTCAATTCTAGTTGTCTGACTATTATGTTATTGAATTATACTCAGTATTGTGCATAATTTTAAGTGTTTTTAAACACATCTAATTACCACGTAAAGTGACTATTTTTGTCTAAAAAAACATAAAACGGATGTTTAATTTTTAATCAATTTTTAACTGCTAAAATCGATTAACGTTTTTAACATTAAATGGAAAAAATCATACAAATGTTTAAACACATACATTGAATAACGTTTAAATTTCTTATAACGGTAAACAATATTTTTATTTTTGATTTAAACCCAATTTAAAATAGTATAGACATTTGTCTTATATTAAAAATACGAAATCTTTTAATAAAGTTAAAAGTTCATTCTGGACTAGGAACCGACTTGCAAGTTTTGTAAATGGGCAAACTCTTGCAAATTACAGGGAATGTTTTTGCACCGGTTTAGAATTTGTGTGTTTAAGTTGAGGATTGCGTAAAGTTGGCCTTGTAAAGCAGAAATCTTCAATAACTGTTAAAATATGCACTTGCAAATTCTAAAAATAGACTTCCAAACTACTTGCTTACTTTGTGCACCGTTTACAAAATGTTTGAATAAAACTGTGGGGTTTACATGCTTTTTTAATGTAGTTAGGATTACAGTGATGTAGCCTTTAAAAAGTGTATGTGCACATGCCTGAATCATTGTAAAAAATAATGTGGAGGGATATACCCCCCATACACCACACTAAGCAGTACTCGTCCATGTTTTCTACCAGTGACTATCATATTTTTGATAAACAAACCAACTATTTTCATTTGTAGATAGCATGTTAACCTAACGGCCAACCATTATGGTAGATTATGGTAAAAATTATGCTATCTACCAATTACGGTAGATAAAATACTTAGAGTAGATAGCATATTGAAGAAGTATTCACTATTTTGTCTATTTATCAGTTGTCTATAAAATATACAATAATACCTCATAAAGTGTGATTGATATTTAAATTCGTGATCCATAAATAATGTTTAAAACTTATAATACTTAACAAAATTGAAAACTTTATAATTTAACTCAAAATATAAATTAATATATTATGAAACATTTTAAAAATATTTACATAAATAAAGTAATTGTCATGTTTTATATTTTTGGGTCTGTGTAGTGCTAGTATTAACTTTTCTTGACTTGTCATCAGCTTGTCTCTATGAGAGGTTAACCAACTTTCGACATTATCTTTAGGATTCCATCTTTGTAAAGGTGGACCATTAATATTAATAATCATCGAATTAGAAAAGTTTTTTATTAGAAATCTTGAACAAAGATATACAAAGATACATATATTGTTCATAACATTAAACCTACGTTCGCACTAAGCTGTTTAACATGGAAATGTTTTGATTAAAATATGTATGTCATTAAGTTCTTCAATTTAAGTTATATAATTATTATAATAGTCATCAACATGGATTCGCATCAATTTTAATGATTTTACTTCATTAATAAAAAATCTGTCACAAATATATCTTTTTTACCAAAGCGTATCTCAACTTCAGAAGGCCATAATTTTTTATCAAATATTTGAAAATCTTCAAGTATTATTTTTTCTTCACCTTCATTTGGTATAAGTCTCATATTTAAATTATTTACTACACTTATATAAACTGGTTCTCATTTATACAAGTTATCTTTTCGTTACTAGATAAAACAACAGTTTTAAATATCATTTTTTCTTTAGCTTTAAGGCGGTTGAAAACGACTTATTAAGGAGTAGTGTTTAGGCAATTTATAATCTTGTTCTCCCTGTCAGTTATCTTTGTGTTAGTCGTTAACGATAATTAGTGTGAGTGCAATTTAATTTGTGTACTGCCACCAACTACGACGTCATCGTAGCAGGTAGTAGATCGCCTCGGTTGTAGGTAGTAGGTGTGCATCGTTATCACAAAATAAATTTAGGATTTATTTCATTCATATTATTATGTTACGTTTTACATTTGTAGGTACTTAAGCGGCCCCTACATGATAAAAAATATTGCACAATAATTGATATTGCGCAATATTATTGACAGTCTAGTATAGATATTGAAAGATTGTACAATATTTTGAAGAAATCAAACTAGGTTGGAAATGTATTGCACAATACACAATATTCTCTTCACAATATTAGTCTCTCATTGATAGAAATAGCTTCCCTCATTATCGTATTTTGTTTTTGAATATGTGGAGTGAAAAGCTATAATGATAATACAATTATTATATAGTTTAGTTAATTATACTTATAAAATATAGCTAATTTCACATACTTTCAATAAATTCTCAAAAGATGTAGCATCCATTCGCAAAAAATTTCTATAAAGTCGTCTGGTTCGGTCATTCGTAGAAAGTTCAATAATTTTTCATAACTTTATTGCTCTCTTCTTTCATATCACTCTTTTATCCAACGTCTTCTTTTATTTTGTTTGGAATTTTTTTGGTTTAATCCAAATGCTACCGCGATGCAAATTAATTCGGTATCGTTAAGATACATTTTTAAAACAATTATAATCTATAATTTATAGCAGATGGTAAATGCCACTATACTGACACCTTTAAGACAGCGTAAACAACACGTTTATGACCTGGCCAACGAATATTTCTTGACTGAATATTGGGCAATAATATTGAGAGGTTTGGGGGAAATGAATATTGAACAAAATATTGACACAATTTTATTGACTCAATATTATTGATCGTGTAGGGGCCGCTTTACTGTTATTGAATGGTCAGATAAACTATAAAAGTCTATATTAGATATTCAAATAATTATTGTCACTTTTAATTTCTATAAAATTAAAACTGCTCGTTTTTATCACAGCTCAGTCAAATTAGAAGAAAAATAGTCTTTAGTGTAAATATCTCGTAAATCTTTGATAAAATAATAAAATGTATTAGCTTAGACAAAACAGGTAATCGTAATCTATATATATATATATATATATATATATATATATACAATACATTTTATTATTTTAACAAAGATTTGCCAGATATTTAAGCTGAAGACTAATATAGTATATATTATATATAAGAGTGTCTCTTTGTGTCTGACATTAATAGGTTCAAAAACTACTGGAGTGATTTTAACGCGGTATTTTGGAAAGTTTGTGCGTTGTCTGGAGAAGGTTTACAGTTATTAAAATCCACCCCCTAAAATTTGGAACAATACAAAAACATGAATGCACGTTATTAATTATTGAAGTGCAATCCCTGTGCTGTGAGTGTATCTATGGTAATAACTAATAAATGAAAACACGTAAAATGTTACCGAAGTATCTTTGAATCTATGTATTTTTGCATTGCATTTTTTATTACACGAACAACACTTATTGGCAACTTCAGTAAAGCAAAAGGGAATAAAGGTAAAAAGAATAAAAAATTGGCACGGGCAATGCCGGATGGGACTACTGGTACAATATATTTATAGTTAATATAATAAAGAGGAAAGATTTGTATGTTTGTAACGAATAAACTCAAGAACTACTGGACCGATTTCAACAATTCTTTCACCATTAGAATGCTACATTATCCTAAAGTGACATGGGTTACATTTATTACTAGAAAAAATGGAAAAATAATATTTTATTAGTCTTTCTATATGATGTTCAACAAATTGAATATAAGTAGATAACTTTAAACTAGTGTGGTAGGTAATACTATAATTTATCATCTATATTCTACCTATATACAAATAGGTAGAGAGCCTAGATAATAATAATACAAATTATTATTATCTAGGCCCTCTACAAATAGGTCAAATAGTCATTCGTTTACATATTATTATTAAATGTGATTACTGTCAATATTATTATGTCTATAAAGAGCTACAGTTAATTATTTATCGCTCGTATACAGTCACGGCGACGGTGGTCACGGTTATGGTTCTTGGAAATCTGTAGCATACATACGCGCAGTCACAAGTCACCAAATTTTGTGAACAAAAAAATTTCACCACCAGAAGAATTATGAAAGATACAAAAAGCGTATGAAAAATTCATCCAGTAGAGAAATTCCGATTTTAATTTTAAAAACATATGTGAATTCGTTAGCTTCTTGTCTATGTTTTGTAGGAAATTAATATTCGATTTTTAATATTGTTGATTGATTATAGTACCAAATGTATTTTCCCATAATTCAAAATTAACTTTTATTTTTGTGTTACTAAAAATAAACAAAATAAAAAATCCATTTTCTACAAAAAATAGACAAGAAGCTAATGAAGTCAAATATGTTTTTAAAATTAAAATCGGACTTCTAGAAGTATGTTATTTTTTTCTTCCGCTTATTGGTCTAAATGCACGAAAATACGACTCACTTTTAACCCCCTTAACAGCTTCTGAAAAATAATTACCATTCATAGTTTTCATTGACTTAATAACTCTAATTGTTCTTCTTACTAGTACATCAGCCTGTAATAGAGACATATCTTGTTTTTGTAAGTCAAGTGATAGTTGTTATATCTCACACATTAAGACTAAATCTAACAGGAATTGTGTACTTCCCAAACGTTTACTAAGCCCACTATATTTAGATTTAATTTTACAATCACAAAATGTATCTTGAGTGGCTTGAATAAGATGATAATATAATGCTGGGTATATTTTCCAAATTACACTAATTGATCTAAAACTACTTGTTACTCAGCAAACGTCAAGAAATTTTCCAATTTTTAAAATAATTTCGTTTAAATACGTACAGTGTTCTTTTAATTGTTTTTTAGAGATCTGCTGTATAAAGAATATAAATAATCTAAAAAAAAATACTTAAAATGGTTGGTAGCAGTTATATCCTTTAATGTATCGCCAAATGTCAGTTCTATTCAATGATTAAGATAGTGCCATTAAAAATTAAGGGATATTTTTTTTTCAAGCATATAGCCACTTCATTTCTTTTTTTAAGGAGAACACTAGCTTCATCTGTTACAAATGATATCCAATGTTCTACCAAAAATTTTTCTGTGAATCCAGAAGTATAAAGACATTTTATTAATTGACTGACTATATTAGAAGCTGTTTGACTTTTTAATTCTACCAAATCCAAAAATATAAAAGTAGGTTCTAAGTTTAATATTGATGCTGTAACATAAACCACCATACCTGATAAAGAACTTACTGTAGTAGATTCATCCATAAGAATAGACATTTTAGATGCTATTGACATAATATTTTGAACTATTTTAATTTTAATTTTATCTACAATATGAAAATATTGTACCTAGAAGTAACTAGAGTACCTAGAATGCAATGTATTACTAATGTTAAATCCATTAAGATGCTGTAATTCAATTAATTTTGAGTGTTCATCATAAGGTATATTATATTTAGAAATATAGTAAGCTATTTGATAAACTTTTTGTGTTGTTTCATAGAAATTAGATTGACCAGTTTGAAAAGCTTTACTTTATAAGTTAGAAAGTTTTTGTTATGAAATTTTTTTAGTTTCCATATATGCTTAGACTTTTTATGTTTTAAAATATTTTGCCTTAAATTAGTCAATCTGGCTGATGTAAGTATATTTAAACCACCATCATTCTTTGAAAAGCACCATTCATAAAATATTTCAAAACTTTTACTTTTAAATGTTTTTAATGTACCCACTGACTTACAATATTCACAACCAATTTTTCCCACCACTGCATATCAGTTAAATGTATTTATTCTTTTTTTCAACCCATCGATCTTAAGACCAATCTGATGGCTAAGGTACTAAACTTTTAGTAATGCAGTTAATCGTGTTCATTCTATAATCAAATATATTATTGCAAATATGAAGAAATAAATGCATTGGTTATTGGCATGATAATTTTAAGCTAGTTATCATCAATCCTATACTATACAGCATACATTATATTATTTTATGCAAAAAAATAATATTATTTACAGATAGCTTCAAAACACTTTGAATAATTCAAACATTTCAATAATCTTAAATTTGATTATTTGATATTTCCTACTAAATTTAAACACATATTATTGAATTATAATTTAATGTTTGATGGTTGTAATTTATAGTATTAAAAACATATTATGTAAGTTTAGATATTCTAGAATTACAATGGTGGATAAAATATGTAAACATAAATTAATGATACAGACCATATAAAAATAATGAATTAAACTACTTATTGTTACTTTACAAAAGTAATATTACTTTATATCTGATTTAAGTTTTGATCGTCATCTTCTGAAATGAATGGATGGGTTGATTTATTATCCTATTGATTAAACAATTAAAGTCTTGTTTTATATATTTTAAAGTAATTTGGTAAAATTTCTAGAAAAAAAGAGAAAACCCGTGAAATCACAAAGCCGAAATATTAAATTCTGAAGGCCATATTTATTGGTATGGACATGACAATTTATATGCAAACTTATCTTTTTATAGATTTTATAAATTTACAGATCTTTTTGGATATGATGTTGAACATTTATTAGGTATATACAGATAATTTTATTTTGAAAATGTAAGCTTTTTTCAAATTGTAATTTTCGTTATGCTTATGATACACATAATTGTACGATGGAACAGCCATACCCTGTGTGATAATGTAGCACATGCAAATAAGTATAGGTTCATCAAACTGAATGACGTTAATTAGATCCACTGCTATATGCTAATATATTAAATATAATATTTAATAATTAATAAAGTGAATACTGTTCTAATAATTCGCCCTCATGATTTTGCAAACGCCTTCAACTCGGCCAAAAACTAATAATACGTTTTTCTAATGTATGATAAATATTAATTTTATAATACTTGTCGACATTTCAATATCGCGTTATAACAGTCGGGAATATATTGCGGTCGGTATTTCGGTATATTGTTATAAATAACATTGTTAATTGTTAATCATTGTTATAAATAAAGACCGGATTTATATTATCTTATAACGCATAAAATATGATGCTAAATTCTCTAAATAATCTTCAAATATTCTCATTATATTCTTTTAAAAATTTAAAAATATGCAAAAAAATCAATAAACATCAATTTATGGTTTTTTTAAATTTTTTTTTTACAACATTCTTTTAATCGCGAGGTATATACTTGCATATTATAATGGAATAATATTGCACTTTAGTAAGAGTAGGAATATAATATAAATATAACAGTTTAGTATTAAAATATAAAAACTCTATTCCTTTGGTATATTTTAATTAAAAGTTGTATTAAACACTAAAGTCACAGTACCAAAAAATAACAAATAATAATAATATATATATATATATATATATATTTATGTATTTATTAATTCAAACAAGATGAATCCAATAACAATTTTTATAGTTATTGCAATTTCGGACTTAAATCTGTTTAAATGATTGACAGTAAAAGTATATAAGTGTATAAAAAATAATAATACTTGCAAAAAAAATCAAAATTACAAAATAGTAAAAAAATTATTTAGATAACAAAATAGAAAAAATATGGAAGGAGAGAAAAAAAATAAAAACGTAATTTATAAATAATAAGTAATATAATTGCATGAACATTAAAAGAAGGAAAATTAAATAAATATACATGGACGTATTTATCTACTTTCATTAACATATAAATAGGTGAACCAAGAGCATGATTGCAAAACAATATGTGGGCAATTTTTTTTTTATAAATTAAATCTTTCAACATCGAACTAAACCATATAGGGTATTATTAAAAAATGATTTTTGAATAAAATTACTATCAATTATCCCAAAAATAATATAAAAAACATTAACCACGTCATTTATTTGCAAATTATTAAACATGCGATCTCAATTAATAGTAACCAATGATGATCTAATAATATTATAATCACAGTTCAAATAATGATATGTAGTTTCATTAAAAAACAAAGGTTGAGTATTAAAATTTAACTGAAAATTAATTAGTAAAGCTGGATGATACAAATAATCTATTAGAACCAACGCATATAGTTCACATTCCACTTCAACATCTAACGCATTTGATAAAATTAAATTTAAAATAGAATTTTTATGATTTTTAATTTTATTAAACTGTTTAAAATTAAGATAAGAAAAATTAGTTAAAACGTCCGATTCGATATTATCATAACTATGAGAAACAGCTATATCACTAGTTAAAGTCCATTTAATAGCTGGTAAATTAAAATCACCTAATTTTAATTAAATAACAAGCTATGAACAGTATCGGTATGTCCATTATAAATATTAAAATTAGAATTAGGTGGAATGTAGATAGCGGAAATTAAAAGTATAGAAGAATCAAAAGATAATTTTACAAATAGTTGTCCAGTAATATTATTCTGGATAGGTATACGACAACAATGATATTTGTTTTTAACAGCAATTAGAACACCTCCTCTAGTAACATTTTTTAAAACACTGCATCTATCACAATGGAAGATGATATAATTAGGAAGAAGACCAAGTTCGCAGTCATTTACCTCATGACATAACCAAGTTTCCGATAGTACAATGTCATAATTAGCGTAAGCAATATTACGAAAAAACTTCCAATTTGGTATTTAGACCACAGACATTCTGATAATATATTGATAAGTGATTTAAATTGAAATTAGGTTTAATCGATTTTTTGAAACAATAGGTAAACAGATCATTTTCACCGGCGTGTTTTCTTGCATTTAATTCCTCGATTACAGTTTTAAAGTGATTACGTTGAAGCAAAATTCTATTCATTGAAACAGTAATATTTTTAAAAGCATCCAGGTTTTTAAGCTTAAGTTTAATTTTAAGAAATTAAAAAACATCATACAGAGTAGGTAGAATAGCTCGAATAGACCTATTTTTATTTGATAATTTACATAAATGTAGAATATTAATAGGTTCAACATAAATTTGACAAAATATATTAGAAATACTCAGTTTATCGTCGGCATTTGACTGGGTTTCAGGTAGATTAAATAGAATGACGTTTCAACTTCTAGATTGACGGTCATTAGTCTAAATAAATAATTTTTCATGATTTAATGAAGTTTGGCTGGTACGATTAAGATAATTCTAATTTAGACAATTTAGTTTCAAGATGATCCATTTTGGTTTCAATTAATTTATTTTTAGTCAGAATTTCATTAAATTGCTTAGAAATATTATCTAACCTACCGTTAAGATCAATGGGGCTTAAATCAAGTGACCTCTTTTCCACCCGAAATTAAATATAGGATGCAATAATTTTGTTCTGAGTAGATTTCATTTCATTTATTGATTTTAGATTTTGTCCAATTTATTTGTATTAGTGTCCTTCATATTAAAATAACAGGAAGTATAAAATAATTTAGATAGAAAACATTTAACTGTAAAGAGAGGCATAAATGAACGTGTGTCCGTTACAACAGACAAATATCAACTATATTAAAGCATAATAAAACAAAACAAATTATTAAATAATAGGTAATCCTTAAATAATTATTATTTAAGCGTAGTTTACACTTGTATAATGGAATTACACTAAAGTGACTAGGAATACAAAATAATAATACATATTTAAAATAAAAAACAATATTCCTTTGGCTTATTTACTTGCACATAATAATGGAATACTATTACACTTCAGTAATAATAGTATATATTAAAACATAATAAGTATAATATAGGTATATTAAAAAAAAAACAATATTCCTTTGGTACATATTATAATGGACAATATTTACTTTCTGAAGAATAAAAAGAAACTTGAAACACAATTTAAATTGTATTATATGAATAAACAATTACATATTTTTTCCATATTATCTGTACTCATGTTAGTTCTTTTATCGCTTAAAATGTGTTTATTGACTTATAAATTATAAAGATATGTCACAAAAACCTATATTGCGATAACGAGTAGATTAAACTTATTGTTCTATACCTATATATCTGATCTATATCAATATAATATTGTAAAATATACAATATATCAGTGTAATAATCTAAAAGTTTTCGAATGCAAATTTATTCGAACAAAAATTCATTCGAACACATCACCTGACGGCTGACACCGTTGGTAAAACGGAGAAAACACACACGGGTTTGATATCCTTTTAACCAAAAAAATTGTAGATGTAGGTACCCACATATTTATAATTTATTATTTACAAGAATTACGACTGCGATGCATTTTTGTGTCATAGTGAGCACCCTACAGTTTCCTAAATTTTGTATGTACAATGTACATCAAGATTGTTGCACTTTTATCAGATTGTTAAAAATATTATTGTTAGTTGATCTTGATCTTACAATGGACTTGTATATTACCTAGTATGCCAAGTACTTTATAAATAATTTAAAAATTTATACTCGAACAAATTTATTAATATTATTAAAGGGTTTAGTTTTTTTAAAATGTTTAATAATAATTTTTTATAGGTTTATCGTCATTTTATTAATTATTTCGATTTGCAGGTGCTAATGAAATGTTTAACTACCACCCATTACTATTCTGGGATTTCGGGTGGTAAACAAACCTAAATATGTGACGAATAATTTCTATAATTACAATAACACAGGTTTTAAGAGAATTTTAAAAATGTAGGTTCCAGTAATGCAGCTAAAACCATTGATAAGTAACAATACGTAAAAAATATTTTCGAATAAATTTAAAAAAATTACCATTTTGGCCAATGTTCAAAAACATATTCCTTGTACAACGTCCAAAATACGACGTGTACAATTTAGGTAGGTAAGCTGAAACGCAATACGGAGAGAGAGAGAGAAAAAGAGGAAAGAGAGAATGAGTGAGACATGTATGATTATTAAACAATTATAATATTCCTGTAATCTACAATGCAATCACAATATCGGATAAACACTTATATTAGAAAAGAAATTAAAATTGTATAGTATTGTATTTATAATTATAAAGCCTGCGAAATTATTGCAATAAAAAATAATAAAACGATTCTGAGCGGTTATACATGTTTTAAAAGGCCGTAATATTAACGATTTTATATACACATTAAAAAAAAAAAAAAATACATTAAACTCAAATTTTTCTTGTTGACCACTAGTTGAGTACTAGTAGTGGGAAAAATCAGGATTTGCCGAAGTTCGGAAATCTGAATTTTCGGAATCCGAAGTCTAAAAATAATAACTTTATAGCATGAAATATTAACTATTGACAAAAAATTATTGTTTATAATAATACTAATTAAAGTAGATAATATTTATATTAACATGTTTTAGATTCTAAGTGGGGCGAAGAAGTTTATGGTTTTTCAAAGATTTGTTTTTTTATTTTTATCTGTCAACAACTTTTCTACAAAAATACTTCCTAGGATTCTTACGTGTAGCAGATTTTCTGAAAGAAAATCTGTGTAAGGAGGTACTTTAAGGATGTCATTTTCTGAAGTTCGATTTTTTCAAGATTTTTCTCTTCAAATATGAAAAACCGAAAAGAACGGGAAAATATATGAAATGTAGGTATTAGTTCAAATTTATTACGGCCTTCCTTTTTTTCCTGTAAACGGCTTTTCTTCCAGCAATTTTGCTCTAATTTTTAATAATAGCAATGTTTCTAAAATTAATTTTCACTAGCAAGGTACTTTAGAAAGGTCATTTTTTGATTTTTCAGGGGTTTTTCCAGCAAACGTGAAAAACTGGGATAAAATATGGGAAAACCGGGAAAAAAGTAGGGAAATTAAGAAAATCAGTACAGCATTAATCAATTATTATTAAAGAAAAAATGTAAAGCCATTTAATTATTTTACTATAAAATGACATGTATATTGTTGACAAAGCACCACTATCAACTAAACTCCGCTCAGAATCGTTTTTTTGTAAGCAATGGATTTTCGTTGCTTACAGGTATAAATTAAATTTTTATTTTTTTAATAATTATATTTTAAAGTTGAATAATAATAATATGTTGATAACAATAAATTATGTATATATAGGTAAATAGGTAATACTAATCATATTTTAATGTTGTGTAATAGTAATAATTTAGTCAATATTTATTAGGTATAATAATGAGAAAATCAACAAATTAATT
Source organism: Cinara cedri (assembly GCA_902439185.1). Taxonomy (NCBI): domain Eukaryota; kingdom Metazoa; phylum Arthropoda; class Insecta; order Hemiptera; family Aphididae; genus Cinara; species Cinara cedri. The sequence continues at coordinate 88,754 of CABPRJ010001911.1, read as the reverse complement.
CCTTAAAATACCTAGACAATTTTTGGAATTTGTTGACTAAAATTCAGATTTTCAGATTCTGAAATCCGAAATCACATCACTTCTAAGTACAACTTATATAATGAATTAATGAACCTCTTGTTATATTTTCAAGCATTTCTGTTTAGACACAAAGGCGTGCGTAGGAATTTTGTCTGCGGTGTGCTATGAAGAAAATTTAGCCGCCATCCCTTATATAAACCTTATTAAATCTAACTTAACTCTCCCCCCTAAAAATAGGATAAATTTAATGCAAAATATCAATTTATAAAAACTCATATTGGTTAGTACTAGTGTCTCACAACATTTTTATATTTTTAACGAATAGACAATTATTACAAAAAATAAAAAGATATATTATTATAACAATACGTACTAGTGGCTATTACTTACATTAGAATATTGAAAAAAATTGTTACATTGCTAAATGTAAAATTAAATTTTTGAAAATAGTAAAGTTTAATAATAGAAAATGAACATAAAAAAGACGAACATACTTCGCACGCGGGTGCAGCCACCGTTGTAGGTGGAAAGTTAGAATGGTAGAATACAGAAAGGAATTTAATGTATACCTATAATCAATGATAAACAATTGCTAATGAAAAAACGATTCTAATCGGAAATCAATTGATAACAATGCTTTGAAAATAATATATATATCACAATATGGTAAAACAATTAAATAGGTATTATAAATTTTCTTTAATAATGTTTCTTTAATATTGTATCGATTTTCTCGTTTTTCCCAGTTTTCCCATGTTTTTCCCTAGTTTTTTATATTTTTTGAGAAAACTTCTAGGAAAATCAAAAAATGTCTTCTCTTAAGTACCTCCCCAGTCATAATTTCTTAAGAAAAAGTTCCATCATTTTAAAATTAGAGGAAGATTACTCGTAGAAAAGTTGTACAAAGAAGAAAAAGGACATGATATATTTTTTACTTATATCTAAATTTCGTAAATTTCTCGTTTTCTTAAATTTTATTCTGGTTTTTTCCAGATATTATTAAAACTACTTGGAAAATCAAAAAGTGACATCCTAAAAGTACCATATGGACAATATTTCCTTTCAGAAATGATGGCAAGCGTACATATCGGATCTAGATTTCTGATAAAATTTTTGTAAACAGTATTAAAAAAAAAAAATCTACCAATACATTCTTCGCTACACTCAAAATCTAAAATAATAATACTATATTTGTAATCTTCTTTGTATAGAAGTCAACATTTTAGACTCTTCAATAACGCTATTGAAATCAATTGATTTCGTCATTTCTTGCTTAGCAAATAAAAATAATAGTGATTCTAATTGTTTTTGAGACATTGTTAATCGTAGTTTAGATTTGACAATGGATAATTTGGAGAAATTCAATTTGGTACTATTACACGCCTAGAAAGTTGGTACGACAAAAATAAGTAATATCACGGTTAGTGGTTATTGATTGACTTTTTTTTAGTTACTAAAAGTTATTCATACTAGTAGTGTATTCAAGAGGGAGGTTGAGGGTTGTAACTCCCTCAAAAACGTCTTCGAAATTAAAAAAAAAAATACTAAGAGATTGAAAAAAGAATAAAGTGTTATTACACTTAACAAACTTTACACAAATAATACAAATTAAAAATATACAAGTCCGATTCAGTATATTTCGGTTATAAATACACGTAAAGACTTGGTAATAATACTTATATTGGACTTACCTAGACGTAGTAAAATGTCTAAAATCATGGACTTTTGTTTTCCTTTTTTAGTTTTTTTACAATATTACTTTATTTTTTTTTTTTTTATATACTGTAGACCACTTTTATCCTAGAAAACTTGCTCCGATGTATAAGTGTAGCATCTTTTTTGAAAGACAATCTTATCTACTTGATAAATACATAGGTTATTTTTTGATTTTCGAAACGGTATTTAAAATAAAAACGATTAACAGGGAAAAAAATAAGATTTTTACACGATTTCGTTATTTTAAATAAATACTTACCACGTTGGCTCCAATTGAAAAACGACAAGAGATCTTTTTTGTTGAATTATTTTATCTTGTTTTTAATGAAAAAGGTTATTATTATTATTATTTTTTTTTTTAATAAGCGTTTTTAAATATAATTTAATCAAAAATCGCAAACAAATTACTTAAAATTATGTATTACCGAACTACGCTTGTTATCGTATTTTGTCTGCAATGAATTATCGTTTTACAGGTATAAATGAAATAACCTTATATATTCTACCTTTCCAACTTCTCATCTACAACAGTGGCTTCTCCCATTCCCAGTATCAGCACTTTTTTTTTACTATTTGTAGCTTAAACAAAGTCCCCAAATGAATAAAAGTCGTACAAAAAGCCACAGGCACACCTAGCACACCCAGTGTGTACGCCTATGGTATACAAATTGTATCCACAGAGCACCTATTGTTTTTATTATTATTATTTGTACTATTGAACACAAATTATGTAAATAACTAGAAACTGAAAAATATACTGGCATACTTCGCACGATGGGTGGACGATGTTGTAGATGAGAAGTTGGAAAGGTAAGATATAGAGGGGAATTTAATGTGCAGAGGTGGCCAAAAGTCGCGCAACGCCTACCGTCTTGTATTGAACGCGTGTTATACGGCGCAGTTTCTCCCTCCACGTCGTTTTCGTTACGCCATATTGCAACTTTGGTCTCGTTATCTTGTTTACGTACAACAACAGCAAGGTTTATAAAAAAACATATTTAACATAGAACACAACAGTTTTATAAAAACTGTGTTGCAAATTTGTTGCGCGACTTTAGGCCACCTCTGTATATCTATAAGAAAAAATAATCATTGCTAACGAAAAACAATTCTGAGCGGAGTTTGGTTAACAGTATTGCTTTTTCGACAATATATATGCCATATTAAAGTAAAATAATTAAATATATAAGCTCTATATGTTTTCTTTAATAATATTTGTTTAATTTTGTACGAATTTTCCCGGTTTTCCCAGTTTTTCACGTTTGCTAAGGAAAATTCGGAGAAAATCGAAAATTACCTTCCTAAAGTACTTTTATATTTGATCTATCCTATAAGCTAGTCTAGTTATTAGATATCAAATTGAAATAATGTGTATGGATCAGTAACTAGATATGTTCCACATAATTTTTACTAAAACGATTATTGCCTAAATTTGATATTAAAAATCTTATAGAAAAAATATACTGCATTAAATTCAATTTTTTGATTCGACCACAAAGTATGACTTATAATTAACCCCCTGTTCAATTTTCAACTATTACTGTTTAGACTAACACTTCTCACAAAATTACAATGTCTATAAATAGCTCAGATGACTCAAATGTTTTTAAAATATTACCACGTCTAGAAAAGACAAATATAATTTTTCTGTCTAAATTTTCAGTCACTACGAATATGTTTAACTGAATTATAAAAGCATTATTTTCATAGATTTTTCCGGTTTTCCGATATTTTATCCCGATTTTTCCCAATTATTATGAAAACCGCTTGAAAAATCAAAAAATATCTTCCCTAAAATACTATGTAGAATAGATAACATTTCCTTTCAGAAAAGGTCTTGGCAAATTTGTGATTCAAAAGTTTGTACAGCAAATCGAGAGATATTTTTCGGTTAGAATAGTCCAAGCGAGCAGCTTGTGTCTCTAAGTTGTCCTAATTATTATGTATTATTTTAGTTTCTGAAGAAAGCAAAGAAACTTAAGGTTTTACAAAGATGTTTATTATTATTTTTTTTTTATCTGTGGAAAAGTTTTTCTTTACCAGAAGTCTTGCTTCGATTTTTAAGTGTAGTACCTTTTCTGAAAAGGAATTTTCTCAGGAGTTTTCTCATGAAATGTGAAAAATCGAAAAAAACAGAGGAAAACTGGGAAAATGTACGAAATATATTAGTAAAATATAACAATTTTTTTTTCTTACAAGAAATTTTGATCAGATTTAGGATGTCATTTTTTTAAAAGGAAAATGGACTGGGGAGGTACTTTAGAAAGGTAATTTTTCGATTTTCCCAGTAAATTGGAAAAACCGGGAAAAAACATGGAAGAACTAAGAAAAACATAGGAAAATTGGAAAATACGTACAATATTCAGCAAATATTATTAAAGAAAATATATAATGCCTATTTAATCATTTTACTATAAAATGACATGTATTTTGTTGACAAAGCAACACTATTAACTGAACTCTGCTCAGAATCGATTTTTTGTTAAAAAATGGTTTATTGCTTACAGATAAACATTAAATTTTATCTTTACTACATAACCAACATCCCACCTACAACAGTAGCTGCTCCTACGTGTAAAGTTGCTCTGCTTTCTTTTTTTGTAATTTAGTTATAAATATTTGTAGAGACTTGAAAATGTAGACAAAAAAATTGGTATTGCTTATTCTAGACGTAGTTAAAGTTTAATAACATTTGAACTATATCTATGTTTTAGATTCAAAAGAGGTATCTATAGAGGGATCTATAGTTTTTACTATGATATGAGCTTTTATTTTATTTTCTGTCTGTAAACAACTTTTCGAAAGGAAATCTTGCTCCAATGTATAGAGTGTAGCACTTTTTCTGGTTGAAATTAGTCGCCCACCTAATTGGAGAATTTTTTCGTTGCATTTTTAATCTAATTAATGAGTAAAAGAGACGTTTTTTTGATTTTCTCTGTAGTTTTATTAATAATTTGGAAAATCAGAAAATATGTAGAAAGAATGGGAAAATGTACGAAAATAATTATTTTATTATTTAAAATTTTGTTTTTTTAATATAATATTGAAAATATTCGTAGACTTAAATTTTGAACAGTAAACTTAGGTTTGCTTTTTTTAAACGTGGTCAAATTTTCAAAATATTATGAATATGTCTGATAGCTATGGCTATGTACATTATGTGATACCATATTTGTAGATATTTTAATTTTATGAATATTTTTATTTGGTAGGTACTCTATGGATAAAACTATGAGACTAAACAGAAATGATTAAAAATTTGACAATAGGTTTATTTAACGTCATACTTAGTGGTTAAAAAAAATTTCAAACATTTTTTTTTTGAGAGTTTCATTAATATTCGAGATAATAAAGAAAAACTGGTTCTTTAGGTTAGAAAATATTATAAAAAATGTGTTCATTATCGACAATTTTTATTTATTTTTACTATTATTAAGTTTTCATTTTTTTAATCTTTTAATCATTTTTAAACAATTGTTCTTGTGAAAAGTCGCAATACTGTTAACCAAACTCCGCTCAGAATCAATTTTTTTTTAGCAAATATTAATCTGTATTATTCTGTATACAGATAAAAATTAAATTACGCTCTACATTCTACCTTCCTAACTTCTCACTTACAACATTGGCCCACCGGTGGTGTGAAATATTATGTCAGTCTTTTTATTTTAATTTTGTAAGTACTCTGTGGATAAAATTGTGAAACTTAACAGAAATGCTTCTAAATTTAACAGGAGGATCATTATAATTCGTAGTGAGTGGTAAAAAAAATATAAATTGAAAGAACAGGATGTAGTATTTTTTTTATAAGTATTTAAATATCAAATTTCAATGCAAATCATACATATTACATGTAAAACCAAAGTTCACTCCAAATCGTTTTTTGTTTAGGTTTATCGTTGCTTACAGGCGTAAATGAAATAACTTTATGCATCTTACCTTCCCTAATTTCCCACCTACAACAGTGGCCACAGGTAGAATACGATTACGTGCGAATTCGTATGCAATGTTGTCAAATTTATATTCTATATACTCAATAATTACCCAGTACAATAATTTTATCTGAACTACAAAAAAGATGTCCTGGGATACTGGGAATGGGTGCAGCTATTGTAATTGGTAATTTAATGTATACCTGTAAACAACGATAAAATATTGCTTGCGAGTAAAAGATTCTAAGCAAAGTTCAGTTGATAGTGATGCTTTATCAAAAATATGTAATGTTATGTGCACACAACATAAAATTATCCATGTTCAATGATTCATTATTTATGTTATCACAACAGTGTAACCAAAAAATTCAAATACGGCTAAGTACTTAATATTTTCTAAAATGTAAATAATTTAATAAACATAACAAAGCGCTCGCTATTTGAAAGGGATACATACAATATTATCTACAAGCAAATCACATATTGGACATTTCGCTCACACGAATCAAATAAGGAGGGATCATAGATGAATTAAAAATTCATGCCACCAACAAATTATTCTATTACACAATGCGGATCAACTCCAAGTCACAAATCAATCAGAAGGGATATCGAAAAAATGTGGCACACGAAAATTAATTTCATACATACATCATATCGAAAAAAGAATGTATAACAGCGAAAAAAAAATGTAATCCCTTAATGTAAAAAAATTATATTTATTTTGGGTTTTTGCAAAAATGTTTTTTTAAAAAAAAAACGTTCATTAAATTAGGACATCCTCAACTAATAACAATTACCTATTACCACCAAGTATACTCATTTTCGCTGTTGTATTTTCTTTATATAATAATAGAAATGTTAAGATTGATGTAAAAGATCTAGAAAAAAAAAACTGTAATTCATTATGAGAATCAAGACAGAATAAGCACATTAATGTAAAACAAGAAATGGGAGCCGTGAATCATTTAGATTTGAAAATTTCAGAATTAAACTTAACTCTATATAACTGCCAAATCAAAATTTAACAAAAAGCAACATTCACTTCTACTCCAGGAATAATGAGAACTAAAGGTTGATATTTGACGAAAGTTTAACACTTTGTTCAAAGTTCAACTTTCATAAATTTTGACAAAATTTCAGCTTTCATTTTTACTTTTAGTAACTATAATCACTCGTGTTTGATCTATTTATTAATTTTTTTTAAACCTCAACTTTTTGTTTTCCTAAATTAAAGATTAGCATTTTTTATCTGAGTGCACACAGGTGCAAAGTGTTAATTAATTAAATTAGTTTATTTCAATTGAATTGTTATTGCCATCCAACGACTGCAAGATCACGTAAGAATATCTACACACTAGCATTCCAACACCGTGGGCAGGTAAAATAATTGTATTCTTCTTTATTTTTTGATCTTGTCACCATTCTCGGATTCACGATTTCGAATCCCTTCAAACATCGGAAAGAAGATAGTAATATAATTAGTAGGCTGAACTTTAATTTTATTTAAAAATAAATTATTCTTTGTTGTACGAAAAACTAAACTAATTATTTTATATTATATTAGTACGTTTGTATAACTACTCCTTTATCTTATTCATTGTAGGTACTTTTATATAGTAGCCTATTACTTTAATTTTCTTTGTCTTTCGTTACTATATATAACATACTAACCAACTTACTAATTGTTTTAATTTTTCTATTTGTTGTATTACTACAAATATATTTGCTATATTATAGTAAAATAATTAAATAGACTCTATATATTTTCTTTAGTAATATTTGTTTAATGTTGTACTGATTTTTTCGGTTTTCCTACGTTTTTGTCGTATTTTCTTCGTTCGTTTTCGATTTTTCACATTTGTTAAGAAAACTACGGAGAAAATCGAAAAACGACCTCTCTAAAGTACTTCCCCATTAAACTTTCCATTTAGAAAAATTGCTATACATGAAAATCGCTCTACTCAGAATCTAAAATAGAATATTATTACTTATAAAATAATTAATAAATAAATATAATCATAGTTAAAAAATAAATAATTTTAAAATACCTAAATTTTAATTCCTGAACATCCAGAATCTTATACTTTTAAATATTAAAATACATTTGTATGGATTTCATACTCATAATTTCACACTTTCACCGGAAAAAAACGTTGGAAAAACAGGAAAATCGGTACAATAGAAACTAATATTATTAAAGAAAATATATAATGCCTATTTAATTATTTTACCACAATATAACACATTATATATTGTTAAAAAAGCCACACTATCAACTGAACTCGCTTAGAATCGTTTTTTCGTTAACAATGTTTTATCGTTGCTTACAAATATACATTAAATTTCTTCTGTATCCTAACTTCCCAACTTCCCACCTACAACAGTGGCTGCACCCACATGCGATGTATGACCATATTTTTTAATTTTAGTTCACTTAAAAATATTCGTAAAGACTTTTTGACGTAGTACTTATATTGATCTTTTCAAAATATTCTGAACATATATTTTTTGTATAAATCTCATTATTAAAATTAAATTTATCCATGTTGATTAAATTATTTTGGTGATTAATCAAGTTTTCATCTAACTATCTTTCGTAAATCTTTAATGTTATAGTTCAAAAATGCTAATATAATACATATAAACACTATACATATTACATAGTCGGTATAGAATGTCTAAAATAAATAACACTTAGATTTTTCACAGTTTTTAAAGTATAATGATTTTTAAAAGCTCAGAGAGCTGCTTTGATATGCAAAAAAGTGTTTTAAAATATCAGCCAGATAGGACGCAGGGGGGTTTAAATCTCCACACTTTTAAACAACTTCTTTACGACTTTAAACCCGGTCTAATAATTGTAATCGATCATAATAATTACAACAACGTTATTAACCGTCATCGAAATCCGTCCGGGATGTAAAACTGCAAAAGAGAAACTTCGCGGAACATAATACCTAAATATCTAGTCCGGTATAATTATTATATTACATAGGTACCTAGATACCGCACGACGACGAGTGACTCAATCCGGTTTCCGTGGAAATTACAATGAGTAAAAAATGGTTTATAAAAATACGCTTATGATACATCGATATTTTTTTCGTCACTGCCACCATCGTCTTTACGATCGACCGTCAATATAATTATTATTAAGATATACACACGCGCGCGTGCGCGCGCGCTCTTGCACACGCACATTCATCAAGTGGACGCACAACAGGTCGTATCTAAAATACTACGCGAACCCGCGCGCTCACCATCTGCACGTGACACGCCGCACTTGCGTACGTCCGTCGTCCAGTTATTATACATTTTACACTCGATAATAACGAGCGATATAATAATAATTATTTGTGTTATTATATTATCCGGCGTACCTGCACAATATGAACGTTGAGCAATATAGTGTGGACAGTGCAACCACGTTCGCGTAGAGTTCCGTGAGTGGCGATTTCTGCGTTCGGCAGTGTGGCGTGCTGAACATTTGTTTATACTTAAGAGGCAAAACAATACAAAAATTAAGACCCACCTGCCCAACTAAAACATAGATTTGCACGGGTCCTTTAGAAAAATTATTAATAATAATGAATAATAAAATACACAAAACTGAACGCATTTATATTCACTGAACTATATAGTTAGTCTTAATCAGCATATTTGGTGACACGCCCACCCACCCGTTTTAGTCATGAGGCAGTTGCTTAAAAAAAAAAAAAAAAACTACCTACTTTGGCACGCCACTGGCACTAGGCGGTATCGTAATAGTAATAATAGGTATCTACCGACGCTATAATTATTCATATTTTAGCGATAGTTGCAGCAGATACTGTTTGCAGTTTATTTAACACTTATTATCAGGGCTAGGATTTGTATGCAATACAAAACTGTAAAATATGCATTTTGTTTACCAAAATATGCAAAAACATGCTTTTAAATTTGCATAAGATGAACACAAAATAAATTGAAATACATTGGTGGTGGTTGGCTGTCTTAATATAATATTATTGAGAAATAAAATAAAATAATTTGGAAATAAAATGTATAATTCACATTCAATAGTGGAAATACGTGTGTTGCATGCTACGACAATATATTTTTTTAAATGTTCGAATATAAACGATCGGCGATTAAATCGTAGTATTGATTTGTATTGACTGAAACTCCGTTCAACGTCACATGATGTAGTTGATGCATATTTAAATAAAGACATTTTTCCTGGTGTTAAATTACAACTGAAATTGTTCTCGTCCGATTCGCCATTTAATATTTTATTTATTGATCATAGAGTTTTAAGTCTTTTATTTTTTTGTAAAACCAAGGATATTTTGTTTTTAAATTTATCTGCGACTCTTTCGTTACACTCAAGAAGTCGATTCCTAGTATTTATTATAATCTGTAGATTTTCATGAAGTCTTTCTCCGTCAAACTATTCAATCACTTATCGCATACCTTTTGTACCATAGGATTGTATTTATAAAATTAAAATTTATGTTTGACAAAAAAATCAAGTTTTATACTTTAATCAGCAGGGTTAGAATTAAATACGAAATATCAATATTAAATTATAAAAATTAATTGCGAAATATATTATAAAACATACATTTTTCGCATTTTTATAATTGAAATATGCGATAATATTCATTTTATCCAAAATATGCAAAACAAAAACATGCATAATAAAAACACCACCATAAGGTGATTCGTGGAAATTACTGACAAAATCAATAATCAGAAGTCGCAAAAAAAACATGTTGTTCCATATAAATCTTAGCCCTACTTATTATATATATATATATTATTATAAAATAACAATATTATGTACTTCTAAGAATATTATTGATCACGAACGGATCGAGTTCAGAGAATTATTCGTACTAAATTGATCTTCGACATGACATAAACGTCAGACAGGTTCACTTTAAATAGGTACGCCTATGTACGAGGAACCTATTGAGTGTAATAGTAAAAGTATCACATCGATAGTTGGTGATAATATTATTACCTATACTACACGAGGTCGGCGTTGACATTCCATTACCGTTGCGTCCCCCGGGGCAAGGTCGGTAGGTCGGTATAGTTTTTTTCCATATGAGAATACATCCCACCCCCTATCCATTCCATGGTTTTTCCTTTAAATGTTTATACAATAAAATATATTATAATTACCATATATTTGCCTATTTATTTTTTTTAAATAAAAAAAAGATGTAAACAATGGTAATTGTTAAAAAAAAATGTTAGAATATAAGACTCAAACCCCTATGAAAAAATAATATCTGACTGCTACCAGTGTTTTCGTAATGTCTCATTTTTTTGCCACGCGACGACCTAATCAATAAGGAAACTCAATAATAAACACTGAAAAAATTCAATATTTTCGTTTTCAAGTTTCAAATTTAGCCGATTTAAATTACGAAATCTTACTTCAAGATATTGTCTACGCGTGTGCCATATAGATTTAATAGTATTATGTACGTCGCACGTGAACAAACAAATCAATTACTTTTATAATTTGATTACATTAGATTGGCTTTAGATTGAATGTGAATATAGATGATATAGGAATGCAAATATATTAAAATTGTAGTGGCATTCTCAAGAGTTTAAGAACACGGTAATTATGTCATCGAGGGAAAAAAATCAATATTTTTAATAAGAGTATTCGTAATATTATTATTATTAATTATTATTTATTACATTATTTAAATAACAATATTATTAGCGAACAGTAAAAACAGTTCCGAGAAAAAACATTTCTATTCAAAATTTATTTAAAAAAAGAGCCCAAAGCCGATAATCTTACGTTGAAAGGAAAAACTTATCGTATCATAGAAAAAACCTAAGAAAAAGAAAATAATGGAGGGAGAAGAGTTCAATTTCTTTGGAATTTTTTTTCCGATAACCGTTTTTACAGACATTTTCCGGTTAAACCTTCGTCTAAATTATAATGATTTTCAAATAAAGTGAGTATATTATGTACTTATTAAATGGATTTTATATATTAGCATAATGTCTAGACGATCCATAATATAGCTTATTAGATACATGTAATCATTATTTCTATACGAATCGTATAGAAGTTTTTTTTTTTAAATTTATAAATTATTTTGACAAGATACCACAGATACACAAAATTGTATGCATAAAAATTGCATGAAAATCTAATGTCCAAAATTGCGTCTTCAATAAAAAAAATCAATTTATATTGTTGTTGTTAGAATTGCATCGTGCAAGGTCAAAAACTGCTTATTTAAATATTATTCGTAAAATATGTAGAATATAAAAATCGTGTAACCTGTACTACTTGCATTTCCTAAAATATTGTAGATACACTGTATTGTACCTACCTATACACTAAACAGACTGATCAATTTTTAATAAGATACTTATTCTTGAAAAACATTAACTTTTTTTGGAATTTGCTTTTTGAATATTTAAGAAACAAGTGGCTCTAAAATGTTATATCACCGTTATTTTTTGTTGCCCATATTTTTGGCGGTGAAATCACTGTCTGGTTTTGATTTGTAAACAGTAACCTACATCTTTAAAATTACATAAATAAGTTAAGTTTTAGTTTAAATACATTTTGGTGTTGATATTATTCATTTCCGTCAACATGTTGACAATATATTACACTTTTAAGTTTGGGCAGAGGGAGCATAGTGGAGCACTACGCAAATTTCGCATGCCAAATAATGCTCCACTATTCTCCTCCTATCATACCAACTTCCCAAAACTTCCTAAATCCATATGGAATTTATTTATGTATATTATATATATATATATATATCCATATAAAATTTCCTTTCAAAAAACGCACTACACTTCATATATCGGAACATGATTTTTGGTACAAAAGTTGTTCACAGACACATCATAGTAAAACTAATAGATCCCTCAAAATCTAAAATTCCCAAAAGTGGTTACCTACTTTCCGAAATAGTGAGTGGTTTTTTCAAGGACTTATCACTCTGTATAGTATACAATGTATACTGTATACTTTAGTATATATTTAAGTGCAATATGTCTAATATATTTGAATTTTAAATTAGTTTTCCTTCTGAATAAATTAATAGGTATTTTTGTTTATTTATTTTGGTATAGCAGATAAATAAAATACTGCATTTTGATGCACACTGCACATAACAGCTATACCATGTACTCATAGAGTCATTCGTTATATAACGCTATTGGGACCGGCTTTTAGGTAATTTATTCTTCTGTACAAGTAAAAATATTTAAATATATTTGTATTTGTTTTTTACTTCTTATTATATTCTAATACATATATTATATATTTTTGTTTGGTATAAGTAATCTTGAAATATTTAAATAAAAAATCCATAAAAGATATTTGACCAAAACAAGTATACTTACCATAGAAAACACTATGAAAAATATAATTATAATGATATTATAACATAAATTAAAATAATGATCACCTATCTGTGAATATTTATTATGATACTATGTGGTGTAAGCATTTCGAAGTTTTGGGAATTGTTAGACGAAATACCAGGTTTGTCATGTACTTATGTCTGCCAAGTGCAAAGATATCTTCTGTTACTCTCTAGATCACTCGATCGTTAAGTACAACGGGTTGTCGTTTGGTTTTCAGCTACGAGTCGTGATTAGTGTCATAACGAGTAATATTTTTGGGCAAACCAAATGATCATATAACACCGCCCCATAAAAAAGAAAATTAGTTCTTTTTATAATTTAATTTAACAATTAATTAATAAATATTATTAATTTTACACAGTTAATTAACTTATAGGTAATAATTATAGTTCAAATCCCTATTTTACCCTGGAGGATGAATGGTGGATCATCATTTGTGTGACAACGCAGTATAAGGCGTTTGAATAGTGCTCCAATTTTCTCCCCACATCCAAACTTAAAAGTGAATTACCTCGTTTGGAATTTTTAATGTAAGTCTGTTTTAAAATCAAGTAGTGGTTTCATACCGAAAAAAGCTGTCCTAGGATAATGGGGACTAATGCAGTCATTGTTTTAGATGGGAAGTTGAGAAGGTAAGATACAGAAAGAAATTTAAGGTATATCTATAAGCAAAGGTTTATCTTTGATAACGAAAAAAAGATTTTGAGCGGAGGTCAGTTGATAGCGGTGCTTTGTAAACAATATGTATGTCATATTATTGTAAAATAATTAAATAGTCATTATATATTTTCTTTAATAATATTTGTTTAATATTGATCCGTTTTTCTCAGTTTCCCATGTTTTCCAAATTTTACACATTTGACGAAAAAACTCTTGAGAAAATCAAAAAATTACCTCCCTAAAGTAACACCCTGAAAAAATTACTTTTCAGAAAATGGTCTAATCGTATACTTCAGGGTAAGCTTTCTGGTAAAAAAGTGTTCACATAAAAAAAAAAAATCTAGAATAAAGCTGACAAAAAATAACGTTGGAGTAACATTTTAGAACTGTATGTTTCTTAAATTTTTCAAACAAATTACAAATTTCGAAAAACGAATACGCCTCTGCCATGTATAATTATCCAAACTTTGGGAATTATGCATGAGCTATATTATTATCGATCATACTTTGTCACTTTTGTGTTAGGGTTCGTGTTAAATTTTCAGATATTTTTGTTTAGTCAACAATTTTATCCTAATAATAACAAAAAAAAAAAAAATCGTGTTAAAATTAGCATAGTTCCTTTTAGATATTTACGTATATAGGAAGTTAGGAACTAACTTATAGGTTTTTATATCCTTTTGCGTCTATGTAGGAATTTGTATAACTCATTTATTATGCAAATAAGGATTGTGTATATGACGTGTATGAACTTGATAGTCCTTGTTTAATTTTAATAACAGTAACATTTTAAATAATTAAATATATAGATAATAATTATAATATTAAACCCTGGTGATTTTTAAAATGTCTGTAAAATGGACTTTTCGTTTGGTTTACGATTGCTATGCAGCCCTTTAGAAAGACAGAGATGACAAATACCACTGTGACGGCTTCTTATAAAATCTAATAGTATTCTTATTAGGATGCGTAAATAGTTTTTAAGTAACATTTAAACGTTTAGTAATAGTATTATAAACGATTATTAATTGTATCGCTATAGAAGAAACAAAATCCCAATTTTATTATACCTTAGATAAATGGATTGTCAATTATTAACGTCATCGAGTAGTAGATTACTTTTAAATATCATGTAAATCAGTGGTTCTTAACGTGGGCGGTGGAGCCCCTCAGGGGGCACTTCGGTTTCTCGGGGAGGTGGTATTTTTTAATTGAGCGTTGATATGGGGGGAGGTGAGCTTTCAAATGCATAATAATGACGGACAAATTAAAAAAGCGTCAGCGATTTGTTATCACACGTGAAATTAGACAAGTTGTGTTACATATACTCAAGCCCAGTGGCGAATTAGAAAGAGCGCAGGGATACGTGTTACTCCTGTCAATAGACTACAGTTTTTATCTATATATTTTATATTGATTTAATATATAATTTACAATTAATTTATTGAAAATATAAATAATGTGCCCCCCCTCTTTAAAAATGTCTAGACTGAATAAAGACACTAGTTAGCAAAAAAAAAAAAAAAAGAAAGATTAATAAAGAGTATTAGCTTTCATATATCTTGGTAAAGGAACGCTGACATGAAAAGGTTAAGAACCACTGATATTAATCGATAAAAATGTTTTCTCGTTAAATTGAATACGTATTCGAAACCTATTTATCAAGTGCAGGTGCAGGTAAAACAATTACTAATTACTACTACATTGAATTATTCGTATTTTCTTTCGTAGTAGGATGTCCCCTATCCTACCAAATCCTATCAAAAATCTGCATTATAAATTTCAATACAGCTAACTATAACCTAACCTAACACAGTTTTTATTAACTTGTTAAAAGGGATTCCTTCCGGTGGGAGCGGTTAGGGAATCGAATATAAATCCCTATAGGTATTTGACATTGGCTAATTCCAAATAGGAAAGACTTGATAAAGACTCATTGAGTCTTTCTGAATAATACTATAATACCTACGCGATGGACGTGATTCGACTCGAGTAAACAGTGGATCGTGCGAAAAAACCGAGTTTACTCCATAGCGATTACAAACATCGTTTGATAACGCGGAGTTATTTTGATCGAGTCAATTCTATAACATATATAGAAAAATGACTAGGTTATTTAGCGACGCTTATCGTGCTATGATAACAACTATTATAATATATTATAATATTATGTGTTTATCATTTCACGCCAGCACGGATCAATAATCCTCCCCCCACCCCTTAATGTTTAACGTGAAAACGCTCAAAAAGATCCGCTCTATTTGGAATAATTTCAAATAATACCCGGGTCACGACGATATACACTCAACTATAGACGTCATTTGCCGACCGGACGGACGAAACGGAAATCGAAATTCGTGCGTTTAAAACCGAGTGCACAATAACAGTATGGAATACCGTCGTCGAACAACAAGCTGTAGCCTTCTGTGTACGTACGTTCGGCCGAATTTCCGGGAGGACCCTGTGGCGGTGGCGCCATAGGTGGCACGGGTGCCGGGCGTGAGGGGAGGAGGACGCTTCGCTCCAGCCCGTAAACGTGTATCACGGTAACTATTGTTACGGCCGACGGAGCAGGCTGGTGGACACAATACGACCCGTTGACGGCATAATGATCGGGGAGGGACGCGGTAATCGACGACGACCAGTTCGGTGGTTCGGTCGCGTACCACGCGTTTCTCCCCGCCCTCACCATTCCCCCTCACCGTCCCGTCTTGTTTATTAAACGAGATACTAATATTATTATAATGTGTGTAATGACCGGGCGGCGCGGCGGCGGCGGCGGTGGCGGCTGCGGCAGATACGTCACCGTTACCGTGTCGTCACACGAAAATCTCGTCCTACACGGTCGCGTTGTCGTCCGAATAATATCATGGCACGCGTGTCTGTGCGTGTGTGCGCGCGCCGCTTCGTGTCTAATAATATTTTTTTTTCCTCTCGAACCGCTTTGGAGCGCCTCGCCGGCGGTGATGTCTCGGCGCGGTGTCCGCTGTACCGGACGAGCGCGCTCGCGTATGTATAAAACGTCCCGGCCGCGCGCCGCACGCGATCAGTCGAATTGTCGATCATCAGCAGAGTGCAACGCTAAGATATCGCGACGTTTCCATAAAAAAATAATTAAAAAAAAAACAAAATACAAAACAAAGCAAGATAAATCGTTTATGAAAATTTGTTTTAAGACGACGGCAACAAGAATAACAACAAATAATAACATCGTTCGTTTATTACAATATTACATCGTTACAATATTATGGTCGACTGCATTATTGTGCATAATAATATTGTGGATCGACGATCTTTCCTGCATTGCAGTTCCGGGACCGCGTATCCGTCGTCCCGACATCGGACCGCGTGAGATCGTTTATTTATTTTTTCTAATCGTCTTCCGTCCATCTTTTAAAAACGGGATTTTCCGCCCGCTCCGAGACAGCATATCTGCGTTATTATTATTATGGGACGATCGTCCATCCCGTGCCACTCGCTGGCCGACCGGTGCGGACGGTGCATCGCGGCACTGTTGGTCCTGATGCAGTTGACCGACCTCGCAGCTTGCGGCCAGACCTACTTCCGAAGATCGGAAGTCGACCTAATGCAAATCAAGCATAACATCATCAACGGTCTCAATCTCGACAAATTACCTGACATGGCTCAGGTAAGGAAACAAATGTTAATTTAATATTAATAGCATATAGGTAGAATTTAAAAACGGTTTGTTTGTGCGTGCGTGTGGGAGGGGAAGGGTGTGTAGGTAAATGCATAATAATCCTTATAGTGTTGTCGTATACTTTAAGGACGAAATCATAAGCAGTAAGAATATGATGTTGGAGTATATTATGTGTCAGTATATTATTATATTAATTATTCCGTTATAAGTTATTCAAACGAATAATAACAGTTGTACAACCAGAATATTATTATGCTATAGATGTCACATAAATCTGTATTCTTTGAAACTTAGTAAAATTTCACAACAGGTATTCAAGTGTTTTTTTTTTTTTAATAATAATTTTGAAAATATTTTTATTTTTGTTTACGTTATTATTTTCGATGAATAAATTTCAAATGATTGTTATAGGACTCAAGAAATTATATTTAGTAAAAGTTATTATAATTATAAGCACATTGATTTTTATCATTATAAAAATACACGCGTAAAAAGATTCCAAAATCACCGAATCCGCCATAAATCAAAATTGTCCATTCAAAAAAAAAAAAACAATACCCGGTATATTTTCTCGGGGTTGATAATAAATTTAATGCATATGAAACTTTTTATACGATACACTTATAAAACGTAAAGTTAATACGGAAGTTATTGTCACCAAGTGTACATACGTATATACGGCACAACGTTGTTTTTGCTACCGTTTAACGAAAAATGTATTAGTAA
Source organism: Cinara cedri (assembly GCA_902439185.1). Taxonomy (NCBI): domain Eukaryota; kingdom Metazoa; phylum Arthropoda; class Insecta; order Hemiptera; family Aphididae; genus Cinara; species Cinara cedri. The sequence continues at coordinate 70,634 of CABPRJ010001911.1, read as the reverse complement.
ATAATCGCAAAAATATTGTGCCTTCCCGCACGCGTTGTGCCGTAATAATGTTCAAAAAAACGTATTTTAACCGGAACCTGTTATAAGTAACCGGTACCTATGTATATTACGAACATTATAATATTTTAGAACGTCTGTCCGCATATTGTGTGTGGACACATAAAACAATCGTAATCATCATATTATTATTTGATTCAGTATAATTAGGATATTTTTTTTTATAAACGGTTTAAAACCATATCCACAGAGTTTACGTCGTTACCTGCATTACCGCGATTGTTCTGATTTCCACATTTTATGTCCGGTCATCCGGCGGGGAAAAAATTTCTTACATTTCAATATGTCTGTATGATTTTTTTTTTTTTTGTCGTAGACGGGATTTTTGCATAATATAAATTTCGAATACCGGGCCAAAAATGTCCGATCTGCCCTTGAATACGATAATGTTATATAAAATACGGACTACGAGTGTGTCAATGATGCTCACGGCGTAATAGTTTTGTATGTTGTACGAATTCATAGAGGTATTAGAGCACGCGGATTTATATGATGTCGAGACGTATTTGTCAATAATCGTAGTTCTTACGGATAATGGACATCGAACGCAAACCGATTCCGAAGTCATTTAAACTTTTTTTTGGTCGTATTTATTGACCGCGATTCAAGTGCGTGGATTCAACGTCTATTAATTACTTGATATTATTTACCATAGGCGGCGCAACCAAAATGTAAGTGTGCGTTGCACTATTGTAAATCGGATTTAACGTAAAAAAACACATACACACAGATTTTTGTCCACATTGAATTACTTTATGTACTTAGACTTTGTTTTACCGTCCAAATATTTTTGATATTATTATACACGAAACATATAAAGCCATAGTATAAAACATAATACAAGTACTTTTTTTTTTGATAACGAGGGTAGCACTGGCCATACAACCCATAACAATATTTAACAAATAATTTTATTATTATTTTTGCATAGGTATGGCATATCTTTCAGATAATTTAAATAAAAATTCAGAAAATAAAAGTAAATAACGGATAAAAAAACGGACGGACATACTTCCGCACTTCGGGTGGGCCACTGTTGTAGGTGAAATTTTGGGAGGTAGAATATAAAGGGAAATAAGTTTTATATCTGTACAGTGAACACAACGATTAATAATTGTTAAAGAAAAATATTTCTGAGCAAAGCAGCTCAGCCAATCGTATTGCTTTTTCAGTAATGTGCGTTTTCACGACAACAAAGATTGTTTAAAAATGATTAAAATGTTAAAAAAAATCTTAATTAAAAAATTAATAATAATGAACAATAAATAAAAACAGTTGCCAATGACAATTCTATTTTTAATCTTTTAATCTTTTTTAACATAAATAATTAGTTTTCCTCATTATCTCGAATATTAATGAGAATTTCAAAAAATGACCTTTTCAAAGTTCCAACCAGAGCCAAAAGCATCAAAAAAGGTTTTTGTCATTAAAGCAAAATTTCTGAGAGAAATTATTGATACAGTATAAAACAAAAAATAAACATCATTATAAAATCAATACATTCCTCGCTTCACTCAGAATCTAAAAATAATGTTAATAAAATGAATTGATTAATAACACAATTACATAGATAAATAGATAAGTCAAAAATTAGTAAATAATTAATACAAGATAATGGCCAGGATAATTAAATTAAATTTTAAGTATTTTTTATAATGGAGACAAATTCACTAAATCTTAGACTGTAAATGCAATTTTTAATTTTTCATCCAGATGATCGCTTCTGGTTCTGCTTTATGAAGTTCTTCAATGTCTCTTTCAAATTTTATTTTAGGGTAAACTATAGTTTGTACATCGAGGGCAATGATAAATCATTATATGATCAAGAAAACTGTTTTAACCGGACCAGAAATCAACAAAAATAAAACAAAAATATTTTCGTCAGTTTTTTTTTATTTTTCAGAAAACTACACTCAACGTCCGAAATTATTTTGTTTACGTATATTGACTTTAATTTTTTGAAATGAAATGCAATTTTTTCTCTGGTCATTGAATATGTCAAATTTACATACCAGTTTGCACACTTGGCAATTTAGCTATATAATATTATTCGTAGGTAGAGTATACGAGAGCAATAACAATAATATAAATAATAAAACGAAAGTACCTATACATAATATTATCATTATGTATTATTCATTTATCGTGAAAAAAAAAGTATATACATTTATAAATTATATCACATACATGAGTGAGGAGGAAGCGAGGGGGGCGTATAGTTTAAAACAACGATGATGGGCGCGAAACCGTAAATCGTTTCAACTCGATAATTAAATCGTTAAAACGATAATTTTATAATAATATTTTATCTTTTGACAGTGCGCGTTATATAATATTATACGTATATATGTATTAGGTACATCGGGAAAAAAGTATTTTATTCTTTTTTAATTCAAATGATACGCGGAGTGGTGGCTTTTTGATTTAAAATGTCATATTCGTTCATAAAAACGGTCATATTCCTTCACTTTAAAAGAGTATCGGCCAATAGATTATTGAAGTCTTACCATTATGTAGGTCAATATCCAAAAAAAGTTTATTTCGAATTTTACAAAATTGGTGAACATTTTGAAAAGTGACACTTTTGCTCAAATACATGTTTTATAGGATTGACTCTCCTGTCTCGTATAGAGTGATCAGTTTTCGATCATTTTATTATTTCGTTGGAAATATGAAGAACTCTTACAGGACGTATTGAACTTGGATTTTTAATATTATAAGTTCAAACGCTATAATTAGAGAAATTGAATATTACCAATTTTTACTATTTAAGGTTCCTTAACTGGAACGTATTTAGGGGGGAGGTCCAGAGAGCATTGGCCCTGAGCGTCACATTTCATTTCAAGAGGGCATCAAAATCTTTTAATGGTGAAATAGAAGTTGCTTTTTATTGTAAATATAAACCCCATTCCACGTTTACGCTTGTTCATAAGGCCATAAAATAATGCGCTTTAGAGCCCAAAGTTTACACTGTACAAAATATAAAATGTACAGCTCTAAATCCCAGTGTGTTGTAAATAAATGTGTTCTTATAAAAGGGCGCTAAAAATGCGTCTCTACCCCTGAATACAAATATAAAAACCAAATTTTTCGTTAAGACTTTTTGATTACCAATGTTAACAATTATTTGTTGTTAGCAAATATTGTTAATAACTTGTAAACAAAAACAACGAACAGAACGTTTAAGGTGTATATACCTACATTTGTTCTCGAGAAAAATATACCCAAACCTAATACAAATAATTTTATTATTACCATGAGTTTTCACCTATAAAATCGAATAGGTAATTCGTATGCGTCGGAGCGCGCGGGAATCGTAAAAAACCGTGTGTCCCGGCTTTCTCGGGTTGTAAAAGAACATTATAATGACTACAACTGAAATATTGTAAACAGGTAAACGTATACTCATATACGTATATTGCGCCCGTCCATTAAGAAGGAATTCTCTGGATATAATATGTATTATTAAAAATATATAAATCATTGAAATTTTAAGGCACAGGTACATGTGAATTCCGTTTTCTTATCGGCGAGATTAATTATATTGTATATATTCTGGTAGTACGTATGTATAATATACTAAACGCTTAAATAATAAATATAACGCGCGTTTAGGCATATTATATTAACGTTAAAAACCAATTAGTACCCAATAAAATAAAATACTCGATATAAAAATATGCCTAGTTTACATAATACATAGTATATACATAATAAATTAGGTATAAAAAAAAATTCTAAAAAACCATTTTTTTTTCCGTGCTCCGTATTTTATAGTAAAATATAACATTACTAATAGTCCATTATACATATATATAAAAAAAAAAAAAAATCGTTTCACAATAATACTTTAATACTATTATTATTATTGATGTACGAGTAGTATATACCTACTCGTAAAGGTTATACGCTTAAATTATCGGTTTCTTTCTCTCTCTCTCTCTCTCTCTCTTTCTATATATATATATATATATAAAAGAATAAGAAGATATATATATAAACGCTATGTGTTCCCCAACCTTTCTTATTCACTCGTAGATTTTCAAAATTCCCACTTTGTATCACCCTTTATGTTTTTTTTTAAATTAAAAATACATGCAATGTGTAATGTATACATATATTCCGATATTTTGTTTAGCGTATAAGGCATATATAAGTACTTGGTCATTTTTTAGTACACAGACCTCCTAACCCTAATTATTATTATTTACACGCTAAATAATAAACGGACTCAATGTAAAGTGCTCGCTCCTTAAACCATCAACATTGTGTTATTATATTTTCAATATTTTTTTATACCTATAACTGAGAGTATAATAGTAACGTTATTCACCGTTCGGTAGTAATTATACATTTCGGTAGAATGCAGCAGTGGTTCTCAACCTATTTGCAGTCGCGGAACACCAGGTGACTCATTAATTAACACTTCGGGACCATTTAAGGTTTTGGTTCAAAAACTCAAAAGCTGTAGCTTTTTTTTAAATTTCCGACTGTAGATTTATGTAATAAATTTAATGAAATATTTCCAAATTTTCTTACACGGTTTAAACAATACACTAAAAATATAATTTTTTTAATTCAATATATGAACCAGCACCTTTTATATCGCGAATGTGTCCCTTATTCATGACAGTACATATACAAATTTGCGGCAGAACACAATCTGTACACAAGAAAAAGCGTTTCGATTATTCGTAAATTCATACAATATACCTATACGCAGTGGTGTAACAAACGTGATCTTTGAGAAGCGGTTGCTTCTCGAGTTTATTTAAGATTAAGAGTTGAGTAATTGTTCAATTGGAAAACAATTGAATTTTAGCACTCATTTACTAGTAATTCAATAAAAATAGCAGAAAATATTGGCGAATAATACGTGCTAAGTATATTATAGCTTGCTTCTGGATTATTATAGGTTCTACTAGATTCTTTTAGGTCTATAACGTCTGCTAGTAGGTCTGACTGCGGGCAAATCGGTTATTTTATCGATTGGGTTAGGTTTTTATAAATTATAATTAAAAAATGAAATATCGGATGTTGTTGTTGGTTAGTTTTTGTTCTAGAGGCCTTCTGTCGTAGTTTTTGACCGAATAAAATATAGGCCTCGCTTCGCCTGTGCACGCACAATAATAATTAAGACATAAAAATAAATTAATAAGGAAGTAACTATTATATTATATTATAATATTATAGTTTCGATTAATTTGTATCGTTCCTATGATTTAATAGGAAGGTATATTAATAGTTATTCAAATGATAGTTTTTTTTTCTTTCGATTATACAAAAAAAAAACCATACCTACTTATTTATATTAGCAAAATAAAATTTAAAAAATTGTTTACTCGGGTTTAGCCGTAGCTGTATCTATGTATTTATTAATATAATAATTATATACCTATATACTATTATTATAATATACCGAAAATCGAAAATTAATTATATAATTAGAAATGAAAATCCTTGAATCGAATCCTAATATTGTTTTTAAACACGTATTTAAATAATATATTTTATAGATACATATACTTATTATAGTACCTACTTACCTGTACAATGGTACTCGATGTAATACGTCATAGCTTTGCGATTTTTAACGAATTGTTGAAAAAAAAAACCACCGTTATGTACAGGCAACTATTTAGTTAATCGGTTATGACTGATGAAATATTAAAAAAAATTAAAATAAAATAAAACGGTATCAGTTACACAATAATTGTTTAGTGTATAATTACAATTATTTTTATGTTAATAAATTTCGAATGACGACGGATATTTCGGGTATTGTTGTGGCAATGTGGATGAAATAATAATTAATACTATTTATATTATATTCGGTGTATTATTTTTATTATGCCGTCAATCAATAGATGCCGTCGACCATATTTTTGGAATATCGAACAATGCATAATGATTCGTTTTTCGAATTAATTACGATATCTTAAAATACACGATTATTGTGTTCGAAATCACGAATGACGAGACGAAGATTAATTATTTAAATTCAGCAGTCAAAGTAGGATAAACTTCGAAAGGGGTCTATATTTTTCGGAAAATTGAGGGGCGTACTGGGGAACTATAATAAAACCTAACTAAACTTTCAGGAAACCCATCACGAAGACAAAACTTCTAAAATGTTTTTCTCACACATACATTTGTTCATAATATTATATTACACTAAGAAGGTTTAAAATAAAGTGACCCCCTCCCCCGCTCAAATTTGTCCAGTGCACATGTATGTTCAGTGAAAATATAATACAAAAGAGTTTGATTACGTGTAATCAAATAGGTGTTAAAGAATTCATTTTTCGAGTTTTTAAAATTGTATCAAAAATATGTCTCAATGACAACTAAAGCGTCGCTTCGGACTTCGAACACTTAAATTAAAGAAGACTCATAATTGTATCGTAAATAATAAGTGGAATCATCCCCCCTCACTTTAAACACTGTATTAAATTTGTATTTTATGGATAACTATATGTACATATGTACCTCTATAAATATAATAAATATATGCATTATGTGAAAATTTCAGGTATCTACGATTATTTTAAACCGAATTATAACAGAACAAAATCGAAAATAACGAAACCGTTATTTCCATCACGAATCCTATGTTTTTTTCCCGTATTTTCACAGTTATTCAGAAAACTACAAGGAACATAAAAATCACGTTCTTATGCACCGTCTGGACAAAATTTGCTCCTGTGGATAAAATGGTTATTCTTAAAATTTGCAGTGAAATTTCCGATGGAAGAAAAAAAACGAAAATAATTAAAATTGTATAGCCGTAATAGTTTGTTCGTTTTGCCTAAATGTATTTTTTGATTTAAAAAAATTACTGGGGAAATCATAAAATGTAATCTAGTATGGTACATCGAAGAGGTACCATACTAGATTAAAAATGCACCGTTCCGAATCTAAAAATAAAAATATTTTATGAACATTTCAGATTTCTATAAATATTTTTAAACGAAATAAAACAAAAAAATAAAATCAAAATATTGAAACGCTAGCTGTAGTAAATCCTTATTTTTTCAATTATTAAAAAGAAAAACCTAATACTACACACGCAAAAAATAATAATTTTTAATTATTTAATTTTCAATTATTAAATAACCTAACCTAACGCGTTTTCAAATAACTATAATTATTATAGGTAGGTACTTATCATAATAACATTGTAAATAAATGACGTTCGTCGCATTATAATATTATCTAACTGGGCCTAAAAAAAAAAAACCAGCTTAATTTTTTTTTCGTATACCTATACCTACTATAATACTGTTTCCGTTGATAAAATACAGTATTATTAATTCGATCGTCGAATCATTTAAATATTATTAAATCATTTCAAATCACGATTCACAGACTATTATAATCTAATTTTATAGTATTAAAAACGCGATGTGTTGGTGATAAAATATTACTATACATTGTATACAATATAAGTATACACAAACCTAACCTAACCTAATACATGGCGTTTTAAATATTATAATATTAGATTATCTACCGGACCCTATATTATGAAACGAAAGGCTGATATGGGCATGTCACTGTTTTATGTTAGATGGGAGGATGTATAGAGTAATATTTATTAACATCTGTTCGCAACGAAAAACGATTCTGAACTGAGTATTATTAGTCGTATATGTCCCATTGGTTAACCGGCAAGCAACACAAATTATAAGTGTAGGTACAGGAGCAAATTTTATAGTAGAAAAGTTGTTTACAAACAACAACAAAAAACGTCATAGTAAAACCAATACATTCCTCGCGTCCACCGCAAAATTAACTAGAAATGTATATAAGATCCGAGATACGGTATTTTTCGCTGCCGAAAAGTGATAAACTTTTTCCGTATCTAGTAATTCGTACGACTTCGGAGTTCTGCCGTTCAATGATGGTTTTTAAACGCATATTGTTGTCAGTAAAAAGCTATTTTTTTGTTATACCCTAGTGTATCAATGATGTAATTTTGGTTGTGCGTTATTCATAGGCGTGCGCAGGACTTGGTGGTAGATGTTGCTGAAAATTATTAATTTATAAGTGTTTAAGCTTTAAGAGCTTTATAGATCATTTACGTTTTATAATAATAGTACTTTTTCTTCAGTCTTGAAAATATTTTTGATCGATACAAAAATGAAATTTATTTTATACAATAAGTCAATACATATGTAATAATGATATAAAAAAAATTTTATAATAGCAATAATCTAATAAAATAAATGAGTCATAACACTTAAGTCAATTTCAATATTACAATGCTAGACGTCTTTCCCCGGGAACTAATACTTTAAAATCTTCAATGACATCATTGTAATCAATTTGAGTCAATAGGTCTTTGCTCTAAAAATAATAACAGTAAGGAATCAAGTTTATCGTGTTTCATTGTATTCCATAACTTTGACTTGACTAACGAACGTTTTAAAAATGATCTCTCACTAAAACTGCTAGTGACTGGAATAATTTAAAATGTTTTTAAAATATCAAAAAAATAAGTAAATATATTTAGTCTATCTAACTAAGGTAACCGTTTTATCCAATTTTCTGTAGATTCAGAAGAAGTTTTTTCAGGATTATCTGGAAGTTCTTTTAGTAATTTGATTTCTGTTTTAAAATAATCATAATTAACTTTAAGTTTTTCATGAAGCAATTGTATATCATTATCTGTAGGAATCAGTATTAATAACAATTAACAAGTTACCACAATTATTATTTACATGATATTAGATTATCATTATCACAACAAATATTAAGTGGGTTTTTATGGAGGTACCAGTTTCATAGTTTGTTATGTATAATTATATCTATGTGGTCTGTGGAGGTACCAAGAGCGAATCATTTACACTTAACAACATAATTATTTATTATCAACAATACAACATATTAGTGTAAGAATCAGCTTATTGTAAAATATTTTGAAATAATATATTAACAAATTTAATTTTTAATGTTTCTTATTTTGTAAATTTTAATTACAGTTTTGCTATTTGCTATTTGCTATTTGCTATTTGCAGCCCGCAGATTTTGCTGTAGCATACCCTGCAACACCCGTGTGCACTCCTATTATAATAATATAATATTATAATATTATTGTGTACGTAACCGACGACGTCCAAAATCACCGAAAGACAAACTTAACGATACCAGCGTCGTTCGTCGCACATTTTAGTATCACGAGATGATGTAAAAAGATAAAATACTACGCGACGTGGACGTGTCAGAATATAATATATATATATAATATTATATAGGCGTGCGTTAATAATAATAATAAAAAAAATAACTACATCCATACCTACGTTACGTTCTTTTCTTTGTATGCTAAGATGTACATAGCGCGCCGCCAAAACTATATAGAAATCTATAAACGTATAGCTGGTAGAGCCGCACGGGCGTACAAAGAGAAAGAGAATAAAAATATTATATTACGGCGATTCTCGTTTTATTTTAATTAATTTTTTTTAGGGGGTTTTTTTTCTATTAGTTTTAGTTTTGACGTTTTTCTTTATTTATTATTGTTTCCGTCTTATCGCAGGTGGACATCAGCAACGACGAGTTCCACTGCAAGTATTTGGAATATTTCTGGCGGTTGTACGCGAACGACGACGGCGATGACGAAACGGCAGCGGTAATAAACGGTACCAGCCGTGGAGACGACAACGGCGTATCATCGGTAGGAGTACGGGGTCGTACGGTCATCCATGACGTCGACGTCGGATCTCCGGTTCCGGTGCCCGAAGGTACGTTTTTTTTTTCGTTTGTAGATTCTAAACAAAGCGAGAGCTTGGTTTAACTATTTTTTCGGTCTGTAAACAACTTATCCACCAGAAACGTAACAGGACAATAACGAGAGACCCTTTTTTTTTTGTTGCATTTTGGATATCTAGTAAATCGTATTATCGTGGAGGTAATTGTTTTGATTTTTCAAGCGAATTTCAGTTTTTCTCAATCAGAGTGATTGAGAAAAACTGAAAAAAAAAATACGCATAGGAAAAACGGACGAATATTTACGTGACCGTAACGATTTCGTTATTTTACATTTTTACGATTTTTATTTTCTACTAGAATCTTATTCCACATTTCAAGAGTTTCTGAAAGAAAATGTTGTCTATTTGGTGAACAATAAAGTCATTTTTTGATTTTCTGTCAAGTTTTCATAATAATTGAAAAAGCCGGGAAAGAAAGACGGTCAAATTTACGTCGTTAACTATTTCATTATTACGAAAGTAGTAAAAATTACAGCATTTCAAACCATGTACAACCAAACTACGCTCAGAACAGTTTTTCGCTAGTCATAGGTTGTCGTTGCATGTAGATATAAATTCATGTATTAGGATACATATTACTTATTTTACCTTCCCGTCTAAAGCAGCAGCATAATCATTCCCAATATTAGCTATTTTAGATTCTGAGTGGAGCGAAGAAGCTTATGGCTTTACAAAGATGTTTATTTTTTTATTTTTTTTTTTTGTGGGCAACTATTTTATGTGATCACTTTTTCTACCAGAATGCATACTTCGATTATCAAGTATACCAGCTTTTCTGAAAGGAAATGTTCTCTGGGTTCTCTCTTCTTTGGAGAGGTAATTTTTTAAAATTCTCATTAATATTCGAGATAATGAGAAAAACCTCGGTCTTTAGATTAAAAAGATTAAAAATAAGGTTTTCATTGACAATCGTTTTTATTTATTTTTTGTTATTATTCAGTTTTTATTATTTTAATCTTTTTAAATAATCATTGTTGTCATTGAAACGCACATTGTTGTATACATTTTACCATATATCATATACCATATATTGTATTGTTGACAAAGTAACATTATCAATTGATCTTCGCTCAGAATCGCTTTTTCGTTAGCAATAGTTTATTGTTCTTTACAGATATACATTAAATTTCAGGCTGTATCCTACCTTCTCACTTACAACAGTGGCTGTACCCACGGTGCAAAGTATGTTTCTCGTGTTTTCATTTCACATAGTGTGTTCCTCAATATTATTTTTACCAGCAATAAATTAAAAAAAATAATTTAAAACAAATTTATCGCCTCTCCCTTCACATAGCTGTCCTAGACTTCAGCTTGTTAAACCTGACGTTAAGTTCACGCCATTATTCTTCTTCATCTCGTCTTTTTTTCCCAGGGTTTATAACAATATAACAACAACATACAATTTCTTTGCGCGTCTGCATTTTTCTCAGTTGTTCGGGTATTTTTTTAATTTTTTTTAACAAAGTTTGTGTACAATTATTACGCTAATTCAAAATGTTATTTCAAGAAATTTGTCACCAGTTTTAAAGGTGAACATTTTCATTTATATTTTTACGTTTTTTTTTTTCTTAAAGAATTTTTTTTTCCTATTCGTGCATTATAAAACTGTCGATGTTTCGTATTATTTATATTTTAATAATAATAATGATGTTACGGTCGGGGGAAAAAAACGATTGTCATAGTTTCGTCACCGCCACCACAGCTACAGTAATTTAGTTGTACGCACTATAATGATAATGTCATGATTGGCTGGTATATTGCAACACGTTACTCATACGCGAGATTACCCGGATGTACCTATATACCTATATTCTATATATATAATACCTATAGTTCTGTACGATGATGTGCGAATACTGGCCGTACGTAATTATTTTGGATTTATGGTATTTCCCGGGGTTGGACCGACGGCAACATATATCCCGGGCTCATCTGTCGGATTCATACAAAATAATATTCTCGACTAGTGATGAGCACTATCTATTTACTCGGTTGTTTCTAAAAACTACCAACTATCGAAATTATCGGACTATCGAATAGTTCATTCTATTGATAAAAATATCTCGTCGAAAAAATACTCGATTGTTTTTCAAAACTATTCGGTGCTACTACTGAATGAAAACTATCGACTAGTTCATTCTATAGTTTTCATAATAATCGATGAATAACAATATCTATTCAATCGATGTATCATCCGGTTGTTTTTTTAAACTATCGGTTGACAATCGATAGTCCAAACTATTTAGTTTTGTCCATCACTATTCTTGTTGTGTACGAATAGGTGCTTTAAATGCGTACGTTCCTATTATAGTTATTCCTAGTTATGAGTTATTCTCGTTATTGTTTTTGGCGTATTATCGCTCAGTAGTAAACTGTAAAAAAATAAAACTATATATATGTATATTATTATACAGAGTAATGGATATAACGCAAGACACTAAAATTATCTTAGAAAGTAAACACAATATGTCGGTAATATTTTTTTTTTTTGAGGAACAATATTAAAAAACGCGAGCAACTCTATAAAATGTTGCATTGCCGTTATTTTATCGTCACCTATATGTCCGGAAGTAAAACCATCATTGTAACCGCGTTTTGACACGGCAACATGTCCGTATTAAAAACTCGATAAATAGATGACATTTTAAGGTTGAAATTGTTCACTCCCGTCAACCTGTTAACAAGATATTTAATGTCTAAGTTTGTTATTTTAAGGGCGGGCTAAGAGTAGTGGAATGTCACGCAGTAGAATATCTCGAAACGATTTGACGGAAAATGTAGTGATGGTTTCACTCATCAAAGGTGATGAAAAATAAAGGTAACAGGTTAAACAAATAATATTATATTTTAGAGCTGCCCATTTCTTATGCAACAAAAAAATAATTCTGAATAAAGCGAATACTTTCCGAAATAACGCGGGGTGTCTTACGTTATAATTATTGTTCGGGTGTTGTAGCTCAATACAAAATTTGATAAATCACTTAACATAAAGCAATAATGTAATAAAAATCCTAAAAAAAGCACCGAATATCCTAAAAAAAAACACTAATAATTATTATATTATCATTAATTAAAACTGAAAAAACTCACTCAGAACTCTGTCACTAGAGTAGAATTTTCTCCCAGCTGACTTGTTGCCGTTATAAAATTGCATGATTTTTTTTTATTTTGAAGAAGAATTGAACACAAATTTTTTTATTAAAATATATAAAACAGCTGTCGAGATTTTCGATAACATACAAATAAACGGTGAGGTAGGAGTTTTTACACTCAAAGAGCGATTTAAAACATGCTATTTTCTGTAAATAAAACATAACATCTGAGCATTTAAATGGTTAAAAGTTTAAACCACCAAAAAGCTCATCCTTGAAACTTACACCATATTTACACAAAATGTAATTTTCCTGGCTTCATTTAGAGGATCTGTAGGTGTGTACAACGCTTAAAATACTATTTTCGTGTAAAAACACGGTAAAGTTCACATTGAAATTCATTCAAAATCGTATCACTTCAATTTGCTAATAAAAAAAAACTCTAGTTCTCAAGCTTGAACTCTTTTAGTCTAGAGAGAGGTTAGGTTAGGAGCCGCTAAAAGTGGCCAAATGTACCATAACAAGATATTTAAATATATATATATTAGGATGGTCCTTATTTTGTAAATTTCTTCAAATTTCTTCCAAGTCAACCCCCCCCCCCTATCTCATATCATGTAGTAAAAAAATGATATCCTCAAAGTTTGAGGCCATTTAAATAATATTTAGTGGAGGCGGAGGCGCACTGCGTTTGAATATTTAATAATATCAAAAATGCATTAAATCAAAGAAAATAGTGTTCAATAGACGAATATAGTTCGTTTGGATTTAATTTTTTTAATATAACATTAAGAACTTATTTTAATCTTAAGGCCTTAACAACTTTTTTGTTGCCATATGTATGAGGACTTTTTAATTAAATACGCTAAGAAATTAATAAACGCTTAATTATTTTAGATTTTCTTACTTTTTTGATACATTTTTATCATGTTCCCATAAAGATGAATCTTTATTCAAAAATTCCATGTTTATCTTAAAACGGTTAAAAAATGAATTGATTCAGTAGTTATGAATTGTTTTAATCCAGATTTAATAAATTTTTCAACAGCTTGTAATCGTAAACAAATTGTTTTCAATGAATCTTCAGACCTATTAAATTTTAATGCAAAAACAATTTTTTTCTTTATGTCGATGGATACACTTTTATCAAAAAATGCCGATGATGCATTTTCAGAGGATAAATACCATGAATGGTTACTACATTTTTCAATAGTCACACGACTTATACTTTCGTTGATATCCTTAAACAAGTAAAGACTTTTAAGAAATTGAAAGTCAGAAAATGGAGCTTCAACTGTATTTGAAGAATTTATCCAAGCTATTATATGTATCTATGAAAGAAAGATCCAAATATTGCAAAATCCATTTAAATCTTTATTTTTAATAAGAAAAATATTAAATCTAGACTATAATAGTAAACTATTTTTACAACTTTAAGTTAAAATAGGGTTTACACTAAATACGACTATTGTAAGTCATAAAGTAAAACTATGATACAATATTGATAAATATTACGTATTTTTATAATACCATTAATACCTATTAAAATATCCGTAATCTAATATAACAGAAAAACCAAAATATAATGTACTTTGACTAAGCTGTTTATCACTATTTTATAATATATGAGTTAACAAGACTAATAATACGTACACCAATAGCAACAAAGTTACATCATCAAAAATATTTTAAAATACATTGTGGAATATATTTTAGAAATATTTTTGTGTAGATTTTTTTTAGATTCCGAGCTTATTGAGGGAACTATTGGTTTTACAATGCTGTTTATTTTTTTTCTTTACAGACACGTTTTTTCCTTTCTTTTTCCTTAACTTGCTCCGATATATAAGTATAGCGTCTTTTCTGAAAGCTCAAGTTGTCTATATTATACATTAAAGAGTTCATTTTTTGATTTAGACTCCAATTTATAAATATAAGCACTTAAGTGGAAAAAAACGTAGGAAAACCTATAATTTCACGATTTCATTATTTTATAAAAACACGGACGATTTTTTCTACCAGAAACAATTATTTAATCGAAAAATCACAAGATACCTTTTTGATTTACTTTCTTAGGCCTTGTTTACACGTGACAAGTACTCGGCCGTGTCACTCGTTATGTTGCTCGGTCTAGTACCGGAATTGACCGAGTGAAGCGTTTACACGCATTGTATTTGCTTGGCCGAGTGACTACCCCACTACCGAGATTTTAATCCACTTCCTCAACATCGGAGAGATTTGATTTACATAATCCTTGAAAAATTGTTTTATTTTACGATGACGATTCATACTAAATAAATATTTTTGATGAAAAAATACAACTACAGGTTAAGACGCCACAACTATATATTCACAACTACTGAACTACTCGTTACACGACACTCGACTAGCGGTTTAGACACGCCGAGTACCATACATCTTGGTAGTGGGGGTAGTTACTCGGCCCAGCGAATAGAAACTGTTTCTATTTACTCGCTCGCTTATTTTACTCGTCCGATTACTAGGCCGAGTACTGGTTCCTTGAGTTCACACGGGACAGTGCTCGGCCGAGTACTCGTCACGTGTAAACAAGGCATTATGGTATCATTACCAAAACTTTTGAGCCACTTTTTTTTTTTTTGTAATCGTTTTGAAATTAAATTTAATCGAAACTCGTAAAAAAATTACGGTCTTCAGACTCTGTATTATCGAACTGTGCTCGGTTCGTCTTTCGTCAGCAATTACTTATCGTTGCTGACAGATATAAATGAAATAACCTTATGTATTCTACCTTCTCAACTTCTGACATACAACAGTGACCGCTCCTGTACCCAGTAACAGTTCTTTTTTTTTTTTTATTATAATAATTCAATAAATAAGCAGTTCTTAAATGTTACATTTCCATTTTTTTTTTTGTTTCCCTTATTTTGAAGGTAAAATGACTACGTGCTATTTATATTCAAATGATAGTATAAATTAATAATTTTATAAATAGACGAAGTATTAGTTTAAATAAACTTTGATGTTAAAATTTTTGATTTCCGTCAATCAGTTTACGAGGTAATATTGCACTTTTAAGTTTGTGTAGTCATAGAGGAAAAGTAAGTAGTGAAACATCATTTGTGTAGCGCCACGAGTAATAGTACTCGAATATCTACTCTCCCCTATTCAAACTTAGAAGTGTTATATCTCGTCAATGGGTTGACGGATATCAAATATTTAAACATTAACATTTATTTAAAGTAATTTTCCATCTTTTTATACCATTTTTAATAAAGGTTGATATTTGAAAATTAAAAATAGGTGTTCTTTTCACCCTCAACAATAAGGCAATAAAAATAACCGTTATATAATATTTTAGAACTAATTATTGATCTATAAAATGAATTCCGAAAAAAATTAATGCTTTCTGAGATAATGAGTGTCTAACCATAAAATAATCACCCTGTACATACCATGTATAATAGAGACACGATACAGTGCAATTTTGGAGAATATTCGACCTAAAAAAGGCAAAAAATAGCAAAACACAATTTAATAATACTATAATCCTACAAAGTATAGGAAACAAATTTATGACTGATGTAGTTTCATAATGGACCAATAGAAAAAAAAAACAAACTTTTCTTATTATATTAATCACTCTGTATATACTTGAAAAAAAAATATAATAGCGGCCAAAGAAATAAACCAAAATGTGGGTGCAATATTTTACATCATATTATAATTATTATTATCTGACGACGATAATTTGGCGACGACGCAATCTCAATGAATCGGCCCGCGTGCCGCGGATTACCGTTAACAAATCTTCCATAATATTGTTATCTCGGCGAACATTCGACAGTTGAGTATATTATAATATTGTTTATGATTGTATTTATAATTTATAATTGTTTATAATATTGTATTATAATATAATATTGTATTATAATATAATATTGTTATACATGCGAGAAAAATTACTATAGTAAACACTAGCTGTCCCACATGGTTTTACCCGTGTTTGTGTTAAACAAAAATAAAAAATTTAAATAACTAAAATCCTTCTCTGTGATTCTTTGTTCCACCCGTCATCATCATTATTGTTATTATAGTTTTAAAAATATATTTTCTTCTCGTCAGTTAAACTTTTAATTAATCCTTCATCCCTTTCTAAGCTATTGCCTATACATTGTAGGTACAAAGAACTTGTGTTCAACATTTAAAGTTTCTAAACTCAGTGGTTTGGATTATGCGTTTTATATCCCACATGGTGTTATCCGTGCACAGTATTTACCGATAATAAAAAAACAAAAAAAAAAAAAAACCGACATACCTCATATGACGGATGGTGTTGTTACAACACTCCAGTGTTGTAAGTGAGAAGTTGAAAAAGTAGGATAAAGAGAGGAATTTAATTTATATTTGTATACAAAGATAAAACATTACTAACGAAAAACGATTCAGAAAATAATTCAGTTATAAATGTTTTGAAAGACCGAAAAATTTACGATTTTCGGCAGAATTTAAGATTAAAACTCTTTAAAAAAAAAAAATACTGCATTAAATTAAATTTTTATTTTTAAAGTATTACTTATAATGAACCTCGTATTAAATTTTCAATTATTTGTGTTTAGTATTACAGTTTTATCCACAGAGTACCTATTGAATAAAAATCACGTAAGAAACTCACAAAATAAAAATATTTATTAATAGCTTAAAAATGGCTCAAATGTTTTAAATATTTTACCACGCCTAGAAAAAGCAAATTTAAGTTTCCTGTCCAAATTTAAAGTTTTTACGGTTATTTTTAGCTGAATTACAAAAAAAAAAAAAAAAAAACAAAATTGAAAATAATATATTTCATAAATGTTCCTGTTTCCTCAATTTGTATGAAAACTGCTTGGTAAATCAAATGACCTCTTTAAAGTAATAAGTAGATACGTTTCTTTCAAAAAAGATGCTACACTTAATACCATCGAAGCAAGATTTCTGATAGAAAAATTGTTCACAGAATAAAGAAGAAAAAAAGAAAAAGTATACATCATTATAAAACCAATCTAGTTAGATCCAACCAGATAAGTTAGATGGTTCACAAATTTTCCAATTGTTACTTCAGCTATTGTTTTATTAATTTTTAGATACTCGTGTAACTTTCTTAAAAATTATAAAAATTATATGTATTACAATTATAAAAAAATTAAATTAAATTAAAAATTATCAAATTTACAAGCGATGGAGGTCATATTATATAAAAATTTAATGAGGAATCAATAGCAACTCCCCCTTTTCCCGCAGTCTATATGGTCTGCAAGGAAACAGGATTATAATATAAACGGATGGACCTATGAGGAAAGTCACTATAAGCTAATTTAAGATTCCAAATGTAGCTAAGAAGCTAATTTGTTTTACTGCATACGTTATGCGTTATGTGTTTTCTCCATAATATTTTAAATTATAGTAAAAATGCTTCGATTTTTTCACGCAGTTTTATTATTCAAATGATTTTTTTAAATTCCGGACAGTTTTCTCAAACAATTTTTATATACGTCGGTTTGATTTTTGTCGATTTCTAATTTACCTTTTAGTTACTAAAACACGATTAGTAACATGGTTTACTTGTAGGTAAAATACCGATCTATCCGATATTACAATCGTAACGATTTACCAAATTATATTTAAATTAAACATCACTTTATATAATGTACCCGCCTTATATTGTACTTTTAAAGTTTCAAACTCATCCGCTGTGTAAAATATACGTTAGGTTTTATTTTTTTATTCGTAGGTATACACAAAATATGCTAAATATAATAGTTATGGGTCTTGGTATGACAGATTCTGGTTCTCGGTTCTTTGGTTCCGTCGGTTTGGTTAGGTTAAGTAAGGAACCGAATTATCGGTTCTAACATGATTATTTATCGATGGGTTTTTTCATAATTTGTTTCTTTTAGTAAATATATCGGTTTTTACGGAAAGACTGTAATTATGACCGGGCAATATTAAAGTGATAATTGATAAAATAATATATACCGTATTTTGGTATAAGTAGATATAATTGTTCTTTTATTAATTCCACGCTAAAAATTAAAATTAAAAAATACGGACTTACTTCGTATAATGGGTGGGCCACTGTTGCAGAAGAGCAGTTTAGAAGATAAAATATAAAGGGAAAATAATGTATATTTGTACGCGACAATTAATCATTGCTAACGAAAAATGATTTTAAGCAGAATTCGGTTAAACATGTTTTAAAACTTTATGACTTCGTCAAAATTTTATATTAACTCTTAAAAAAAAAAATACTACACTAAACTAATTTGTTCAACTACAAAGTACAACTTAAAATGACCAACCTGTTAAATTTTCAAGTATTTCTGTTTAATCTTACAATTTTAGCCACAGAGTATCTACCGAATAAAAATGACGTAAAAACTCGAAAAATTAAAATGTCTATAAATAGCTTAAAAATGGCTCAAATCTTTTGAAAATTTTACCATGTTTAAAAAAGGCAATACAAAGTTTCTGTCAAAATTACAAGTCCTTACGTACATTTTAAATTAAATTAAAAAAAAAAAACAAAAACAAAATTGTTAAATAATAAAAGCATTATTTTCGTAAATGTTCCAGTTTTTCCAAATTATTATATGAAAACTACATGAAAAATTAAAAAATAACATCCTTAAAGTATCGACTAGATGAAATTTTCTTTTATAAAATGCTACACTTAAAAATCGGGGTAAGACTTTTGATGGAAATTTGCAGTATTTTAAAAAAAATAATAATAATAATAAACATTATTGTAAAACTGTTACATTAATCGCGCTTAGCTCAGAATCTAAAAGATAAATTGATTTGTATCCGAAATACGAATTTTTTGAATCGAAACAAGAACCGATGTTCTTCAGGAACCGGCCCATCTTTACTAAACATATGCCGTTTGAACGTTGGCCGAAAATTTACGGTTACAATATTGTATCCCATATACGTATAATATATGTGTCGAGAGCCGAGTAGGAAGTCGGCCAATGCGATGAGTAATGTTCGTCTCGTTCCATATTACGCGCGACCGAGAAAAACATATGTGCCAAGTTAAAAAATATCGGGAAAATAATTCGTAGCTGCACCACGATTCCGTCGTTTTACATGTGTTACACGTGTGTCCATCATTTGATTCACATTGTATTTTATATATATTACATAATAATATAATACGTTAAAAAATAAAACAAATAAAAAATTGTGTTTTTCGGTAATATTTCGCATATTGTTATTATATCATATTAGATTTAATATCACTGATTTTATAATTTAATACAATAGTGTAAATATCGAATTGCATTAATTTGAGTCAAATATTAGTTTAACACATTAGTTTAAAGAAAATAGTTAATGGTCGAATTTATAGATCGAAAAAGTGTTACAATGAAAATGTGTAGAAAAAAAAACAAACTTAATTTAAAAATTCACTAATTTTCAGGGAAATATATTTTAACCGTTGGCGTAGGAGTTTTTATTAAATATTTTCTTCTTCTTCTCAAACTTTTACGGTCTTTGACGAACTTTCACTACCTCTACTGTTTGCTTAACTTCATCTGTCCACTATTTTGATACTCCCTGTGTGCATTTGTTTGTATCATTATTGACTCTGACCTCCTGCCTGCCCAAATTTGTTGTTGCTGTGCTAGTAAAATATATAATTAAAATTTTTGTTTTGAACTTATAAAAATATTATTAAATCCTTTTACGTAGAAGTCTTAAGTAGGAACAGGATAAATTGCTTAATAAGTTATTCGGCTTAAGCGTTTTAAATTCAGTTTAAGTTGATGAATCTTGATATACAGAATATTCCTAGTGCTGTAGTGGGAAGGTAAATAAGCGTTTTTGCAAACCTTGTAAATCAAGTTGTTTTTTTTTTTAAATATCATTTTTTTGAGTTTTTGATCCAAATGTAGATGGACCGTTATCTGTTTTTGATCCGAGTGTAATTCGACCATTTTAATTTAGGTAATATTATTATATTAATTTCAAAAATATTTGTATTAATTAACATAATTATTCGATTACCACCTAATCCTAAAGAACAGCATATTTCAAAGTTAACTAGTTAGGTATAATATTCCAAGGGACCAGACGCTCAACCTTTTTTTTTTTATAGAAAAAACTAAGACTATTATAAAATGAACCGATTTCGATTGTATTTTTTGTTTGTTGGAAATGTGAAAACTTTTTATACAGAGTGCAATTTAACTTGGATTTTGAGAACTGTGTTTCTAAAACGCTATTATGTAGTCAGAGTTTAGATATTATCACCAATGTTCGTCTTATTTTTTTAATTTTTTTTTTTAAAGAATTTGGTTTGGGGTTTTTATTTGCGTAATCAAAAATCCAAGTCCAATGCACCTATGTATATAGGAAAAAGTTTTTCTCTTTCAAACAGAAAAAAAAGTTTTAAATCGAATCACTCTATGATGCATCGACATTTTTTTTGTAAATCATGTTTTGAGTCAAAAAAAAAAAACAGGTCGTATGCAAGCCCCTTAATTTAAAAATTAAAACCAATTGAATTATTTGTAATAAACTTTACTGTATTATAATATATAAATATTAAAAATTTGTTGAAAACTTCGAATTTTTGTAAAAATTTGAAAACCACAAGGACTCTATTTAAACTTAATGTAAATTAGGTAAACCGATCGTTTACACGCACGTGATGGTTAATTTTAGATAGCCAAGCGAAAAAAAAAATATAGCGGATGTCATTGACGGATTTAGATCCCTGTCCCAAAAATATTACGATGCTTTACATTAATATTAATGGTTGTTCTCTTTTTTGTACAAGCATAATATAATAATACTATTAAAATATTATAATAACATACTATATACGAGTATATGTTCATATTTTGTAAAATTAATTTTCCCTAAGTATAATACAGTTATTGGTGTTCCTATACATTTTTTAAATAATATGTAATAAAGGTACTTAAAGTATCTTTCTTACGGTATATAATGTTTATAAGAAATTAAATATCAACTATGCAAAAATTAAATTAAAATTACCAAAAAAAAACTCATTTTTTTTTTAAAAAAAAGTACTATAAATCGTAAGAATATTATGAATATTTTAGTTTACTGAAATAAATACAATTTGTACTACTATTATTGTTTGAGACGAATTTTTTGTTTTCCAAAAACTATTTGAGAGTATACGTAGTGCATGCCCATGATTTTTGTTTTCCTAATCATTGTCCAAATGACCACGTGTGATTGATGTGGTCAGATGTTGACATTAACAAATAATAAACTGTAGGCTTGGCGCATTTTCCATGCGTTATTATAATATTGTGATTTAAATCGGTCATTGGCGCAATCAGGATTTTTTGAAGGGGGTGTCACATGTCCACATTAAAAAAAATAATACGTCTTTTAACACATTTATATTACTTAAAAATGGATGTAGGGTGCGACTCCCTTGGCTGCAACACTGAAATCGATACACTACGCTACACTGGTTTGTTTACAAGATTACAATATATTAATATTTACAGCAATAACGGATATTGTTAGGAGGCGATTGATGGATAGCCCTATTCTCTTGGGAATTTCATCATCATTATATACTTTTACCTATAACTTAATATTTAAGAAATTGTACCCCATTACCCTTTTTAAATTCACTCCCTCACAACCGGTATTTATCCGTCACTAATTGACAGATATAACTATGATATTATATAATGTTTTCCGTCTAACTGCACTTGTATACACTTTTCGCCTATTTTGCTCACTTTACGATTACTAGTGCAAGAAACGATGCCAATTACATATGACAGTGTATATAGTACGTAATCTTATCCACACGAGTGAAAAAAACGACCAGTAGCGTACACAGATATTTTAAATGTGGGGCGGGGGTCATTACCAAATTATATAATATACTTATCAAAATATTATGTTGTTCAACAAAAATTTCTTTTTATCATCGAACAATATGTAATTTCCTGGGTTTTCGTCCCAACTCATCAATGACCTCTTCAGGAGGTAAATGCATAGCCCGGTATACCGACAACATAGCCAATCCATTTAATCTGCTCTGTGTAAATAATTGTTTTTAATATAAAATGTAATAATTACATGGATGTGAATTAAAAATATGTACTCATAAAAAAAAAGATTATTTACCTCTTTCGTAGTACTTCTCAAATAAGTTTTTACTCTTTTTAAATTTGAAAATATTCTTTCTGGTTTAACTGTTGATACCAGCAGTGTACATATCATTTTTAATAACTTGCGAATAACTGGGAAGATTACTGGATTAAAATTTGTTAATGCATCAATTCCATTTAATAGTTTATTATTCATACGAGAAAGTTTTATTTATTCCACATTTTAAGTTCACTGAGAGCGGTAGAAAAATCAATAAAAGATAAATAGAATGAAACGAGAGATTCAAAATCAGCTTTATTAGAAAATTGAACAGTACAATATTATCATAATACATTCAAGGTATCAGGAATTTGAACTTCAAATGATATAATATTATAGCTGTCCAAATGTAATAACTTGATAATTTAAAAGTATAGATATAGACATATAGATAATAGGTACCGATAACCGATATGGTGATTTAATACACATCTATAAATATTCGTTAATTGTGTTTATGTTTATGTTTGAACTTACTTCCAACTGATTCAACTATAAATATACTATGAAAAAAAAATTATTAACAATCTTTAAATTTTATTCATTTTTAATTTTCATATATTTTTACGTATAGTGAAAAAAATACCAAGGATGAGTTTGAACACCTAACCCTCTTCCCCGTGTGTGTACGCTACTCTTAACAACACTGTAACGGCGTGACGGTGTAGATTGCCCATATTTGATAAGTAGGTGCCTATTTTGTATGTGATCAGTAGTACTTGGAACAAACCGTGATCCATGAATCATTAGCTACTTCAAATTTGAGAACTGTTATCGAGAAAACGATAGTATACAGTAATATTATACATATTACGGTCAAGATCATAAGACAATAATTTATTTTGTTCCACTTCTTAATTCGTATTATCATATCCGATTAGTTTACTAATGCTGGATTGCATCAGATATTACGCTTATAGAACAGACATAAACTTTTTAAACACCTAATACCTAATAGCGTTTTAAAATAAATTAATTTGCATAAACGCATAATAAATATTAATTTTGTTAAAATCCAACCTGTCTACCTACCTAATTATATTATACCTAATAATGTTATAGCTATAGGAAAGTGCTCTAAGAAAACCAATTTAAATACAATCCAAACTTTTCGAAACGTTGCCATAGTATTTTGAATATTTTTTGTTCGAGATTTTCGCCATTTTATTTATTTAGCTTCAAAATATATTGAAAAAAAATCAGAACATTAGTAATGAGTAATGAAAATTATTATTTCGTATCGCATTATAGATTTATCTATATGAACTAATTATCCATTTTTGTAATAACATACAATATACTATCATTCGTTCAAATAACTATTTAATATAACAATATTGTTTTTGTTGTTGTTGTTGTATTTATACTATTATAAATTAATAGAGCGCATGTATGTTGTGTTGCAGATATCAATGATGGAGAAGGAGTCAAGTTGCGCGCCACGATCACTTTTCCAATAGGTCGAGCGATCGCCAACGGCTATGGCCCGATGTCCATCAAGTCGGTGGTGCGTATTTACGGTAAGCAACTGGTGGGTAGTAGCTTCCAAGAGGGTAGTGGTGACGGCAGTGGTGACGGCAGTAGTAGCCGGGATATTAGTGGTTCCGACGTGTCCAGCTCCGAGTTCGGCGACGCCGTGCAGGCGTCCGTGGTACCTGTTAGGGTGTATGGCCGTCGCGTGTCTTCCGACGGCGCATCCCGAGAGAAACCGTCCCTGGTCACTGTCCTGACATTTCCTACAGTCGGCCGAGGGCGGTGGAGAGATGTGGACGTGACGCGTCTATTGAAGGCACGGAAACCTCACGTCGCAAATGTTGCCGAAGAACCCACCACTTTGGAATTGTCGCTATGGTATCCAACGGCGTCTGAAACCATCCAAATCAGCGGTGGCTGTGACGGCTGCCACGCCGACCGACTTCCGGTCATGCACTGTTTCCTGGACGGTAATTTAGAATACAGTATGTGGCCGTTGGGTGATGTAGAGCCGATCCGGTGCACAGGGCTCGGGACGATTCGGAAAAAGCGGGACGGTATTGCCGCGGTCAAAGGCGGCGGTCGAGGACGAAAAGATAAACGACGTCGGCCATCCGTGTCCGGAAGTGTCCGTCGGACTGATTGCAAAGTGGACCAGTCATCGATGGTTGGTACCAACAATGGTACCAACAAGTGTTGCCGAGAACAGATGCGGGTCGTTTTCGCCGACATACCCGGTTTCGATTTCATCATTGAGCCAAAGTGGTTCGACGCCGGTCTGTGCCGGGGACGGTGTCCGGCTAAGTACAACCCGGCAACGCGGCACGCGTTCATCCAGAGTCTGTTGAACAACAACAGGGGCGTTGCGGACTCGCCTAGAAATCGGCGGCAACGGAGACGGGTCCGGCACGGTGGCGAGAAGGAGAGCCGAGAAGCGACCGGGGTGGTATCTCCGTGGATACCGTCGATACCACGGCCGTCTCCACCTAAACCGTGTTGCGCCCCAAGCATGTTGGATAAATTGGAGATTATGCACGTGGACGAGGTGAATCCGAAGAAGTTAACAGTGACCAGGTGGAAGGAAATGGTTGTCGTGGAATGCGCATGTTCGTGATTCCTAACCGCAGTTAGGACGCCTGTTATAAACATAGATGATAAAAACTTTATTATCCGTGTGATTATAATTTGTAAAATGGTTGTAATTAATATTATTATCGTTCAAACTCACAGTACGAATATACATGTATACGTTGGCACCAGATTTTTAAAATGTCTTTGGGGAGAGGGGATTGAACTTATTATAGTTAACGAAATCATCGTATGCACGTAAACCGAAAAAAGGCATGTGTTCTCTAAAAACACCGCTCAAAAACGTCTAATGAATTCACAATATTATTACATATTGTTTACTACGGTCAATTTTATTAGGTTTGAATTACATACTGAAAACTCCCAAAATGTGTTCATACAATATGGTATTGAAAAGTGTATAATTAATGTTTTTACGGATTATTTTTGTAGTTTCGTATGTTATGTATTTATATGAATATTATACCTTAATTGATTCGTTTGTACTATTTTTTTAAAATATTTTTTTTTGTTTTTTTATTTTTGTAATTTAGCGTATAAGTAATATTATATTGTATGTATATATATGTGTATTCAAATGACGAATATAGGACTGCCCGGGGACACCATTTGGGGGGCTAGGCCTGCACTCGCAATCCCTTGTAAGTTGTAATTTTTGTCCATAGTTGACTCATGTATTGATTTACATCAATATTTTGGCCGTGACATTCACGCTTAAATAATATTCGATTTTTCTATTTACATTTTGTACAAAATCATATGCCTATTGCATTTTAATAATTAGTTTCAACAATAATTGACCAGATACCTGGTAAGGAGGGGGGGGGAAATAGGCCTCATAAAATTTTTGCACCCCCGTATAAAAAAATGAAATACTGAATACGTACTAAAAAAAAACAAATTTAATTCAAATGTAAATATTTATTTTCTCAATATCCAAAAATTCCTTTATGAATACAGTCAAATTTCTCGTCGTCTTGATTGCAATAAAATAATTTTTGTTTCAAGGTCGCTGTAGTCGGTGTATATACCTACCATGGGAACTCAAAAAAAACACTATTTCGTAATATCATCAGAAAGATTATACACGAGAATTGCTATAGTGACGTCCTCTCCTCTCTCATATAATAGACTAAACAACAGTTAATATTATTGTTATTTTTGTAATGCACATACGATAGTGTGTATTGCGTACTATCAATCGAAACATCCCAGAAATACACTAGTGCAACGCAAACGGACAAACATTTTGTTTCCCCCTCCGTACATTTATAATCGTAAATATTTTTCTACAAAATCGTAACGTACCTATATTATTATAACATAAAATATTTTTGTTTTTTTTTTCTTTTACGACGAGCGTAAACAGCAATATTTTATGTATACGTAACGTGTTTTATTTTTAAAAACATTTTTTTTCTAAAAATATTAACTTAAGGAGATTATTATTATTATTTTTTTTATAACATTTTTATACAATGTCCGGTACACGATATAACCTGTACCTATATTATTATAATAAATATCACGTTATGTATCCTATTTTTTAACTATATACTTATATATATATATATATATATATATATATATTTATATTACTATTATTATACTGTATATTTTAGAATAATATGAAATCGTCTGTATTACATTATATTATAACGTACCTGATAACTGATAAGTATTATCTTATTCCATGTCATGGGCCATGTGTAGAATTAGTCTTTTTTCCAAAAAACTAGGCTTTTTGCAATGGGGTAGCCCGTTTGTGAACTATTTATTATTATTCCAAACGGCCTACTGTTTATCAAACTTATAGCATATAGACTAACAGCAGTTAGACCTTTTAAGAACTACAATAGTTATTATATAGTAATAACTATTTTCTTTCTTTTTTTTTTTACTTATTTTATTTTATGGGTAATTTATTACTTTTACAAAAAATAGTCTGAATAAGTATGGTACTTATAATATAGTGTTATATTTATTTTATAAACTGTATCAATGGCTAGTATCTAGTATCAGTAAAGTTTAAACTATTTTAACGTTTTTGACTATTCCATTATTAGTTTTATTTTACATTACTAACAAAAAAGAAAATGTGTAAAATATTTACTTATTGTAACATGCAGTTTATCGTGTTACATTTTTTTGTCTACAACTTTGCCAATTATATTTTGAGTGTCTAAATGGTTCACCATCTACTTTGATAATATTGACTAAAACATAAATTCCAACTTATAAACTGTATCAATTGAGTATTCATAAAATCATATCAATCGTATACATTTCAAATTCCTGGTAGGTATTTACCTACATTAGTTCATCAGTAGATTGGAGTATAACTTTTCACTGTAGATATTTTTGTCGCTATAATGTTTGTAAATACTAGACGTTAGTACACCACTGCGTTACCGTTAAAGCGGTCGAATTAGTTTGTTTTCGTTACCAAAAATGTTTTTGCAAAAAAACGATGCGGTTGACAGTTTACATGTTATAATAATTCTACTGAACTCTTTTTTATGAAAGTAATAAATTACCCTTAAAATAAAATAAGTAAACTAGTTATTACTATACTATAATTATTGTAGTTCTTAAAAGGCCTAACTGCTGTTAGTATATATGCAATAAGCCTGAAAACAGTAGACCGTTTAGAAAAATAATAAGTAGTTCACAAACGGGCTACCCCATTACAAAGAATCTTTTCGCAAAAGGACTGATTTTCCATATGACCTACGACATATACATGTATAGTGTATAATAGTTTGTTTCTAATGAAGCGTTAGTATTTTTTTGTTATTTTTATGACTTCCCGCTGATACTAATATTATACAAATATCAAGTTGGAAAAAAACCTTTCTTTCGAACCTTCCCCCCACCCCCGTTTAAATTTCACCAACGAATATTTAGCCCCAACCTGGGGGTGTTAAATTTCTCACTTTTCGCTGTTATAACACCGGGTCTCGAATCAATCAAAACGAAAGTCAATATTTTAATTTTCAATTAATTTTAATCAATTTTCGACAGATTTATGTTACTTTTGTAACCGAAAATTCTTTTCTATTGAGTCGATTTGAGTTTGGGCATCCTTGATGACGTACCCAGTCAATGGTTAATAATATATAATAATAATATATATCAACCTAATCAATTTTATTATTTAATGATTAAACGAAAAATCCTATTCGTAACGGAAGTTTAAAACATATCGTAATTAATAATTAATTAATATTTTAATTGTAAATTTTGTATTGATCCTCGATTGTGTTGTTCAAAATATTATTCTTGTATTAATATCGTACGTTCTTAGTGAATTTATTATACCCTATTATTATTATTTATTGTTAACTGTATAAATTGTTTTTTTTTTTCTAAAATATGTGATTTTATTAATATTTCTACTCGGCTAGGTGTTTTATATATTAAAAAAAAAAAAATATGGTCAAAGCAAATAAAAGTTACGTTCTAGAAAAATAATCACTATTACATTTTAATTAATATTATATTATGTGATTATTATTGAAAAACTGTGATATTTTATATTATTTTATTATAATGTTGTATTAATTAGGTAATGTTTGAAATTTCACTATAAATGTTGGTTTTTATTTGTATTATTATTATAATTTTTCATATAGGTACCCTGAAAATGTACATAATCGATACTTTTGTAATAATTTTTACAAAGATTAAATAAAACATGAATTTGCATTACACGATATGTATTATATATTATTATTTTGTTTTTTATCTGAAACTCTGTGAAACCTTTATTCAAAATTTGTCTATAGGAATAAGCATTCATTTATTACGTTTTAGAGCATAAGCGTAGTTAGGAATATAATTTACTATAATATGATGTGTTTTTTAAATTCTGAGTGGAGCGAAGATGTTTATTAATTAATTTTTTTTTTTATATCTGTACGCAACTTTTCTACCAGCAATTTTGCTCAGATTTAAAATGATAGTACTTTTTTTAAAAGGAAATCGGACTGGGGAGGCACTTTAAAGAGGTAATTTTTCGATTTTCTCAAAAGTTTTCCCAAAAAATGTGAAAACCGGAAGAACGTAGAAAAAACGGAAAAATCGGTACAACATTAAACAAATATTATTAAAGAAAATATATAATAATACCTATTTTAGTTATTTTATCATAATATGATTTATATATTATTGATCATCACTATCAAATAAACTACGTTATTCTGAACGTAGTTCCTATTCAATTGTTTTACCACAATATAATAACACATTATATATTGTTGACAAAGCCACACTATCAACTGAACTCGTT
Organism: Cinara cedri; assembly: GCA_902439185.1. Lineage (NCBI taxonomy): Eukaryota > Metazoa > Arthropoda > Insecta > Hemiptera > Aphididae > Cinara > Cinara cedri. The sequence goes on along the minus strand of CABPRJ010001911.1, from coordinate 40,689 downwards.
CAGAATCGTTTTTTCGTTACCAATGATTTATCGTTGCTTAAAACTAACCATTAAATTCCCGTCTGTATGCTACATTCCCAGCTCCCACCTACAACAGTAGGTGCCTCCACGTGTAAAGTGGGTATGTTCGTCTTTTTTAACATTTTATAATGGTTTGTTTTTTATCTAAATACTAAATAAGACACTACAAATCCCAATATTTAGTGTAAATACTTAAGTAGTTATAAAATTAATCATAAGCAAAGTCGGGGGCGTCAAAATGTTGTTGTTCATGAGCGCCAAAATCATAAATACGGTCTTGTTAGAACAGCTTTTTTCTGTCTGTAAACAACTTTTCTATCAGAAATCTTTCTCCGCTTTCAAGTGTACCATTTTAATCTGAAATAAATGTTATTTAGTTGGCGTGTTGGGGAGGTCATTTACGTTACTGTTTTCTTAAAAATTGTGGAAAAAACCGAACAAATTTACAGCAAGGTTTCATTATTTTCTATTTTGTTCTTTTGTTTGTTTTTTGCAATTCGATTGGAAATAATCGTAGAAATATGACATTTGCGTAAAATATTTATTACAGTCCTTTATAGACGCGGTAAAATGTTTATTTTTGACTTAATTATTTACAAAAGTCGAGTACGTTATATATCCTACCCTTCTTCTATTTTGTTTTTTTCGAAATCTTTAACAATTATACTAATATTAATAAATTCGGCTATTTGTAAACTACGGAATATTTTCTCTTTTTCTAGAAGTCGATAGGTAAGTAAACTCAGGCAAAACAAATTTAACATAATAAAAACTGCAGGAAAACGTAAGATACATTGTACAAACGGTGATAATTATTTCAGATACTTATTAGGTATATACTATGTAAATGTCGCATCCACTTGATGAAATTGTCCATTTCATGAAAAGTTATTTAGATTGACGTAGCAAACTAACAGTAATATCAAATTTTTCATAGACAGTTATTAGATTTACTGTTTGAAGATATCGGTCAAGTGGAAAAATTATGGAAATTATTTTCACTAAAATAGATAAAGCTGCTTGAAATTTTAACTTTTGTATCGCAGTAAGAAGATGACTTGTAGAACTAGAAGAATTTTTTTTTTCGAAGACATTTCGGGGAGGGGGGAGTTACAACCCCCTACCCCCTTCCTGGATATGTCACTGAGTTGCACCCATCCGTACGCATCAGCTCTTTTTTTATGTTTTTTTTTTTTGCCGGTGCTCTAGAAAAATAATATTATCAAGGAAACGTGCACACCGTCTATATTAGACGCGTCGTAATGCGGTTAAACGTGAGTAATAATAATAACAATATTTACAAACGTTTCGCGGAACTCATTGAGAAAATATGTGCGGCGAGCCATTAATAAGTTATTTATATTACGTGTGTCGTATTTTCGTCGACGACCGCCGCTAATAATAACCCGTTCGAGTCTATTTTCAATGCGATTTTCATGTACTATAATTATTATTATATACCGATGATTTATATCGTTTATGGGGGATATCATGACTCGCTAGTCGCTACCTACCGACGAAGACGCGTATTTACGGATCCTATATGGGCCCGCACTGAAATGTAACCTAGTTGATTTTAAGATTTTTAGGGCGGTGATCACGAGTTGGTTTACCAAACAATGCCTAACATTGCTTATTGGTCCAAACCCGATAACGCTCCAATAAGAGAGTAATGCCGGGTCGCATAAACGATCGATAACAATTTAACCAATTTAAAATGGAAAACCTTAAAACGCAAATTTACGTTCAGCAGGTATAGTATAATATATATTAAACTATGTGGATTCATTATTATTAAATTTAAATACAAGAATATTATCTGTGAAACGTTGGTACTGTTTTTTCGGTATTTAATTTTTTAAGAGAGATACCCGAATATGTAAAATATTACAATTTAATAATACTTATATTTCGCTTGAAAATTAAAATATTATAAAAATAGCGCACAAATAATGTTACATTTAAGTATGATTTAAGACCAATTCACTCTAATATTAAAACTAACAACATAAATTAGTCCCTGCCGAACGCAAATTTGCTTTGCTGTATAAAGGTAGCACATGCAGGTATCACATCTTAATCTATAACAGTTGGTCTAAAGATAGTGTCATAAGTGTAAACCAAAAACTTACTATACCAATACACCTAGTAGATAAAAAATTACCACGGGTTACATGTTTAAACATTCTACTCGAGTCGAACTCGGGGGGATCTGTAAATACGCTAAGGGGCAGCACAACATAGCGAAATTACTACGTTGAACAGTAAAAAAAATTAATTTATTGTGACATTTAGGGAGAAATTATTACAGTTTAAACGCACATAAAAAAATGTAGAGAGGCTGAGCCTAAAATAGTGAGTCCTCTGAAAATCAATGTGTGCCTTCCTCCTCCTGAATTACAATACTGAACGAAGTTTTATAACTAATAAAGTAGTATGTAATTTGGAATTCCTACACAAATGTATTATAAATTTTTAACTCAATTTAAGTTGATAAAAATTTGCTGGTTACCTATATTTTATGAAAATATCATAAAATTCCAGTTAATATCATATTAATATGTAAAAAGATGTCTTAGGATAATGGGGACGAGTGTAGCCACTGTTATAGATAATTTAATGTATACCTGTAAGCAACAATAAACCATTGATTCCAAAAAAACGATTCTGAATAGAGTTCAGTTAAAAGTGATACTTTCTTAACAATATATACGTCATTTTATAGTAAAATAATTAAATAGGCTTTATATATTTTCTTTAATAATATTTATTTAATGTTGTACCAATTTTCCCGATTTTCTCATGTTTTATCCCGATTATTCACATTTGCTGAAAAAACTTCTGAGAAAATCGAAAAATGACCTCTCTAAAGTACCTCCTTAGTGAAATTTCCTTTTAGAAATATTGCCATTATTAAAAGTTGGAGCAAAATTGCTGGTAGAAAAGTTGTAAACAGAAAAAAGAAGACCTTTATATATTTTAACTAATACCTACATTTCTTATATTTTCTCGCATTTTTTTCGGTTTTTCAAATTTGATGAGAAAAGTCCTGAGAAAATCAAAAAATGACATACTTAAGTACCTTTCCACGCCGATTTCCTTTCAGAAAAGGTGCTACACGTAGAAATCCGAGCAAGTTTTCTGGTAGAAAAGTTTCGCACAGATAAAAAAAAATACAAATAAAGAAGTAAACATTTTTGTAAAACTATAAACTTCTTCGTTATTTGTTAGGGTTTTACCCTACCTCCCTCTCCTCCCATTGTGTTAGTCCGACAAGTAACCGAAATCCCCAAACGTATTATTGTACACCACTACGATGGTATGATAGTTTTACATGCTAAAATTACCCGACAATCTTGTACATAAAATTGAAATCTTATAATAATAATTACTATGGCTGTCCACTCTACCCTGTACCCACCAACCAATATTTACCAATAATCCCGTTATGTTTTCAACTATTTGTACTAAATTCATAGTACACGAGTAGAGTAGTTATTAATATTTAGTTAATTTCATATTGAGCGTCCACCTAACCCTTAATTTAAACAAAAATCGAGAAGCAACTGATTTTGGAAGAACGCATTTGTTTGAATATTGGTAAGGATAGAAATATCGGGAAATTCAGCTACTACAAATTCATTAAACGATTAAGTTTATTGTTATTAAGTTTCTGTTGTTAACAGAAAAGTTGAGTATACTTTTTCTAAATAGTTATATTTACGTTTTTTAAAACTTTGGTATTGCATTTTCAACCTTAGTCGCCACCACCATTAACACAATTTCGCGATATTATGTTAGACTAAGACAGTAAACGCGGGCGTGGCGTCCTCACTTATAATAAACTATTAATATGCTGTTATTATTATTGTTGTATAATAATATAATATAAATTTAGATCGAACAGTCAACACCGCGCTATATGTATCCCCAGTCCGGATAGGTGGGCGGCAGCGATTTAACGTAATAATATTTTAACACCGTTCACGGTACGATCAAAACAACATTTTTCCGGTGGCGATAATAATATTAAGAATACGGTTTTACAATATTAAATTATTACGCCAGAGCGTGTCTAAAAATACTCGAATCGGCGTGCGTTGGCGTATTGGCCAATAATAATACACCATTATACCTACGTCAATGTTGATAATAATACCAAATACGTATACGGGCACCGATCCAGGGGTGGAACTAAGGCGTTTTAGTTCTTCACTCTTGGCATTTTATTTATTATCATTTTCGCTATGTACACAGAATATTGTATTATATTATTATTAAAACTAGTATAATATATACGATAAGGAAAAGAACTTTCACGGAGAATTTTCCAATTATTTCAAAAATGCATCTGAAGTCAGAAATAGTAACAACAGTTAATTTTCCCGGACGTGCGGTGAAAAAAGATGAAATATTACTAGATAAATTTAGCTTACCCCAATTACAGATTTTATTCCTAACTTCGCTTTTGTACCGGGCCGCGTAAAGCGGAATTTTTAAATTGGGGTTTTATCGATTCCGTCAATTTAATATCAATTCCGCCGGCCAGCAACTCCGTCGGTCATTTGTATAACACTGAATTTTATTCAATAAATTAGAGAAAAAATGTATACACGCAGTAAAATGTATTAAAGGCATATAGACAAACTGGGCAATATACGATAGATACAATTATAATATATATATATTACCTTGGACAATGGAAATCGCGTATTATCGCATTAATTTCATATCGTAATTTGTATAATAAATAAAAGTTAAACCGAAAAACCGGAAATCAGAAATAAAATTACAAGTCTAGGTGTAAAAGAGACGTTCTAGGATAATGGGGTAAAATAGTGAAGGTATTAAATATAATTTTAAATAAGTATTTAAATTAAGTACAGAGCAGATTATACTTTGTTTAACATAAAGTTTAATACACACCGAGATGATTCAGGAACAACATTTTTATTTTGAACAACTTTTTTTAGAACTTCTAAACTTAAGTGCAGCCACTGTTATAGATAATTTAATATATACCTGTAAGCAACGATAAACCATTGCTTACGAAAAAATGATTCTGAGCAGAGAAAAAAAATATAAATAAAACATAAATAAACATCTTAGTAAAACCAATAGATACTTTGCTACACTTAGAATCAAAAATTAATTTTGAAGTAATTGTTAGTGAACAAAAAAATCAATTGATTTTATATAAAAATTTTAAATTTTATAATAAAACATAATATGCAAAATTCTTAAATTTGTACAGATGACAATGTGTCGAGAAAAAGTTTACTTTAAATCTGTTAATCGTGACATGATGAAAATTGAAAACGACGAAAGTGCGCATAATCACGAAAAAAAAACCGAATCTGTAAGAAACAAAAAAATATTATCAAGTAAATTGAAACGAAAATCCGATGATGAATTATCAGAAAAACCATCTTATGATGGCTTATATATTATATAGACCATACTATTATAGTTAATATTTTATTGTTTTTTCACCCATATCGTGATGATATTATAATATATATATTCCGGCACATATACAGGGGAAGTTTTTGGGGTTCAAACCCCCCCCCCCCCCGAAAATTAATAGTTTTGTAATTTATTTATATTAATTTAATTTTTTTTTATAAATATTGATTATTGTACATTTTTTATGAATCACTCCCTCCTCCTGAATTTTTTTTTTGTGTATTTGCTTGTGTATACACAGGCAAGTACTCAAACTCAAATATACATTTGAGTTTTATACAATTTTATTGTAAATACATGTGGCGAAATAATACGCATATTGTTAAACCTAAGAATTTGTACCTATTAATTCAAAAATTAGACATTTAGATGTTTGTATGAAAATTACTATTACTTAACTACGATTTAGTGCAGTGATTCTTGCACCGTTCAAATGATCGGCGGAGTCGATAGACGGCGCAATCGATATGTTCAAATGACCGGTGGAGTCGATAGATTTTAAGTAAAAAGCTTCTTTCGGCGAAATCGATATACACCCTTTAAATTTTGACTTTCGTTAATAATCGAAAACCAAACCCATCTGCTCGGTAGTCACCCGTAAATACGGAATCACTAATGACTTTTTTATTAAGAATAATAGAAATGTCAGTGAATAAAATATTAAAATATAAGTAAAATGCGTGTTATTTTAACATATTTTAAATAGATACTTGTCTTTATTTTATGTCAAGTTTCAATACTACTTAATACCCATGGATTTCTGCGAAAAAATGGTTTGTTATGTTGTCCATTAGTTGGACTGAAACACTAAATGCGGAAATTACGTCCTCTTAAAGGGTTGAGTATAGGCAATTTTGACGAAATGTTGAAACATGAAAATCGATACACTCGAAAATATTCTTAATTTGTTTTCAAATAAATCTACAAGTAAATATATAGTTGATATTATATTCTAGTCAAAAGGCTGCTGTTTTGGCGCTCAATATGACTGTAATACATAATCATAAACATATTCCTTGGAAGACAATAATATAGGCAAATAAAATTGTTTAAGTTAAAATCACAATTATAAAATTATTATAATTTGTAATAGCATTTGATTATTATAGCTTAAGTTGTTATTGTACTTTATTGCATCGCGATGCATCGTTAAAAAATATATTTACATCATAATTAGGTACATCATAATTTATACGGAAGAGACGATAAGTACTTACCTGAGTTACGAGTATGTTTGCACAAGTTGCACTATTTATTACAGTGCATTTCGATTAATCGGATTACCTACCTACTTTTGTTAATAAACATTCATATCACCACGTTATCAGCTATTTGTGTGGATTTATTTTTATTATTAGGTATGACGTTTTCTATTTTGAGATCTGTTTTTCTAGGTACCTATTACTTAGGTCAGATAGGTATCTATATTTAGTATGCAATCAATATCTATCTCTGTTTGCAGTCGTGTTTGTTAATTTGTTATGAAAAACACTATCGATATAAGTGGCCGAATGATAAATGTTATGAAAAAAAAAAAATTAATATTGTACGATTGGATTCATTATACTTTGATAGCTACTATCTACCTATAATATTGTAAGACTAGTATTGTTCAAGTACTTATATAGTAAATCTAAAAGTATTTTATGTTTAGTATGTAGGTAGGTTGTTGTTTGCTTTACGAATTTAAGATGTTTGTGGTTTTTAATTTTGAGTGTTTGCAATAATATTACGAGTAGGTAAGTAGTATACATGAAGTTATTATGAGGACCCGAAAGTTTAGTTGTTCGACAATCTTTCAAGTACCTACACTGAAATCCTCAATTAAAATTGTTTTTAAGATTTCGGGCCATCTATAATTATATAGGTAGATACGTATTTCGATCCGATTGTATTTATGCGTATTTAAGTAATAATTGTGTACAGATTTATAATATGAACACATAAAATATTATATTATATGGGACGGATTACCTCTTTGCAGCCCATTATTTCTATTATAAATAGGTATATTCGTCTTTATTTGATCTCGAAACTAAAAACTGTGTTCAATAGCTAATGATCATATTATTATAGATCCAGTCTGTAAATATGTTAACAATTCTGTAATTATTAGTTCTGAAATTAGTTATTTTGGCTCTATAATAACATGTATAAGTATTTTGTTACAAAAAACACAATCAAATATTTCGGGCATTGCGGCAATATCATTAATAACATTGATAATATTTATCCAAAATCACGGTTTCAAATAACATTCCTACACCTAATTTTCTTTACCGTCAGTTTCGGTATAGTTAGAACTACGAAGCCACGATCACGGTCGAGATCCTTGTTTTTTTCTTCTATTTTTACAATATTTGTTATTTTTAAGTAGGGTTCCCACAAAGTGGGGTCAATCGAATCATTTTCCTGGGAACTGGACATTTAAGAGATGGGTATTCTGTGTAAATAATTATCTAAATTAATATATTTTAAAAAACGCCTTGGTATCCATATAAAAATATTTTTGGTTTTTAAAATTTAAATATTTTTTTAAGATTTAGTTTTGATCTTAGCAAGTTACATATTGTATTATTAATACATAAATTATAAAATTTAATTGAAATTGAATAGTGGCCTTTCTGTACAAAAACTAATAATTTAATGCTGGGGACCTATTTATAAGCCGTGTTGTGTTTTATCTAGATAGGTATATTTTTATCTTTTGTCTTTATCCAGATAAATGGAAATTATGTTATCTGAGGTAAATAAATAAATCATCTAGATAAAATTTAATATTTTAATATTTATGTTACAAAATATGTTAACTTAGTATTTTTATTTTTCGATTACAAAATATTAAATTTATAATTGTACATTATTATTATTATTATTATTTATTACATCATGTAAATCAGCGCCCCCCCCCCTCTTGACCGTATTCAAATGTGTTACTTAATTTGGAGTACATTAAATTGCAATGGTTTGTATTATCTTATGTTAATATATTTTTACATTACTACTCAGTCACAAATTTAATCTTCGTCTTTCATTCGTAAAACATAAATTAATAAATTGATGATAACAATATTATTATTGTGATCGACTAACGCCTGTGCGAGGCGGCTCATGGGTTTTTGTCCAAAAAATATTTTACACATTCATTTGAAATATATTTAAATTTTAAATTGTGTTCCAAATAATTGAGTAAAGAAATTCAGCTTATGAAAATAAAGGTAATTATTATAAAATAATTAGAAATTATTGCATGTATATAAAACATACTAGTATTTACTAGTACCCTCTGTGCAAAAAAACGTTTCAAACGTTCCAGGAATATACATTTTAAATACCAGTGTTAATATAGCAGTGAAATGTTCCCTGGTCGTTTCTAGAATGTTTTAATGGATATATGAGCGTTTACATTTTAAGTTCCAGTATAAACATATCGATGAAATATTCTCTAATTATTCCATAAATGGTTTCAGAAAACATTATGGTGCCATAATACGACATTATTAATACATTATGTATATACATATATGTATATGTAATTAAAGTCGATTATTTACACACAACAGTGACGTGACAGTGCCGGGGACCGTTTAGGATTCCCAGGCGAGTTAAAAATATTCTTAAAGAAGAGATAAGCTTGTAGTTTTCTCGCCTGGCGCGTGACCGTACCATTGCAAAAAGTGTTGTCATCATCACCGAATGACGATATTTTTATATTTTTTACATAATAAATATATATATATATATATATATATATATATATATACACTAGTTGTCCCGCGCCCGGCGTTGCTCGTGCCAATTTGTATTATTATTATTTTACCCATATTCATTTTTGGTTTAGGCTGTGTTAGAATTGAATGAAAACAAATAGGCGGAAAGTGGGTAGTCCACCTGCGGCGGCCTAAATGTGTTCTATTGTGATATTTAATTAGTGTAAATAATAGTGATAATAAAAATTATAATAGTTTTATTTTATAATGTGTCGATGACTCGTTGACGGGCCAGTATTTGTCTCAATGCATTAGCTCGACGGCGTTCATTGCGTTGCTCTTGACTTTCATTAGTACGTGTGATTGCAGTCTGGTTCCTTAAATTTTCATTGTCGTCAATCGATCTTCTGCCGATCTATTTAACCGACGGTTCTGGACTAATTGTGAATTCCGAGTCGGTCGTCCAATATTTTCTCCTTGTCCACGAAGATGTGGCATTGTTTTATGTACGTAAATTTTTAGAAAAATTAATGTTATTTCAAAATAAAGAATAATGAAATTATTATATTATTTGTCTTTCATTTCATACTTTGTTTAATATCCTAATCGCTTGAAATATCAAAAAAACGAAATCCTATGTAATTATCGTAACTTAATTTTTTGCAATTTTTTGCGTAACTTAATTTAATGCACGTAAATTAATGCTTAATATTTACGTAAATGCTATATGAATGAATACATATACAAAATTAATGAAATTAATAAATGAATGACAGACGTTGCCCTGCATGATATTTCAAGCGATTAGGATAAATTTATTCAAGTCGATTCAGCCGTTTAGTTGCATTATATATAAATATTCCGACGGAACATGCAGCTAATATAGCTGTCCCGCCCAGCATTGCCAATTTTCTATTGTTTTTCTACCCCTATTCCTTTTTCGTTTTTGACCGTGTGAGTAATGAATCAAAAAAAAATAGGTGGAAAGTGGGAAGTCCACCTTCGGCGGAATAAGTGTTCTATTATGACATTTTTTCATGATTTTCATACGAAAAATAACGAAACCTCGATTTTTTTTAAATGGGGGGGGGGGGGTTGATGGATTTCAAAGGAAAAATTACTTTGANCGACAGCGGGAAAGCGCGTGTACCGTATTATAGCTAATTGTCGTTCGCAGACGGCACGGTGTTTGTTTTATACCTTCATGTGAACATTGGCCGACAATTTATATTAATATAAAGTTAATAATTCAGTTGTTAATCTGTATGTATAAAAATGGATCGTTATTTTGTCGGTGCTGCCTTAACTTGAATATCATCTAAATTTCAAACTTTTCCGGTAGATTTTCGAAAAATCGTTCGTCTTTTATAATAACCTCACGAATACACGACAAAAAAATCAGGCATATCGATCCGTCCGTTTTCAAGTTATGGCGCCGGCAAAAAAATATCAGTTCATTTATACATAACTATATAATATAAATGTGCGTATTTGCCGATATATTCAAATTTATATTTAAAAAAATAATAACTCGATTGTATCATTCTCTTGGCGCCCTCTGATGAATATTTATTTATTAATTTTCTATCTGAATGAACATTTCAATTTTGGGACAACTTACACGGAATATCTTACTGATTATTCATTTTTTTGTTTTTTAATTTCATCCGTATCACCAAGGTAACCCATAAATCAACAAAAAAAAAAAATCGCTGTACTAAAAATACCAATTACTCTGTGTCAGCTACCCTTGCAATGCCACTTGTCGGGCCCAATTGTGAATCTAAACCATCCAGGAACCCATTCAAACACATATTAAAAATTTCGTCAAAATCAGTCCAGCCATTTAGGAGGAGTTCAGTGACATACACACGTACAGTAGAATTATATATATAAAGATATGTCCAAATTCGCGATTTTTTCGCACAAATCTCATGGTTATCCATTGTTATTACTTATTTTCGTTTTTTTATATATACTTACTAATTAGTTCTTATATATTTATCCAAAGTTGTTATTTCTAAAAATTGTATTCTACAATCATGGTGTATGTAAATAAAAAGGCAAGTTAAGAATAGTCAATATTTTTCAAAATAATGAGTGTTAACAATAAAATATATAAACGATATTGGTTATGATGTCATTTCAGAATAGTTTTAAATGGGTAGTTGTCAAATTTAACGTAACTAAAGATTTTAGTGTTATTCCAACAAATTGGCTTGTTGAAACTGTCACTGAAAATGTATTTTATAGTACAATCAAATATTTTAAGTAGCCACTTATACGTGTAACAAGTGATATTTAAAAGAATGTCCTATTCCTGAAGATTATTGACAACAATATGAATTCCAAGTAATTGGTGGACATAAAACTTATGGTAAGAAAAACATTAATTTTAAAATTCAGGTTTTATTATCCCAGTGTTAGCAAATCGTATGATATTATGGAATAAACTTTTCTATTTTCTATTGTAAATAATTTATGTTTCATCTGAGTAGTTCATAATAATTATTATAGGTACTTACCTTTTAAAAATGTTATTAGAGTTAACTGGGAAGTTAACTTATACATTTATTTGTAAAATTATTTTAAGGAAAAAATAAGATGTGCAGATATTTTATAGAAGAATTAAACTTTGGTTGAGATTAATTAAGTACCTATTTACATTTTACACTATACATCAGATTAGTAAATTTAAAAATGGACTTAATAGGTATGTGTGTGTACCTTCTTTGGTATTTTAGGTATTAAATTTCTTTACATATATGACAATAATAATAGTATAAGCATCTAATTAGTACAATTATTATCGATTAGGAAACTTTGCAAAACCATGGTATAAACAAGTAGTAGAATCATTTAGTGATAATGAAGTATTAGCAGCAACATGTGAGAAAAGACAGCTGATTAGTAGCAGTGATGATACAGATTATGATGGTAAACCTCTTTTAATTCTAAATCATTTATTTAAATTTATAATTAATCATGATTTAATTTTCTTTGTTTAGATAATGGTTTTATTATTGCATTCAGAAGATCATCCGGTATTTCACCTCTAATAACTCACAGTATTTTAAATAATTCGCAAAAATATCATATTTTCATCTACATCCACCCCAATTGTTATCTGATACTAATACAGTAAAAAGAAATTTGAAGCATAATGGAATGTCACAATCAATGGCACTATCAATTTCAACTATATCTTTCATTAATCAAGTATTATAATAATTTCTATTAATTACCTATATATATTTATAACAGAATAAATTGAAAATTTGTTCAGACATTTGGTTACTTTAAGTGTTGTAGGATATTTCTTCCCACATTTTTTCCAAATATTTATAACTATAAATTTATATTTCAATGTTAATTGATTTAAAACAAAACAAGTAAAAATACAAAAGTAAAAAACAAAATGTTATCAATTTTACTTAGTACTGGTTTAGAAGTGCCAACAAATATTAGATCTATTTTAAATGAACAAAAATCTAATAATCCAATCATTAAAATTCCAAATGGTTCTTATTTAAATATAGGTATACTTAATATAATAAAATCACATTTAAGAAAACAAATAAAATATATTCTTAATAATAAAGTATTGAAGTTATGTTTTAATATCGAAGGCTTACATCCAACAAAAAGCTCCAAAACTCAATTTTGATCAATTTCACTATCAATTACAAATTTATTTGTTTTGAAAAATAAAATTTGTTGGAATTTACTATAGTTTTCCGGGGGAAACCTTCTAAAGTAAATTAGTATTTTAGGCCATTTATAAAGGAATTAAAAATCCTTCTAATTTTTGGTATTATAATTGAAACCTAACAAATCTATTTTGAAATTATTCATATTGTTACTGTTGCACCTGCAAAATTATTTTTATTAAAAGTTAAAACCATAATGGGTATTTTTCATGTAACTCTTGTGAAGTAGGAGACTTTATTGAAAATAAAGTTTGCTTTTTGAATATGTTTGCCTCTTTACGTACTAATGAATCATTTAGATCTAAAACCAATCTTGAATATTATAAAGAAGGCTAAAATTCTTTAATAGAACTTATAACCACAGTTATACTTGATTATATGCACTCTATTTTTGAAGGGGTTATGAAACTTTTTTAGAGTTTTGGGTACCTGGAAAAAAATCAGTAAGACTTGAAAGAAACAAAGATAATATTTCTCAATCTTTATTTAATTTAATAAAATCAGTACCATCTGAGTTTGCTCATCTTTTGGAATCACTCAATAATGTTAAATATTGAAAAGTAACGGATATATATAGAATGCAATATAGAGCTTCTTTTATATACAGGGATTATTATATTAAAATAAAAATAAAAAAAATAATTGTATGAACACTTTCAGTTACCATTTTTTACTTAATTGCATGGATATTTAGATAATTTCAGTTCATTTAAATACAAGAACTATCTTCAAACACTTAAAAAGTCAATGAAATTTTGTAGACATCCTTTCTATGAGATTAATAGTAAAATAATTTTTTTCTTCCAGAAAGAGAAGAATTGTTAGCAGTTATAACCAATGATAATAAGTTATTAAAATCATTTAAGATAAATGAAAATATTTCAAATTTCCAAACTATCTATTACAATCAAATTTTTTTAAAAAAAAAATTATTATTTTCATGGTTGCAAAAAATTCAACGATTAGTATATTATACTAGAAAATCTTAATATTGCAATAATTAAAAATATTTATAAACTAAATTCAGAAGTTGATAATGATTTATTCACAAAACCAGTGTCTAGTAGACAAATTGGAATTTATTTAATTTTTGATAGCAACCAAATATCAAATATCGTATGTATGATATACTTTAAAATAATGCACAATTTAAATGTCTATTTTTTCAGATTATAAATAATCAAGCTATTGAAATTTCGCTATGTCACAATATTTAATAAAATTAATATATAATAATTTATAATGATGTACCTATGATGTTTATTTGTATTGCAAATTATTATTGTTGTATATGTGTATGTTATACATATGTGTTATACACATTATACATATTATACATATATATGTGATAAAACTTTAATAAATGTAAAATTGTGTATTTGCCATTAAATATTAATAACTATTTACAAATTATATAATTAATTTTAGTTTAAATTTACAAATCAATATTGTAATATGAATAATAATTAATATAATACCTAATAATTTTAGTAATATTCAAATTATAACTGGAATATAATTGAAGAGTTCTGGGAATGTAACAAAAAAACCATCCAAGGAACATTACTATTTTATGGTTTATTAGTGTATACTGTTTAGTTACATGGAACACGGCATAAGACGTTTGTGGGATGTTTTTTCAACTCTAAAGTAAGTTCCATAGGAACATTCCAATGTTCCTAAGGAACATTTTTGTTATGTTACAGGAGCAATATTTTGCACAGTGGGTAGGTATCTAAATATCTATATCTTTTTATAATCCACTCCTCCTGTTACTGTAGGTTTTTTTATGTTTAGCTGTTTTCATTTTTATAATATATTCCTAGGCATTTATAGTCTTGTACACGAACCATTATTTTTGTTATAAATTACGAGTAGTCCTGCTCCCATGCCGATTATTTTTCTTTTCACCTTAATTCCCGTATTGCTTTGCCCGTATCAGTACATTGAACGAAAATAATAATATGTGTATAAAGAAAACTTTAAGACTTTAATTAATTTTGATTAATTCGAGTTGATTAAAAGTTGGTATTAGGTATTAGAAATATTATGGCGTTGTTTTTCCTGCGAACAACTTTTCTACCAGCAACTTTGCTCAGATTTAAAATAATTGCACGTTTCTGAAAGAAAATCAGACTGGGAAGGTACTTTAAGGAGGCCATTTTTCGATTTCATAAGAGGTTTCCAGGCATGTGAAAAACCGGAAAAAACGTATGAAAAAAGACGTCCTAGGATAATGGGATCGGTGTAGCCAGTGTTATAAGTATTTTAATGCATATTTGTACGCAACGATAGACCATTGTTTACAAAAAAATGATTCTGAACGAAGTTCAGTTGATAGTGATGCTTTTTCAACAATATAATGCAATATTATGGTAAAATAATTAAATAGGCTCTATATATTTTTTTAATAATATTTGTTTAATGCTGTACCGGTTTTCCCAGTTTTCCGTTGTTTTTCCTGGTTTTCCCATGTTTTATCCCGATTATTCACATTTGCTGGGAAAACTTCTGAGAAAATCGAAAAATGACCTCTCTAAAGTACCTCCCTAGTGAAATTTCCTTTTAGAAATATTGCCATTATTAAAAGTTGGAGCAAATTGCTGGTAGAAAAGTTGTAAACAGAAAAAAGAAGACCGTTATATATTTTAACTAATACTTACATTTCTTATATTTTCTCGTATTTTTTTCGGTTTTTCAAATTTGATGAGAAAAGTCCTGAGAAAATCAAAAAATGACATACTTAAGTACCTTTCCACGCCAATCCCTTTCAGAAAAGGTGCTACACGTAGAAATCCGAGCAAGTTTTCTGGTAGAAAAGTTTCGCACAGATAAAAAAAAATACAAATAAAGAAGTAAACATCTTTGTAAAACTATAAACTTTTTCGTTATTTGTTACGGTTAATTGTTAGAATTTTACCTTACCCCCTTCTCTCTTTTCACCGTTTTTCATACATTGTCGTTTCACGACGTTTTAAGGTACGGCCCCACTGAGAATGATTTTGCGTTATTGCGTTATTGCGTTTTGAACGTTTCTGTGATTTTATACGTGCGATGTCCACTAGCGATTTTGATGGCTCCACTAGAGCGATTTTGCGTTTTTACGTCACTCGTGTTCATTTTATTTTTCATTTTCTTCTTTGATTGTCGACCAAGATAACGTCCAGAAAAATGTTGCTGGCTGAAAGTGCTGCTTTAATTGATGTAAAATTAAATTTGGTTAAGAACTGTTTATGGGTCCATGAATTAAATAGACACATGTTATCTGAAGGAGAATTTCATACGTTGTTCAGTAAATTAAAAATATATCCAGTTAAGTTTTTTAAGTACTGTCGCATGAGTGAATCTACTTGTTTTATAATTTTGGAAGCTATAAGAAGTGAAATCGAAAAAGAAGATACCAATTTCTGAAAAGCAATATCTGTAGAAGAAAGGCTATTTCTTACATTTAGGTAAGTTATTTAAATAAATGTATAATATACCTTATGTGCTTTATAAACTTAATAAATTAATTTATTGACAAAATATGATTTAAAAATAATCTTAACAATGGTTTCCTTGCCATAACAATATTACTAAACTAACATTAATGGTTTAATTAATGTTTAATTAAAATTAATTATTGAGTTAAACTTTAATAAACTTGTATTATATATTATCGTATATTGTACCCTCCTCTTGGTGTGGTTCTGTCGGGGAATTTACGAATTAGTTATCGATTAAAAATTGACACCTTACTATGGTTGCCATTGGGAATTATCTTCACCGGGAAATGCAGATGACTGCGTAGATTGATGCTGACGTGCTTGAACACAGTGTAGAAGTAGATGTTATAGGTGTAATGTTCATAACTTCAATGTATACAATTTCTTGAAATTAGATCTTTGCTCTCATTTTTTGTCGTCTAGCTAAAGACTTCAAATCAAGCAATAGTCTTATTAAGAACATTAAATCTTCATCGTCAACATGGAAATAATGGCCATGAGGAAGTAGCCACATCGTCAGTACCAGCTTCTGAACGTCTTGATGATACTTTTTTAAATTCAGCTCGATAGTAGTCTCTAATGTTTTTCCACTTGGTTTTGAAGGTAGCCACTAAAATTTAACGATAGTATACATTAACTAAATTGGTAAAGTAATCTGATAGATTGTAAATTATAATTATTATTGTTAAAATAATATATTTTATTATATTAAAACACTAATCACTAAATAGAATTAAGTATTTAAACAAGTTTTTTTTGTTATTATTGTTATTTTAGATATCTATCAACTGGGTGCAGTTTCAGAAGTTTAGCTTTTTCTTTTCATATGGATAAAGCAAATATCGCGAGAATTGTTGTGAATAAATGTGAGGGTATTTGGGATAAATTATTTATAGTTTATATAATGGAAACAACGAGTGATAACTGGAAAGCAAATGCAAATGATTTTTGTACTACATGGAATTTTCCTAAGTGCCTCAGAAGTATTGACGGTAAATATATACAAATCAAACAACTTCAATATTCTGGTTCGATGTATTATAATTATAAACATTTTTTTTCAATAAATTTATTCGCGATTTCTGACACTAATTATAAGTTTATAACAGTAGATATTGGTGCACATGATAGAGAAAGTGATGGTGGAGTTATACAAAATTTAGTATTTTTAAAAAATCCATCAAAATCAACTTAATATTCCAGATAATATGAACTACCCAATACCAACATAAAAGCGCCATATACATTTATATGTGACGCAGCGTTTCTGCTATTAACCGATTTATTACGACCTTATCCTGGAAAGCAACTTTTGAATGACCAAAAAACGAAAATATTTAATTACAAGTTATCGAGAACCAGAATTACGGTGGAAAATTAATTTCGAATTTTATCCTCTAAGTGGAGGACATTAAAAAAGGCTATTGAAACAAAAGTTGAGCACGCCATGCAATTATAAAGGCAGTATGTGTATTGCACAACATAGGATTGAAACAGAATAAACAAAATAATCCAGTTGATAATTTGGAAGAATATACGCTTATATCCAATTTTACTGGAGGAAGAGAAAATAATAGATTTGGAAGATTATTAAAAGATTCAAGGGAACTATTCAATGAATATTTTAGTAGTGAGGCTGAATCTTTTTTTTTACAATTAAACTATGTATAAATATTCAGTTTTAAATATTTTAAAATCTACATTGTATTAGTTTATTTATAATTTATTTTGTTATTTTAAAATAACTGCTATATAAATAAAACGTGAAAATATTTTCAACACCCGATAAGAAATATAAAATTAAAAACAACTATATAATAAACAATGATACTCTTAATAAATCTAAAAAATTGATAAGTAATACTATTGGAAATTCTATGGAATATTAACACCAGAAGATAAAACATTATTAAACAACGATAGCAACATACGATCTCTATAATTACACCCATTTGTTAATTTGCTCAAAAAAATATCATTCAATAAGACTATTGGTAAATTTTAAAACTCCACTTTTAGGCTACAAATCTTCGCCTATGAAACTTAAAAATTATTCATATATTTATATAAAAAACAAATTAAAATATAAAAAAACACACGTTCTATCGAAAACGCATATTACTTGATTAATAGTATTAAAAATTATAACATTTCGCAGGGATGTAAAATGATTTCATGGGATAATAAAAACCTTTACACTTCTATCCCAAAATTAGAAATAATACAAAGTTTTAAAGAAAATTTAACTACCATTTACTAAATAAAAACAAAAGTAATAAATAAAAAAAACATAAAATTTTATTTTATACCAAAACAATATATTCATAAACCAATGGTTTAATTATGGGCAATCTTTTAAGTGTCATTATCTCAGAAATATACATACAAACACATAATAATTAAAAAAACATACAATTTACAATTGAATTACAAACCGATGGTCAGGTATAATTTTTAGATCTAAACATGCAAATAATCAATAATAAATATAAATTTAATCATAATATAAAACCTACGGAAACTTATGGTATTAAAACTTATAAATCTAATCACTCTCGCTAAAAAAAATTTACATATTTTAGATCAATTCTTCACGGACTAGAGAATATCTCTTTAAACAATAATGACTACATTCAGGAATTAAATACAATGGAAAATAATACACTTATATATTAAAAACGGAAAAAAGAAGAACATCATTTAAAATAATGATAACATCAATTACATTAGTACAGAATACCACGTTTTCAAAACTCACAATATCATAAAATGTGTCGGATGTAAATCCCTAAAAAATAAAATGTTTAAACATCAATACCACCCGATTCATAAATATGATAACGCAGATGTACATAAATTTAATATTTACATAATTTAATTTAATACTCTTAAAATTTTAAACATGTCTCTGAAAATATATTTACAAAAAATACAATTCTCTGATTGACTAAAAAAATGATTTAAAGGTGTGTCTTATTCATTCATACTGATATTTAATGTTTATTTTCAATTNCATAATTGTACATTTTGAATCTATGTTGAGTCATAGATCCAATTGAAATTTTGATAAAACACTTCTAAAACATACTCGACATAATCTTCTAAATTTTCATTTTCATATTTTCCTCCGGAAATAACAATTATAAACGTTGGTAAACCATGTTTAATCGGACACCTAAAAACAATAAAAATAAAAATAACGTATATTTTAAATCCATCGAGTGTATCAAACAAATCGATGGGAATAAGCAAGTGTGAAAAAGTAAAACTCTATGTCTATATAAATGCTTATTTGTTTGCGACAACAATGCATTGAAGAATAAAGAAACAGAAATTGCTGCTTATTGAGAGGAGAGAGAAGAACACGAACAAGAAATATTTAAAACATAAGAAACAATTTGATTACCTGAACGATGTCAATACATTTGACAATGTGTATTCTGGGCGTACTTTTTTTAGAACTCTGGTCGTAGTGTTGTCTGAAATTTCATTATAAACATTCAGTGTGTCTGCTTTGTACTTACCTTCGTCGTCCCCCCATGGTGCTCTTTGATTAAATATGCTTTCTAACAGGTTGAAGAACCTAAAAAGAGAATAAATATGCTTACATAATTTTTAAAATAATATTAAAAAAATAATAAAACACTTGAGAAATGTTCAGATGCAAAAAACGTATACTCACGTAACATCTTCGTGAATATTTGGTACAATAACAGTTGCATTAGGCTCCGGCAAATAAAAAAGAACTGACCATAGGAGTCGTCGATTTTCTGTTAAACGTACTCGTGGGATTAAATCAGGGTCATCAGTATTAAAAATATTTATGTCTCCGATTTTATCACCAACTAATTTTTAAACAGACACATTTAAAAAAAAAATCATTAAAAATATTGTAATATAAAATTACCTATTTGGCCGTCTACACGCAATTTTCTTTTATTTATTTCTTTCAGCGTTCTTTGATCTTCTATGTTCATAATTAAACATTTTTCCATCTCAATTTTCTAATTATGCAAAATTAAACGACATAAATATCTCATAATATAGAATTATCAATAAAAAAATGTATCATACCTTCGCCTCCGAAAAATTTCCCAAATAAATATGACAATAATATAACGATTTATCAAAATCTTTCCTGTAAATGCAACAGTTGATAGCTCTTAAGAATGCTATTTCATATCCTGGCATTAATTCAAGGGCTCTCTCAGCCGTTACCAAACTCGATCTAGTTAATAAATGTAGAAATTAAAAATAATGTTTATCTATGACCTGGGTTATAATTTTACTTATAGTTTTGTAACAAATAGTATACAGCAGACAAATTGTTCCACATGTTAGCACGTAGCAGATCATTTTTAAAATCCAACATCAGGCCTTTTCGAAAGCATATTATGGATAGTTTATATTTACACCTCTTAAACTGCAAAATGCCCTTTTCGTTATACCTATTGGCTAGTTTTTCACTCTTGTCAACTGTCGTGTTGTTTTCTTGACGAAGCTGAACATTTTCTGATCTTTCTTGAAATATTCTATTAACCACATTAAAGTAATGGCAATTATTTGTTCCGGTGCATTTATATATCGCCGAGGTATATAATCCCCTGAAATATTAATTTGTCAATCATGAATATGTCATAATAATTATCGAAAATAAATGATTAGCTACTTTAATGTCACCTATGTACACACAATTATAAATAAACAGTATACTCACGGTGTTTTATCCATTTTAGTGTAATATAAATAATTTAGTATCGAATGAGAAATATTTAATAGTAAACAAGAGAATTGCAAAAAAGTATACAAACACAGATATGATTATACAAACAAAAGCGTACACATACCAAATACGTGTCAACTGTTCGAGCGTCCCAATTAGATAGTGTGACCAACACAAAAAATTCAAACGCAAATATTAAAAATGAATATTATCGATAGCAAGTAAATGAATTTCATGGTAAAAATATAACGTAGTATACTATTTAATTTAAATGTATCACATCAGTACTATATTTTAGTATCATAATAAAATTGCGATATTAATTACCTTGTAACGTCCTGTTTTAAACCGCCAAATTTAAAATTTGAATACAGCCCGCGAACTGCCTAACTGCCGTGAACGCGACACACGAGCAGGTCTTATAGAGCTTTTGCGGGTCGGTAGTTTAACCATGCACCACTCAACAACAGCGTATAACCACCATCAGCTCGCAGCTAATATAACGACATCCGCAGCAATATCAACACGGTCAGGTCAAATGTCCCTGTCCACTCACATTAGCATCTCGTTGTACAACTTTAGTAATAAACATATGTATAAAGATAATTAATTACACGAATCAAAACCCAATTCTAACCCATTTTGTTGGGTTTTGACATTGGCTGAACAAAATATATTTGTACGCCCGTCTTCATCAGTGGTCTTCGGAGGAACAAAAAATAACGCGGCCGGGAACCTCGGATGTGGGTTTCTATAGAAATATTTATTTTTCATGTCCATCGATAAATCCATATCAAACCGCCCAACAAGTTGCATATAATAATTTAAACACTTTTAACGTCCTCAAAATTCTAAAACAATCATTCCAATGTTTTTTTACATAATGTTCTAGTTGTTCGAAAACAATTAAGAAATTTAAATTTTCTCTTATGGTTTTCAGATTTGTTAATATCTATCTTTTGGCTTAATAGATACAAGAGATATGTTTGTGTCTAGACCTTACACAATATTCTTTAATTACAGTTTGGTTTTCTAACATACAATCATCAAAAACAACTAAACTATATAACATGTCCATAAACTCCTTGATTGATAGTTTTTGTAAAAATATGAATAATATAAATGAATAATAAAAAATATAAATAAAAGATTCTGCTCGCAATAAATATGCTCATTTTCTTAATGACAGGATATACATTTCTCTACTATATTGCAATGTAATTCTAAACGGATATTGGTGGGTTTTACTTGTTGGACGAATTTCAATTTTCGAAAAACAAACAAACTTAATCCTTAGACTATCACCAAGGTTATTAACAAACATTTTTTAACCAGAAACCTGGTTTAAAAATATACCTACTAATGAAGATATATTTTTTTATTATTCTTAGGGAATATTAGATGGTTTACTTGCTGGATAAATTCCAATTTTTGAAAAATTATCATACTTAACATCAATATTATCACAAAGGTTTATCTTTTATAAAGATTATAAAGGTTATTATCAAACATAAAATTATTTTCATAGCTTTTAATTTAAATTAAATAATTATCGGAAACTTTCAGATTCGTTTTTAAAATAAAATTTATTTGATCAATATTTTACTTCAATCTAGGAATTTTCGTAATCAACCCATTATCAAAATATATATTTCCTTCTGTGTTAATTAAACGTTTTTCTTTATTTAAGTTTAGAATTCTTACAGCAGTTGAAGTAAAACATGTGTTCCCCTTTCTCAACATCTTTATGAAAAGGCCATTTATAACATAATATTTTTCTCCTTTAAGCGATTCAACATCGTTATATTCAAAACCTTAACAATCACAAAAATACGAATCGAGATCCATATTAAGAGTGATGGTAATTTTAATAATCTATTTTCGAGTATATCTGTTGTAAATGCATTATATAAACCATGTTCACGATAAATATTAAACATTTTTTCATGTTCTTTCAATGAGTCTAATCCAAGATGTGATTTATATGGTGTTATATTTCCATTTTGACAAATAATAAAATTACATCCCTGATTGTTTTGTATTATTTAATCTCTGGGATTAGATATTGTAAATTTAAACGGAAATTCTCCAAGTACCCTATCGTTCATTGTGTTAAAACAATGATCGTTATCGTGATCAAATTATAAATATCTGTTTACCTATTAATCTAGATTAAAAAATACATTAGATTTGATATTAATTTTGTCTCCTTTTACATAAATTATTAAAGGTTTAAACATAATATTTAATTCATCTAAATTATATTTTCCTGAATTTAGTTCAATTATGTTTCCTACAACTTTAAATAAACAATTAACAGACACGTAGTTATTAAAAAGACTAATGAGTTCATAAGAAATTATAATGAACAATGATCCTCTTAATAAATCTAAAAAATTGATAAGTAATACTATTGGAAATTCTATGGAATATTAACACCAGAAGATAAAACATTATTAAACAACGATAGCAACATACGATCTCTATAATTACACCCATTTGTTAATTTGCTCAAAAAAATATCATTCAATAAGACTATTGGTAAATTTTAAAACTCCACTTTTAGGCTACAAATCTTCGCCTATGAAACTTAAAAATTATTCATATATTTATATAAAAAACAAATTAAAATATAAAAAAACACACGTTCTATCGAAAACGCATATTACTTGATTAATAGTATTAAAAATTATAACATTTCGCAGGGATGTAAAATGATTTCATGGGATAATAAAAACCTTTACACTTCTATCCCAAAATTAGAAATAATACAAAGTTTTAAAGAAAATTTAACTACCATTTACTAAATAAAAACAAAAGTAATAAATAAAAAAAACATAAAATTTTATTTTATACCAAAACAATATATTCATAAACCAATGGTTTAATTATGGGCAATCTTTTAAGTGTCATTATCTCAGAAATATACATACAAACACATAATAATTAAAAAAACATACAATTTACAATTGAATTACAAACCGATGGTCAGGTATAATTTTTAGATCTAAACATGCAAATAATCAATAATAAATATAAATTTAATCATAATATAAAACCTACGGAAACTTATGGTATTAAAACTTATAAATCTAATCACTCTCGCTAAAAAAAATTTACATATTTTAGATCAATTCTTCACGGACTAGAGAATATCTCTTTAAACAATAATGACTACATTCAGGAATTAAATACAATGGAAAATAATACACTTATATATTAAAAACGGAAAAAAGAAGAACATCATTTAAAATAATGATAACATCAATTACATTAGTACAGAATACCACGTTTTCAAAACTCACAATATCATAAAATGTGTCGGATGTAAATCCCTAAAAAATAAAATGTTTAAACATCAATACCACCCGATTCATAAATATGATAACGCAGATGTACATAAATTTAATATTTACATAATTTAATTTAATACTCTTAAAATTTTAAACATGTCTCTGAAAATATATTTACAAAAAATACAATTCTCTGATTGACTAAAAAAATGATTTAAAGGTGTGTCTTATTCATTCATACTGATATTTAATGTTTATTTTCAATTTGTCAATATTGATGTCACGTCATTCCTAACTTAACCCAGATACACACTGCAATATGATTACCTGAAAAAATATTTAATTATACATATGCATTTTAAAACGGTTTCAATATAATACTGTAATAAATACATATCAAATGTACGATTTGAAATTAAGTTACAACATAATTGTACATTTTGAATCTATGTTGAGTCATAGATCCAATTGAAATTTTGATAAAACACTTCTAAAACATACTCGACATAATCTTCTAAATTTTCATTTTCATATTTTCCTCCGGAAATAACAATTATAAACGTTGGTAAACCATGTTTAATCGGACACCTAAAAACAATAAAAATAAAAATAACGTATATTTTAAATCCATCGAGTGTATCAAACAAATCGATGGGAATAAGCAAGTGTGAAAAAGTAAAACTCTATGTCTATATAAATGCTTATTTGTTTGCGACAACAATGCATTGAAGAATAAAGAAACAGAAATTGCTGCTTATTGAGAGGAGAGAGAAGAACACGAACAAGAAATATTTAAAACATAAGAAACAATTTGATTACCTGAACGATGTCAATACATTTGACAATGTGTATTCTGGGCGTACTTTTTTTAGAACTCTGGTCGTAGTGTTGTCTGAAATTTCATTATAAACATTCAGTGTGTCTGCTTTGTACTTACCTTCGTCGTCCCCCCATGGTGCTCTTTGATTAAATATGCTTTCTAACAGGTTGAAGAACCTAAAAAGAGAATAAATATGCTTACATAATTTTTAAAATAATATTAAAAAAATAATAAAACACTTGAGAAATGTTCAGATGCAAAAAACGTATACTCACGTAACATCTTCGTGAATATTTGGTACAATAACAGTTGCATTAGGCTCCGGCAAATAAAAAAGAACTGACCATAGGAGTCGTCGATTTTCTGTTAAACGTACTCGTGGGATTAAATCAGGGTCATCAGTATTAAAAATATTTATGTCTCCGATTTTATCACCAACTAATTTTTAAACAGACACATTTAAAAAAAAAATCATTAAAAATATTGTAATATAAAATTACCTATTTGGCCGTCTACACGCAATTTTCTTTTATTTATTTCTTTCAGCGTTCTTTGATCTTCTATGTTCATAATTAAACATTTTTCCATCTCAATTTTCTAATTATGCAAAATTAAACGACATAAATATCTCATAATATAGAATTATCAATAAAAAAATGTATCATACCTTCGCCTCCGAAAAATTTCCCAAATAAATATGACAATAATATAACGATTTATCAAAATCTTTCCTGTAAATGCAACAGTTGATAGCTCTTAAGAATGCTATTTCATATCCTGGCATTAATTCAAAAAAAAAAAATTATTAAAAATATTGTATTATAAAATTACCTATTTGTCCGATTTATATAACTTATATGTACTAATTTATTGTTCAAGAATTGGAGAAATTTTTTAATAATGTTAAAAATTTACAAGTTGGATCTCCAATTAAAAATAAAAAAAGATATTGTAGCACTCATGTGTTAAAAAAAAGAAAACCAGCCATTAACCAATTTCGATATCATGAAAGTTGGTAAAAATATAAAAATATTCTAGGATGTTTTATGAGAGATAAATTACTTATAGAAACTTTAATGAATGAATGTGGAATATTAAATTTAAATAATTCTTATCAAGAAGTATCATATTGAGTTGCATGAATAAAACATGAAAATTTAAAAATTTATTTTGATGTTTATGGTAATGCTAATCCACCAAAAGAATTAGTAAATTATTTATAAGAAAATAATCTTAAAAGAACATTTAGAAGAATTCAAGACTATATTGATCCGCTTATTTGTGGATATTTGTGTTTGGATTTTATTAAAAATTATAAAAAATATACCTTAATTATTTATCTAAAAATTTTTTTAATCAGGTTTCTAATTAAAAAATGTATTCTTAAGTTATGACAGTTTTCATATTTTATTCAGAAATATCATTAGTTCATTCTGCACAGATTTCATTAATTATTTTTTCTAGAACAGTTAAATGTTTATTTATATTCGCTATTTTTAATGAATAAAACTTTTGATATATTTCTGGTAATTATTGAATCTTTTCATAAATATAATCGCCTAAAACCTCAAAAGTAGAATTAGAATCCTTAAAATAAAATAATTGTTTTGTATAGTCAAAGGGCAAGTACTGATCCCAAGGATGAAAGTCTACATACTTTTCTTTATTATTAAGAAACTATTGATATTTATTTATTATAAAAAATTTTTTTTTTTATTATTGTCTTCTTTTCTATAATAAATGGAAAGTATTTTTAAAAAATATGATGATCACAATATAAAACATATGAAGCAAAAACCGGGAAAAATTTTAACAGAGATGGTGGTGTTATCCTTGTATATGTTAACCTTTGAAATAGAAGATTCTGATTGTTTTCTTAATATTAAACATGCAAAACATATCATTGGTGGAAAATACTTAAAACAAGATGGTACTGAATATGAAGCTAATAGTAAATTTAAATTAGATGACAATTTTGTTGTATTCTTATTCTCTCCAATTGAAGTGACAAAAAATGGATCATTAATAAATCAAATAGAAAACGTTGGCAGATCAAGCATAATTAAATCATGTGTTAGTTATTCTTTAGATGAAAATGGCCCAACAATTTATTCTGGATGTCATACAAGATATACATGTGGGGGATGATTCGAAGCTGTTAGAAATTTATCTTATCTATATTTGGGTTCCTTTAAAGATATTAAACATCTGATTTTTAAAGGAGAAATTAAAATAAATTATAAGAGAGCAAAAGATGATGATGTATTGTACAGATTGGTTTCTACAACATGTTGAAAAAGTTATTATTGAGGATTTTAAGATTAAGATTCAATCAGTGGAATATCAAGAAATGTATAAAATACAATTAATAAACGAACTAATAAAATTATCTCAAGAAAATAATTACATGCTAAATTTTAGATCTTGACAATGTATGAATGAAACCAAAACCAATTTAAGTGATAAAACATTCAAGAGAAATATTGCAAGTTCATATAGAAATATTCATAATCCATTATTTTTAGTTGTAACTCTCCAAACAAATGGATTAGAAACACAATTAAGAAAAGTTTCTGTTTTTGATCATTGTAATGTAAAAAATGTTTTATTAGAAATTGATGGACAGAGATATCCACAAGAATCATTAAATTTAGATTGGAAAAATGAGAAATTTTCATTTGCATATGATATTTATATGCCATTTAAGAAAACATTCCATAAAACACATTAAAAACTTCCTCTGATGTATCTTGATCCTGGAAATTTTAAAAAATCAAGACCAATGTCTTGATATTAAATCTTACTAGACAACCTGATAATGTTAGTGGAAATAGAAATAATATTATTAAAAATAGAATTTAATTAGAATGTACCAAATGGTACAATTTGCTATATTTGTTTAGTTTCAAGTTCTGAAATTACATATGATTTCGTCCAAAACACAATTAGAAAAACATCTAAAACTATAAAAATATTTTTTTAATAAAAATATTCTATTAAGAAAGAAAAATTAATTTATTATGTTAATAAATATGGACAAAGAATTTAAAAAACTAATACACTGTCACAAATGTAAAAAAAAAACTAAAAATATTAAACCAATCAAGGTTCAAACAACAAATGGTGTATGGAGAATTTCAACACAATGTTTAAAATGTAAAACAAACAAGAGTAAATTTATTAAAACTCCTTTAGGAAAAGAAACAATCTCAAAATTAAAAATTGAAAAAATATCAGAACAAGACAAACTAAGTATTATAAAAGAACTTCATAAATCTGTAAGATTTCGATTTCCAAAAAGTTGACTAAATTGATGATTTATAGGTTGTTGATTTAGTTATAATGATAAATTACAGTGATGAAAATACTTATTAATAAAGTTATAAATACTTATTAATACTTATTAATACTTATAAATATTTATTTATGTTGAATGTTATAGATACTTTTTAAAAATTTGCTTCGACTGAACCAATTAAAAAGAAAAATGGAAAAATTGTTACAAAATCTGTTGAAGAAATAATAAAAAGAGCTAAACTACAGGGACACAATTCTCCAACATTATTTCACACTGATAAAGGAACGGGATTTGTAAATAAACAGTTTAAAGAAATATTAATAAAATACAATACAAAATTATATCATACACAAAATGAAGAGAAATCTGCAATTATTGAACAGAGCCTTAAATGGTAAAATGAGAATACAGTTTGAAGTTCAGAAAAATAAAAGATGGGGTGATATTTTACAAGATTTATTGAACAAATATAATTAGATATATAATAAGATATTCATATAACAATATTATATTATATTTTATAACAATTGGAATGATACTATATAATGTAAACAAATCTAATGAAGAACAATTTTTTTTAAAATTATTCCCAAATGAAATATCTAAATCAAAAATTAAATTTAAGACTGTTGATTGGGTTAGAATAAAGAAGTTGAGAAAAACGTTTTATAACAAATTTAATTTTAATTGGACAAGAGAACTATTTATTTTTACAGGGATAGTGAAAACAAATCCAATTACTTATATAATTAAAGACTTAAATAATCAAACTATTGAAGGAAGTTTCAATAATGAAGAATTACAGAAAACAAAATTTTGAAACTTAAATATTTTAAATATTTAAATAAATCTAAATTAATTTTTTGAGATAACTTATTATTTTGTTTTCCTGGTTTTTGTCTTTCTGAAAGTAAATTATTGTTTTGATTTATTCAAATATTTATTTTATCTTTTTCTTTAATTTAATATTTATATTTTTTTTCAAAATAATTAATTTACAACTATATCATTACATTTTAAATAAAATTTAGGTGAAATCCAAAAAAACAAATTTAGAATAAGATCTTTTAACATGTAAGTTCCTGTTAAAATTTGACTAGTTTTTCATTATTAGATTCTTTCTTAAACTTATATAAAAAGTATAATAAAACTTCTTATTCTTTCTAATCTAAACCAATTTTTATATTGTTTATTTCCTTGTTTACATAATATTATATATTAAAATTTTTTTTAAAAGACGGATTAAGAAATTAATGGAATAAAGAAAGATGTTCCTTGAAGCTCTTGAAGATAATATGAAAAAAGTTAGAGATCACAAACACTTAACACGATAATACTGAGGAGCTGCTCATTCTATATGTAATTTAAATTATAAGGTTCCTAGATTTATTCCAGTATTTTTCCACAACCTATCTGGTTATGACGTTCATTTATTCATAAAAAGAATTTGGTATTGATAAACATAATATAAAACCAATTGCAAATAGTGAAGAAAATAATATATTATTTTCAAAAAATAATATATTATTTTCAAAAAATATAGGATATATGAATATAGATCAAATTACTAAAGACCCTGTTTTAGATCAGGAAGGAAAACCTATTTTTAAAACAGTTGAAATAAGATTTCTTGATTCTTTCAAGTTCTTATCTAGTTCTTTAGAAAAATAAGCTAATACTTTAAAACCATACCAGTTTNAAAATAGATCCAATAACTAAAGACCCTGTTTTAAATCAGAAAGGAAAACCTATTTTTAAAACAGTTGAAATAAGATTTCTTGATTCTTTCAAGTTCTTATCTAGTTCTTTAGAAAAATTAGCTAATACTTTAAAACCATACCAGTTTAAAGAACTATCTAAACATTATCCTGAAAAATTGGATTTAGTAAAAGGAAAATTAGCATATCCTTATGAATATATAGATTCTCCAAAAAAATATGATGAAGAATCTCAACCTAATATGGATAAATTTTACAGTTCTCTTACAGGTGAACATGTAACACAAAATGCATATAAAAAACCTAAAAAGAATATGGGAAAGATTCAAAATAAAAAATATTAGAGACTTTACCATACTTTATAATAAAATATATGTATTATTACTTACAGATTTAATGGAAAATTAGAGAGATGTTTCAATAAGACATTTTAAGTTGGATCATGTTCATTATTATATAACTCCAGGTTTTTTGTGGAATGCTATGCTTAGAAAAACAGGTGTAGAATTAGAACTATTAAGAGATATTGATATGTATNATCTCAATGTAGTATTAGATATTCTAAAGCAATTAATAAATATATTGGAGAAAAAAAAGAACAAACATTAACGAAATGTTGATTAACAAAATCAAAATATCTTTTAGATTTGGATGCAAATAATATTTATAGATGAGGAAAGTGTTAATAATTACTACAGAATATATTTTAAAAATGAAAGATGACCAGGAAAAGGGCTATATTTTCGAAGTAGATTTTAAATACCCTAAAGAACTTCAATAAAGAATTACCAAAATTAACAACAACTCTATATGATAAGAAAAAAAATATTCTACATTATATTAATCTTAGGCTGTATTTAAGTTAAGGTTTAAAATTAGAAAAAATACATAGGGTAATAAAATTTGATCAAAAAGATTAGTTGAACACAAGATTTAACACAAATCTATGTACAAAAACAGAAAATGAATTTGAAAAAGATTATTATAAGTTAGTGAATAACAGTATATTCCTTAAGAACATAATGAACACAAGAAACCATAAACATATAAAATTAATTAATGATGGGAAAATATTGGAAAAGTGGATTGCTAAACCAAACTATTTTTACAGAAAACATAGTAGCTGTGCATATGAAAAAACTATGGTTAAATTAAAACAACCAATTTATTTAGGAAT
Organism: Cinara cedri; assembly: GCA_902439185.1. Lineage (NCBI taxonomy): Eukaryota > Metazoa > Arthropoda > Insecta > Hemiptera > Aphididae > Cinara > Cinara cedri. Next base: position 9,268 of record CABPRJ010001911.1, on the reverse strand, counting down.
GTGTATTTTAGATTTATTTCAAACTCGAATTTATGATTTTTATTATAATGTATTGAAAAAAATATCAGATCATTATACACAGACACAGATTCTTTAATAGTAGAAATTACAACTGATGATTTTTATACAGATTTAAAATATAATAAATAATTTTTAAATTAATTTGATTTTTCAGATTATCCTGAGAATAATAAATATAGAATTCCCCAAATAAATAAAAAAGTTCCAGGTAAATTTAAAGAAGAGCTTAATGGTCAAATAATGACTGAATTTGTTGGTTTAAGATCTAAATTATATTCATTTAAAGTATTTGAAAATAAAAATGAATCTGTTTTGAAAAATTTGAAAGCAAAAGGTGTGAAAAAACCCATAATTAAAAATGAATTATGTTTTAATAATTTTTATAATTGTTTAAAAAATAAAAAAACAAAATATATTAAACAGAACATTTTTAGAACAGATAAACATGAAATATATACTGTTGAACAAAACAAAAAAGCTCTTAGTGCATACGATGATAAAAGATATATTCTAGAAAATGGTATAAATACTTTAGCTTGGGGACATTATTCAACAAAAATAGAAATTGAATACCTTGATAATTTAATAAAAACAAATAATTAAAAATAATGATAGTTTTAATATAAATTATTTTTGAGAAATAATCTATTTCATATATTTTTCATTTTAATATATTATATTATTTACTTTTGTTAAAGAGAACTGTTCCTAATACAATGTTTATGTAACATTTGTTTTTATTATTATTTTTAATTTGTTTTTTTTTGATATTATTTTTATTTTATGCATGTAAACAAAGAACACGAAATAAAACAATGTGAATAGAGATCAGAAATTAGTTTTTAAAGGGAGAATTAATCTGCGCCAGAACATGCATATTCCTACTACTTATATATATTTACTCCAGAACAACAAAAAAACTGAATTAGATCATGCCTTGGTATCAACCATATTAAGGACCATGGTCATAAGTAATTGAAGATTTTTTTAAGTGAAAGAGCAGCCCCTAATGAATTCTAATATTGAAGCAATAATACTCTTAGAGTAGAAGCATGGTATAAAGAAATATGAAACTCATTTCGTATAAAAAATACCAGTGTTAGTTGTCAACATTCATTGGATTCTGAAAGAATATTATGGTTTATATCAGATTTTCCACATTTAATAGAAACTATGTAGATGAGAATAATTAAAAATAAAACCCTAAAGGTAGAGTTTAATAATCTTCTTTCTTTGAATATATTTAGACTCCTGAAGGTCATATACAATTTGGTTATTGGAAATATTGGAAATATTTAGTACAACATAATGAACTTAATCAAGTTAAACATATTAAACTTTGTAACTAATTAACAAAACATCATTAGTTCCCGTAAAATTTCTAAAAAAATGAATGTTAAAATAGTCATAGTTGTAAATTAATTAAAATAATTTATACTACATTTTAATGGTATTTAAATAATTATCTACTTATTATAATATTTATATGTATGTGTATTTAAAATAGTTTTTCAGAAAAACAGTAGCTGATTGCATCAATGAATTATTAAATAGAGGTGACAATAATTTAATTGGCTATAAACCTACTATAAATTTTATAAAATAAAAATAAACAGTTTAGTTTATGTATTAAATTCAAATACTGAAAAACATAGTCTACAAGCAGACCCAAATTCTAATAGAAATATAGTAGATAATAATATATTATTTAACATATAAAAGAAAAATTATAAAGTTTTTTGTTTCTAAAATAAGATGATTTAAAAGCTATCTTGAAACTTGGGTATTAGAAATTCAAGGCAAACATATTTGATTCACCAGTCAAACTGACCTATGTTTAATAGTTTCAATAGAAGGAACTTTAGATTTAATTGAATATTTAAGTAAGAGTTTGGGTTGTAGATATCTTATGCTAAAACAAATTAATCAAGATGCATTAGAGGTATTAATTTTCTCCAGAATATAAAATAACTAAAATTTACAAATTTCATTAATTATAAATAATTCTTGCATACTTAAAATTTTTTTCGGTACGCCAAGTATGTGGATCAAACCAATATTCAGATCCAAGGTAATTTGTTCAAATTTACAGATAATTATTATGTTACTTATCAATAAAGCCATCAAGAGGTAGTAATGTAAGTGATGAGAATATATTAAAGGCACTAATAATATTAAAACTATCAGTGAAGAAGACATCCAGAAAAAGGCTGACCTAGAAATTAAATTAAACAATTTATTAGATACTGGTGAATTTGATTTGTTGAATGATCATTTATACTTTAAATGAAAACCAAAGTAACATTGATAAAAATGCACTTACATATTTTATTGAATATGTTGCACAATGCGAAAAAAACATTCAATAGCTAAAAATTGTACAAGCTGCTTTAATTAAATTGTTTCAAACAAAAACATTCCCTTTCCTCATACTTTTGAAGAAAGATTCATTGGTTTATGAAGTGCAGGTCATTTATTCATTCTGATAGGCGTTTTAATGAAACTCATATATCATTTGGAAACAACCATCATAAATGTCCTGAAAAATAATGATTTGAATAAACATATTTTGGACCTTGGTAAGTATAGTATATTTTATTTTTATTGTGTCCATATATTTGTTAAAATGATGCATGGGTACCTATTTCTTGTGCATTTTAGTAATAGATGAAATAAGCTACATAAGCATTTCTACAAAAGTTGGTTATCAAGATCATCTACATACTTTAACATAATATGTTGTTAAGTTTTATTTGAATAAAAGGATATTTGCATAAAGAAAACACAACCAAGTAGTTCTATAAAAAAAAAATCTAAAAAATGTTTAAGAATTTTCTAAATAGAAAACAATATGGTTATATTGTATTTTTAAATAGTAGCCTGTAGGTACATGTGTGTATACCTGATAAATACACCTTAGTAAATTTGAAAATTCAAATTTATGATAACGTAGAATGGTTGATCTCTTATCACATTTTATAAATGCGCATTATAGATTGCCGACATATCTATACTATACGAGAGAAGTAACCCGTGTCCTGACCTAATTGCGTTCGAATTCATGTATCCCCACTTATTTGACATACTGTCGTTACACGATCACAATCGTTAACGGTCGGAACGATGTATAGTGTGTATCATTAGTCATTACGTACACTTGATACAGTGTGTCAATGCGTCTGTGCCACTACTTCTATGAACCGCGCGATTACTTTCACTCCGTTGACTGTTAAATGATTTGTTCTGCACGTGATATACGATATTATAAATAATATTATAATATAATCATTTTATATATCACTTATTTTACGCTGTATGCACGCCACATCGATGAACAGAAGGGGACAAAGTGGGGGAAACGGAGCCTAGTAACGCTCCCTGACGTCAGTTTGCATGCGCAAAACGGGTTACTTCTCTCGCGGCGCGAAGTATAGTTATTTAGCCATGATATATATTACCACATTAGTCAATACTGTATGGGTAATGTACAGAGAGCTCTGGCGGTGTAGACGTTTTTGATAAGAATTTTCGCTGCTGCTCTTTTCAACAGCCTACACTGTCTAGTATAGCCCGTCACGCAAACATTTATATCTATAACTATGGTTCTAACATCATATGATAATATTACACGTCGACGAAAATCAAACAAAAGAGTAACCAGTAACCACTAACATGTTTTACATGTAAAATACCTATTTCATTTGCTCGACTTGTATTAGTTGTGCTTATACTTACAGTGACTTGCATTAAACAGGTAATATTAATTAAAATTGTCTGACGGTAGAAATAAAAGTTAACGTTTATTGTTCAATCAACAGGGGCTGTTTTCAAGATTCCATTATTTCAAACCAGTCGGTCGGTGACATAGATTGGAGACATCAACGGCGAATTATTTATCGCGGCCACACCCAAGTCAAGTAGGTACGGTTTAATAAAATTACCGAAGATTTTCGAATTTATCTAGTGACTTATTTAATCGTAATAAATTCTAGGGAATATTTAAACAAAATGAGTTCCCGGCAATCGAGTTCATTCCGCGATATAAGCGAATTAAGCGATGACTCAGAAGACTATATGGTTTGCAATTACGTCGACAGAGGAGTATTTGGTTTTTCGGACTCCATGATATTCGGTAAAGACGTTAAACTTTTGGTATCCACTGGCGCGACAATTAATTTTATTAAAAAATCGGCTTTGCGTGACAACGTAGTGTTTAAAAATAAGGCCACGTTTACTGTCGTCGATGTTTTTGGATTCGAACTCCGTACACAAGGTTTGGTGGAAATTTCTGTGAAAATCGGTAGTCAACATTATCCGATTGAATTCCATGTATTGGGCGAAGGGTTTTCTATTCCGGAAGCAGGCATTTTGGGTTCACCATTTTTGTCTAAATTTCAAGTGGTCATGAACATTGCCCAGCATAAAATGATTGTACTTAAACCAAGTAAAGTTCCGGCTTCAAAAAATGATTTCTCTATGCTGACCATTGGCCAACGGAACACTCCTCTTAAAACATACTGCTGTTTTAAGACTATTTAATTTATGGACACACAAATGCGAAAAATAAGATTTAAATATTCAAACAATTAACTTAAATTATACTACATCATTATTACATTATTATATTATAACCTACAAGTACCTACTTCATAATATTTTAGGAGTTTATTATTACTTTTTTTTATAAATAACGCACTTATATTAATTGTAGTAGCACTGTTAATTTAATCAAATAATCATTTCAATAATTGTAGCAATGATAACCAATTACTCAAATATTATTATACTTTAGCCTCCTTAAGAATATAAAAAATAAAATTATTATTACAAAACAAACAATTTATATAATTAATAGTTTAGAATCAGTAGGGCTTGACAAATATGTTATTTGCTTACACAATGCACAACATAATATTATATTTTATTGCAAAATTATTGTATTATGTACTATTATTATAACCACTATTGTTTTTATATTAGCAAATATTAGTTTTACACGAATCTTAATAATTTATGTTTGTAATTATTAATTAAAATAAAAACTACTAATACTACTATAATACAATATTATATTAATAATACGTTTTATGTAATAATGTAGTAATTTCTAATACCAATGTCTTTTTTCATAGTTTTTTTTTATAATACCTAACTTTTAAAAATAAAATCTTGTGTGATGATTAAAATGTATTTAATTTAAAAACTAATAATATATACCTTTTCCATTATGATTTAGGTTTACTAATATGTTTATTATTTTATTGAAGTTAATGCAAGTTTAAATTTAAATAATTATTGTGTGAACTATTGTTATTTATACAGATAAATATGAACAATGTAAGTAATTTATGTTATTTGGGTAGAGATCATTAAAACTGCATGTCAAAGGTTAAAAGAAAGTGACATGACAAGCTAAATTTTCAAAAAAAAAATGGAAATTGTTAAAAGAACCAAATTTATATTTGGCAATACAGTTTAGAGAATTTGATATTTCAATTTTACCTTTAATTAAGTAAGTACCAATAGGGCTGTATGTATCAACTCCCTTAGTTTTTCATTTACTGTCAAGTATTAATGTATACAATTATATTGTATTACAATATACACCATTAATAATTAATTACAATTGTAATTAGAATATAATATATATAAGTATATAATAAAATATACATTTAACAACTACACATGAAAAATTATGTTGTCCAATAATTGCAACAAAAATTATTTTAGTAGGATTATAAAAATTGTTGGTAAACTTTGTAGACATTAGGCACTGGTTGATAATAATAAACTAATAATTAAATGTATTTGTATTTGTATATCTGTACAAGGTGATCCATTTAAGAAAGTACACTTGATGTTTCAGAAAGTATTTGTTTTTTTAAATATTTTTTTTTATGAAAATTTAAGAACCAGGAAGACGATGATATTCACAAAAAAGTAATAATAATATAAGGCCATTCATTTAAGTGGGTACACTCATTATCTTGGAGAATATTGACTTTTTTGGAATTTGTTTTCTAGAACATTTAAGAAACAAACAGCTCTACAATTGTATAATTATGATATTTTTTATAATCCTTATGTTTGGGGTAAGACCAATACCTACTTTTGATTTTCAAATAGCAAATTATATTAAAATTCCATAAATAGATGGAGTATTAATTAAAATACATTTTAGTGTTTAAATTTTTTAATTTCCAACTATCCATTGACCAGATATTCCACTTTTAATATAATATAATATAATATTATGAATTTTTTGATTTTTAAAGTTATGAATGATTCTCTAATTCAATTTTATACAATACTAATAACAATGCATAACGTTATTGATAATTAAATTTGTATTTCGCATACTCCAGTATCTTTCACTGCAATTAGCTAATTTGAATATTATCAGAATTGACAATTTTATCAGCGATGATAGCATATTTATTATATTATGAGATATGCTCATGGGTAACATATGTTCATGTTAGTGATAAAAAGTTCATTATTTATGCCAACATATCATATACCTTGCCAGTTACCATCATTTTACTTAAACCACATTTGTAGATAAACAGTTTAATTGATTATATAATCCTTTATTCATAATTAACTATTACTTAAATTTTTAATCTTGTATTATTCTCAATTTAAAATAATAATATTATGTAGGCACTTAAATATCAAGTATTTATTATAATTAAATTAATACATTATTGTAATTTGTTACTGCTATGGTTAGTTTTAATGCCCTTAACTGTTAAATAATATTAATTTATTCTTATCAATATTGTATTAAGCTTGAGATTGTATTAAGTTTATTTGTTGTAATATATCATGATCCAAATTTTATACCACTTTCATGTATTCAATAGTTTATTGGTACATTTTTTTAAAACCTGTTGGTAGAAAAAAATTTATTTCAAAACTGATATTTCACCCAATATGATTTCTCTGGATTATGACAAAAGGATAAAAAAAACCAGTTTCAACTAACATACAGGGTGATTTACAAATATTGCACACCCCAAATTTTTTTTAAAATTTTGCATATATTCACATTTTGATTTTTGGAATTTTTTAAGTGTAATTAAACACGATATTTTCAAAGTTTCATCACTCTGTATCAGTTAATTTTAATATTAACTCATGGTTTTTGGTTTCAAATAACAATACTGAGGATTGGTTTTATATTAGCCCATTCTTAAGTTTACCTATCTTCATGTATCTTATGTATTTACAATTTGTATACACTTTATTTTTAGTTTATTTAATATACATTTTTACAAGTGTACATGGATCACATGTCGTCCATCAAATGATATTTGTAGTTTGATAGATCAAAAGTTGTTTTACTAATAATAAAATTTACTATTGGTGCCTAGCAGACACCAAAAAAAAAACATAATACTTCACAAACTGTGTATCAGTACAATTATTATTATTTTTTTTTATTAGTATTATCAAACCAAATTTAAAATTCAAATTAGACTTTTACTTTTTTCAACAATATAATAACTGCTTTTACACATGGATTAATTTTAAATAATAATATGTATACCAATTTAAAAAATGAAGTTAATAACCAAGGTTGTGTTTAACATATCATATTGGGAAGACTGTAATTGGAATATTACATCCATTGTATACATAACCGAATTATATTTAATTTGTATTGTATAATGAATACATTTTTTTAAAAGTTTTATGATTGACTCAAAAGAATTTTGAAAGTAATTTTTTTTATTAAAATCGAGTCTTGAACAAAAAACAAAATCATAAATTGTTCTGTCAATTATAATGGAATACATTGAGGAACATCTATTTTTTTTAAAAATATAATAATAACTGCTATTTACACATGGTTAAATTTAAAAGAATATTTAAAAAAAGTATATATGCCAATAAAAAAATGAAACTATTCACCAAAATTGGTGAAAAATACACTCACAACATGTGATTGAGTCTATAATAGAATGAAAAGAAAACTTTATTCAAGATACAATGTAAATTCAAAATAATAGGGCTATAGATTTAATGAAAATAATATGCCAATTACATGGTTCTTTAGGTTGTACGATAAACAAGATTACAGTGAAAAACTACATTTTTCATATAATTACAATTATTTAAATATTACCATAAATAAACCATAAGTAAAAGCAATAGTTATAAAAATCCAAAAAAAAGTAGATATGCTTACAAAAAAGGTAGTGTTTTAATTGGGTACAATTCATGGTTTTTTTTTTTTTTAATTTAGGGCACAATTTAAATTTACTAAGTTATTCACAATATGTAATTAAGCCTATTAAGTACTTTAAGATATACTTCTTTAGGATACTGAAAAATTTCAAAATCAGACTGCCAAGTTAAAATAAATGTATTTTCCAATAACTGGCTTTCCCATGTAACATGTTCAACAATTCTGGTAATTAATTATACAATCAAAAACAAGCATACATGATTTCATTTAAATAATATTTTTAAAAAAATGGTCTGTAAAGGCAGTTTGTATATAATTGGTTAAAAAAATAGTTTTGTTAAAATAATGAGTACCATAAATTACACTAAAATTTACAATTTTTATTTTTTCAGCATCTAAAAAAATTTTCTATGGAAAAGTAGATGAATTATTCTAATAACAAGCTTTCCAAAATAATATGTTATATATAACTTTAGTGAAGAACAACAAATTACATGTAAGTATCTTTAGTATAATTTAAATTGAAACTATGTGAAAAACAGTTATTGTCATATTGAAAAAGATAATACTTTTGATTACATAAGGAGTACTTTTTTTTTTGGTACAATTCATGTTTATTTTTTTTTTTATTTAGGGAACAATTTAAATTGACAAAGTTAAACCCAATATGTAATTGAGCCCATTAAGTACTACAATATATAATTATTTAGGATACAATGCAAATTCAAAATAATAGGGCTATAGATTTAATGAAAATAATATGCCAATTACATAGATCTTTAGGTTGTAGGATAAATAAAACTGCAGTGAAAAATTATATTTTTCAAATAATTACAATTATTTAAATATTACTAAAAAATAAACTATAAGTAAAAGCAATAGTTATAAAAATGCAAAAAAATGTAGATATGCTTACAAATAGGGTAGTGTTTTGATTGGGTACAATTCATGCTTTTATTTTAAAAATATTTTTAAAAAAATAGTCTGAAAAAACTGTTGTATATAACTGGTTAAAAAATTGTTATGCTAAACTACAGAGTATTAAAATTACAG
>CABPRJ010001910.1:1088699-1184408 GCA_902439185.1 Cinara cedri | reverse complement strand
GTGCCACCTTTTCACGTACCCTTTTCGACTTACAAAAAAAAAAAAAAAAAAAATAACAAAACATTTGTAGATATAAAAAACACACCCCGGCAATATTGTATTCGCTTCGGTCTCTGGGGCTTTCAAACTAATGCGGTCTGACGTCGAGGAGCGACTCTAGTTATATTTGATATATTATTATATATACCTACGTGTTAAAAGGAGTTTAGAGGGGGGGGGTCGAAAAAAACAACAAAACCGTATAAACAGGCGAGAGAAGAACGGCGTGGCGGCAACAGCGGCAGCTGAGTTCAACAATGTAATCGGAATATTATATGGTATACGGTACAAGGTATATTCGCGTGGTCCCTAAAAAAAAAAAAAATAAAAAATGATAATAATAAGGAACCGATTCTTTTCGGAAACTCATCCGAGTTCGGAGGTCAAAAGGCGGCGATGTGAAAAAAAACTCACTGGGGATTTCTCCACTTACCACTCATCGCGTTGAAAAAAAAAAACGAAAACAAAACAAAAAAAAAAAACGCCAGCATTTCGTGCTCGAACGGACAGACGCCGGGTTTAATCATCGCTTTGTGTTGTTTTAGCAGCACTCCACACACACACACACACCAACACACATGCACATACGCACACACACACATAAGCACATCGTGCTCGCCGAAAACAGCCGCAAAAGAGAAATACTTCAATAAAGTGAGACGCGACGTGTGGTGGCGTGGAGTAGTGGCCCGGGGGATTGGGAGGGAGGGCGTGTAAGACAAAGATAATTTGTTTTTGTACAGGTTCCCGTCGTCGACTCGAGAAAACAAAATAGTTCGAGTGGGCGGTTCTCCGGCTCATTCGCCTTGCCGCCACGCCGCAGTGGCGGTTCGGATACTTGCAGGAACCCTCGGGAACGAACGGGACAAGGAGAAAATCCGAACGTTTGATACTGCGGGCGCAAACTGTAGCAGCAGCAGCAGCAGCAGCAGCAGCAGCAGCAGCAGTAGCAGCAGAAACGACGACGATGACGACGACACAATGACGTTGATTGTTAATTGTAAAAGTTTCCGCGGCGAAAAGGATCGTGCGTATTATTTTTTATGATTATTATTATTATTATTGTACGGGCCAATCGACCTTGTTGGGCGGACGGTGGTGCCGATTAATCATATTAAGAGTGCATATTATTATTGTATTATAGAAAACCTTGAAAAAAAAAAAAAAATTTGTTTTTGTATTCAGAATACCAATTTGAGTAAACAAGTATTCATGACACATATTGGAATATGTTCAAAAATGCATTAAGAATACTTTTATATTTGAATATTTCTAAAAGTATTAGAATACTTTTCAAATGTTTTTTTATTCAGTTAGTTGATTTATTTTTGTAACAATTATAGTTCTATAATTAACGTTTTATGGCTCAATATTTTAAATTGATTACTGATTATTCGAATTCGGGACTTGAACTTAGTTTGATTGAAGTGTTACTTAGAAAAGAAGTAATTTGTTGGTTTTCCTAATAAATGGAATAAACCGGGAAGAAAGTTTGGAAAATAGAGAAAATCTACGAAATTTATTATTTAAAATCCTACATTTTACGACCTTTTAAACATATTTAGTTAAATTCTGCTCAGAATCGTTTAATTTTAAAAATATATTGGTCAATACAGTCTGTCAATTTAATTGCCAGCATTATATCCTAATTTCCCCATTTTCAAGCTGTAACAGTTGCTTAACCATGGAGCGAAGTATGTTCGGTTTTTTTTTAAATCATTTTAAATTAATTTTTTTTTACGTTTCTGAGACCTTTTTTGTGAATTGTAAAATCAGCAAGCCGCAAAATCTATTAATCAGTATACAAAAATATTAAATATTACAACATTATTAGGCTCAAATAATAATTATACTTTGATAAACATAAAAGTTAATTATTATTATATTACGTTCATAATTTATTATGTGACTTTAAAAATATACTATTTACGATTTAGATTACAAATTGATAAGATATTATATGAAACGATGTATTAAAAATGGTTTGAGAAGAAAAATATTTCTTTTACTGCATAGAAATGCGAAAAATGATATCCAAAATACGTATTCGTATGTTTTTCCCGAAAAGTATTCAAAATTGTAGGTGAATATTACAAAGTATATAATATTAATTTTATTGGAATACATTTTATCGAATGTTTTACAAGGCTGACCATAGATGCCATAAATAACTCATATGAGATACGAATTAAGCAACCGTACATATGATACTGATTGGGTGATTTTTATTAACCCGCGAATTATACTAATTGTTTATGCCATGGATTTTACGTTGATGTAGACATTATTTACGATTTTTGGTTTCACTCACAGATACTGTAAGAAATAGCTTTTATGCCTATAACACACACACAAATCATCACTATATAATAACAAAATGTATCACGGGTCACTGATTTTCAAGGCGGTGTTCCGATGAAATCCCGGTTCGAAAAGGTTTTGGAAGCATTGGGTTAATCAATAGAATTTACCACTATGATATACAATTATCTACGTGCTTCAGATTTATTCGGTTTTCTTTATAGTTATTATACATAATTTTATGACATTTACTAACGGAAATAATAATAACGTGGTATTATTATTACGAAAAAAAAAAACCCCCCCGTGTAGGTTTTTAAATCGGTTAATGCTCGCGTGTTCGGATCTGATTAAAATACAATAGATGATATAATTTTTACGCGTATTAAAAGTAGATACAAAAAAAAAAAAAAAAACGAAAAATCGAAAAAGTATCGTTGTTCAGTGTCATTTGGAGACTTGTATATTATATGACGTATTCTCTAATGAAAATTGTCATTGCGGCTTTCGTGACGCGCCGTGAATCGTGAAAAACGTACATTTACCTTAATATGTTATCGACCGTATAGACGGACTAATAATGTTATAATACAGTCATTATTGTTCAATACTACGGTGTAATCGATCTGATTTATCGTATTGGGTATTTATATACGTATGTTTATAATGGGTTACCACGATAGAGTTTTTCGAAACATATTATTTCTTGTACCTGGAACGAATTGCTCCAATTCTGGAGCAAAAGAGGCGAACGAAAATGTTTTTTTTATTATACGTGATACGCACGTATAACTATATAAATATATAGTTTTTTTGTCTAGTTTTATTTTATTAAATTCAAAATGATATTTTGGTAATGGATTATACAATAAAATTTGATTTATTACACAAATATTGGTGTGCAGGTTAGCGAAATTGAATTTCCTGCAAAATAAAATACAAAGTACCTCAGTTAAATGATTGTTGAAAAATTTAATGATACAGTATTGGTGATAAATAATTTATAACTCGATGTATCTAACAAGACCGTATTATGTATTTTTTTACCTATGATCGCGCAACCTAACACAAGGTATATAATTCTTACGAGTCAAAATTAGTTTTTATAAAAAAATAAACACTACACGTTTTCAAAATGTATTAGTTTTAGTTTTAATTTTTAAATCCGAAGCATTACATAATGTGGAGAAAAAAAATAAAATCCCATTGCGCATCAATCAAAATTACCCTCCCCTCTTCCAAAATGTCCTTAAAAAGAAACTCGAAAAAGTGGTCAACGTTTTTTAAAAAAAGAAAAAATATAACGTTGATGATACAATCATTTGAATTCGAATAGATCATTAAAAAGTTTTAAATAAAAAAAAGTTTACTTTTTTAGTCGAGAAAATTCTCGATTTTTTATATAGTTTCAATAAACTATGGGTTTTCCACAAATAATCGTTTGAATCGCTATTTTTCGGTAGTTTTTTGCAATAATATCGAAAAATACTGGCAAACTCGAAGAACTGCCTGTTTAAAGTACCATTTGTGTTTAATTTACGGTGTTAAGAGAGGGCTACATACAACTTTCGAAGTATTTTTTCCATCCTAAAATGTGAAGTTTACAGACAAAAGAAAAACGCTTATTTATTATAAAACTGATATATTCTTGGCTTAGCACGCAAAGTCTGAAAATTATCTAAATAATATAATTTTATTTATAATATAATATTTATAATATTTTATTTATCATAAAATGATAAAATTATTCGTATGGATAAAAGCTGCAGTATTCGTAAGCCGTTAGAATTTAATATTAGGTGAACAAATAAATAGAATAAACAGGTTCGATTTTTCCGTATTAAATGTTTATATAATATATTTTTTACTATCACCGTTATTATAATATAATATTATAAACGTTAAATTGATTGTTTTGGACTCACGATACTCGAAAATGTGTAATAAGATGAAACTATTTTTCATTAAACAGAGAATGAAGCGCCAAGGCTTTCATTTATAACGTTGCCTCTTATATTTTATTATTGGTCTCGTATATGCGTTTATTAACGCGTCTCTTTTAGCATTTTTATTATTTGGTTGTTTCAAAAATCGATTTTTTTCCACACCATACACATTGCACTATAATATTATATAATATAGTACCGTTCTGAAACTCTGCTTTAAGGCCTGTAGCCGGGACCGGGAAAATAAGAAAAAGAAAAGAAAAAGAGTGTGGGGAAAAGAAAAGAAAGTAAAATACGATAAAAACGAGCGGTAAATGAATCGTCGGTCTCGGCTTCGACTTGGTTTGAGTGCTCTGTCGCTGCTGGTGGTACTGTTACATATCGTGCGAGAAAAAATGTCATCCTTACAAATATTATATACATTTCCTTCTCTTTACCTCTCGAACCAAAGCAGTATGGTGGGACCGGTAACTGCTATTTTCCCTCTCTAACTTTTACAGTCTTTCGGGTCTTAGGAATTTGTGCGCACACACACCCATACTTACACACGTACGAAACTCGCAAAGTTTGATTATAACCACCATCAAAACTGACCCCATCTCTGTCACTGTCTCGACGATGATATCGGCTTGAACAGCTTTACAGGCTCTCTGAGTACAACTAAATAACATGCAAAGCAGCGCATATACGTTGTGATAGCCAAGAGGACGGTCTCAGCTCATCGTGATACAGTGGCAATACTTTGGGATAAGAACTGAGTGTCAAATCCTCCTAAGGCTTTTTTTTTAAGTTTTATAGTGAGGGTATACTAAAATTTGGAGTATTCTATATAAATACGCATTTAAAAGTTTTTGATTAAATTTAAACTAACATGATGATCAAAACCATAACTGATACCTAGCGGGATACGGAATCAGAGATATTTATAATTAAATATGTTGTTTATTAGTATTGAATAAACGGATTGGCTATATTGGCAGTTCATATACATGTACCAATAATTCCAAAGGAAGTGTTGAATGGAATGGCCCTGAAGCTAAAAATAATAGATCCGTTATTGTTAATTATATAATTTGTTTGTAATCTGTAATCCTCTTTACCTACTAATTATTTATTCATATTCTTATTTTAGTGCAAGACAATATAAAATTTGTAACCTTCTTTAATCCTACCATTTATAAAATATAAATTTCTAGTCTCCTTTTTAGATTATTAATGAATTATAAACAATTGCTCACCCAAGTACTTTGCAAATCTAATTACGCCCCTTTTGTCACCCTCCCACATATTTATTGTTATTACATTGATACTGAGCAGCTGCATGTATTAGAATAATTTTGAGGTTTTTCAAATTCAAATTCAAAAATTTCAAAAATGGCACAAATCAGACCGCTAAGTATTTTGTTGAGTATCCATGTGATAGATTTCTGAATATCTTATCGAGCAAATGAGTAGGGTTTTGGCATATTTATATTGGAAAAACTGGATTCCGGCATATTATATCGAGTAAATGAGTAGGGTTTTGGCATATTTATTTTGGGAAAACTCAAGTTGGGTCATTCTAGTTTATTAGCGTTACCCATGAGACACCGTATGGAAATTGGCCAGGAGGTTTCTCAAAAATGTTGTTTTGTGTTAGTTTATTCGGATATATAAAACTATTAATATATTCAAATTGTGATTATATCTTATTTTCATAAAATTTACATTAATACATGTATCTAATAGTTGTTTTCTTTCGTAAATTTTAAAATATTTATTTCAATTAAAAGTGTAATTGTTCTGGATTTAAAATATCAACAGATTAGCAAAAAGCATAAGTGAAGACTCGTGTTTTGGAAAAATTTAATTAATTAGTCTGAAATAATAATGAAATACAATTTCAAATTTTAATTTAATATACAATTTTCATTTATATTTAGCACAATTTAGTGTATACATTCATATACATGCACTAAACTTAAAAGTTTTTAGGTCATATAAATATGTGTCAAGATCAGTGGCAGTGCTAAGTATTTTTCTCTCAAATCACAAATTTAATTTTCACCAATTCGTTTACCGAAAATATCTCGAGGGGGTGTGGCTACCGCGCCTTGTCCGTTAACCAAAACTAGTGGGTCACCAACCAGTTTCCCCGGGAGGTCCTCGTCGAAACTTGTCAAACGTCCGCAGACTAAATTACTTTTTACCTCTATATATATTTATATATATATGAATAATGGAATATGCTTTATAAATAACGATACAGGTGTATAAGAAGATAATTAAAATGTTAACCGGAAAGAAAAAATGTAATCGAACGTGTCGAAAAACGATGTGCAGAATAACACGTCCTTTTCGTTTCAAACATCACGTACATTTTTATATATATACATTTTTTTTACGATTTCGTCCGAAACCGTCTGCTGAGACCGTGGATGCCGCAGTGTATTTACGTTGTAGTCGTGGTCCGCACATTTTCACGGTCGTAAATCGTCTGCCGTATCGCGTAAAAAACTCGCGAGCCCGCGTACACGTATCCCCGCACCTATACGTATGGTTTATTGTATATTACATTATTATTATTATTATTAGTATTATTTTTTTACCACACATCGAAACTATCGAAACTCGACGGTATAATAATAATGACGAATAACCACAATGGATAACAACTACGAACAACAATAACAATAATAATAATGACACTTCGGAGACGACGTGCTGCGGGATAACGCGCTTACCGCGTCGTAAACTGTATTATAATAATATAGGTGTTTGGCCAAGGGCGTTATCAGGACGTAAAGAAGCGGACGTTCCAGCGAATAGGGCGCGCTATTTTTTAGATTTGTTTTTTTTTATCATCCAAAAGGCCAAACGTCGCACTCGTCCGGTCCGAAATACCGAAATGGTTTTTTTTCTGTTTAGCGTGGAGTGATCCGTTAAAATTTCCTAGGACACTGTTTTAATATAATAATCTTATATGACGTATATATAATATGAGGTAAATACGAGGTGTGATCAAAAAGTTTCCGGATCGTTTGAATTATATGTGTTAACATTAATATTAGTAGCTTAGTAAGTATGAACGACGTCATTAGAAAGATACTTTTCGACGTTAATTAGATTGAATTCTTACTCAAGAAATAGTATGAGTGATGCTCGACTAACAGGACTATGCCTCATGTCAATTCATTGAAGTTTATTTTCTTAGAAACTGAAGAAATAATCAATAATTTTGCAAATCTGCCTCAAAAATTATATTTCATACTTTAATATAGGAAACATAATAACGAAATTATTTATTTACACATTTTGGAGTGAAGCGAGAAATCTATTTGTTTTACTATGATGTGTGTTTTATTTTCATTCTGCAAACAACTTTTTGAACTTATTCCAATCGTAAAATAATAAGAAACATTTTGTGTTACATTTCGAATCAAATTGGTTAATAAGGAAGTAGGTTTTTAATTTATTGTGTAATTTTCCTAATTAAACCTGGAAAAAACTTAGAACGAATGGGAAAAATTACAGATTTAACGGTTTAACTGTTTTTTTTCTATTTTTTTGATTTTTAAGCTATTAATAATTTTATTTGAGTTCTGGTTAGGTTAAGCTATTTTAGGTTAGTTTTTATTTTATTTAGATTTTATTTGGTAGATACTTTGTGGATAAATTTGTTTGACCAAATTTGAAAACTTGAATGAAAATTTCACGTGAAATTCATTATAAGTTTTACTTATAGTGGCAAAAAATATATAAAATATATTTAAAACACAAATAAAATTTCTAAAATAACAATATTGATTAATTGTTTTTTCCAGTGCTATTTTAAGGTTTTTATGTGCTTTTTCGTGAATTATAAGAGAATATAATTTGGTCTTAATTTATAAACAATTTGTAAAATAGTCAATTTTAAATTCATGTTGATATGAATTAATACATCATTATTTTGAATTATTAAATCACATTAACATACAACCATTTTGTAATCTATATGCTTGCCAAATCCAGTACATTTTTTACTACTCTTAGCACATAATTGTATGGTATTTATGAAAAAATTGGTGATTTTTCACCTTTATATGAATAACAAAAATATTATGTGCCTTTAACTTCATTTAAATAATTATTCTCGAGATTATCTCTTCTATTTTTCTGAAAATTGTAAATTAATTAATCTTTATTTAACATTGGTCATATGATTAATTTCAGGGGTAAATCATATCAAATCAAAAATTATTTGAATAGTTTTTTTTGAACGCAATGAACAAAGAGTTATCCTAAACAATTTTTATTTTAAATAAAATAATTATAAAATTTCTGTACAATATTATGTAAAAAAAAATTTAAGACATTTCTTATTGAAGTCTTAACACGACAAATTAAATCTAGAATAAATTAATAAATAAAATAATAAATAAATTTTCAATCGCGATAATTGAATAACATGAATATTACATTATTAAATCGTTGAAATGAAGACGATGATTAAAAATAATCTACAATAAATAATAATAGTATGACAAAAATGAAAGGAATGGAAAATAATTTATAAATATTATAATTTAAATTTAATTTTTAATTGCAACATATTGATACCCAACTTCGTCCACTATACAGAGAAGTAGTGAAATTGCATAATCGAAGCCCCGGCATATAGTGCCAAAATAATTTTTTTTATTATACCTGTTTTTCTACCTAGAGCACAATACTATACGTTCGTTTAAATACTGCAATTATTTAATTAAATATATTAATTAGTGTTTTAAACTCTAATTATGTGTAATATGTATGCATTATTTTTATACCATTGTATCCATATCTTGTATGTATAATATCAGTAAAGTATTTATCACAGAACACTGCAAGATCGATTTTATCGTTTTTAAACTTCTAACCGTATGTTTTTAAATAATCAATTTGAAATTAAACATGGTTCCAAATGATAAACTTACATAATAATATAACCAAATTAGATTTGTAATGATCGTTTCTGATAATTTTTTGTAGTTCGTATAATTGGTTTTGAGTACGTGATGTGATGGGCAATAACATATTGTACGAGTATTTAGGAACCTCGTTAATTTTGATACAAGTGACCAGCAAAGTAATGATATTTTAATATTTCACCCTGAAATTTAAAATTAAAAAAAAAATATTTTTTCCAAGCACTTTGTTATCAAGTGTTTTAATATTCGGATAAATATATCAACCAATCGAAACTATTAAAATGTTTATTCAATTCGATATTTAAATTATAACACCATTTCGTATAAGAAGTATATCTGTAAGGAACGAAAAACCATTGCTAATGAAAAAAAATTAAAATCAAAGTTCGGTTATACTAGTTTTGAAAACCGTAGTATTTTAGATTTTCGTCAAAAATGTATATTACAATTCTTATATATATATAAAATAAATACTACATCAAACTCGATATTTGTTTGACTACTAAGTATGACTTAGGTACCTTCTGTTCGATTTTCAAGAATTTCTATTTTTTTTTTTAACAGTTTTATCCACAGAGTACCTACTGAGAAAAATATAGTAACAAATGTTTACAAATAGCTAAAAAAGAGACACAAATGTTTTAAAAATTTTATCAAGTCTCAAAAAGATAAATATAGGTTTTATTTTCAAATTTAAAGTCTCTACGTATATTTATAACTAAATTGCAGCAAAACAATTTTACAAAAATTAAATTTCCTTAAAAGCCTAAAAATGGTTCAAAAGTTTTATCAATGATACCGTAAGAAATTAAATAAAAAAGGCAATCAAATAGTGTCCTTTCAATTAAATTATTTTTTCTGGTAGAAAATGTCGTCCGCGTTTTTATAAAATAATGAAATCTTGAGATGGTACGTTTTTCTACGTTTTTCCCTAATTTAAGAGCTTTTATTAAAAAAATATCGAAAATAAAAAAATTATCTAAAGATAATCTTTCAGTAGAAAGTACAATCTTAACAACATGAGGTTTCAGAAAAGGTGCTACACTTAAAAATCGGTGCAAGTTTACTAGGAAAAATCGTATCCATAGACTAGAAAGAAAGAAAAATAGAAAGAAAGAAAAAAATAAACATCTTAGTAAAACCAATAGCTCCCTCGCTACCCTTCGAATCTAAAAAGTAGAAGAAACAAATTAACATCCTTGTAAATCAATACATTTCTCCCTACGCTCCAAATCGAATAACCACGCATATTTTGTGTTGTTGGTAGGCTAATGTTGCGATTCCGAAAGTCGTGAAAGCATAGAAAAGTGCATAATTTAATCTGTAGCCGAAAGCAATGATAAATTATTGCATTCATAAAATGATTCTGAGTGGAGCTCCGTAATCAGATATACTTATAGTATGAGTATCAGTTTTTCTTTTGGCAATACCCAGAAATCAATTCAAATAAAACTGATTAAGTACGAGGTTTGCTATTAAATAACGAGACTGCGCGCGCAGAGAGCGTCCCAAAAAGGTTAGGGGAAAACCGAATACAGCGCTGGTTAGCTGGAAGTGTCTATTATGCCAGTACAAAATTAGGTTTTTGTTGGTGCATTAGTATTTTTTCTGTAGCGTTTAGAATCGAACATGTTTTTTCTTTTGCCGAAAACGATGTGTGACGAAAAACATGAGCAACGGATTAACGTAAAATTTTCTCGGTAAACTAAAAAAAATTCCAACTGAGTGCTATAAGTTGTTAAAAGAGGCCTATAGTGAGGATTTCCTATCTCGGGCGCGTGTTTTTGAGTGGCATAAATTATTTTCTGAAGGTCGAGAGTGCACCGGAATCCAATTCAGCCGTAATCCAAATTCAAAACCTTGCAGATCGTTTTCTTCGATATCAACGGCATCGTGATGACTGAATGGGTTCCGGAGGGTCAAACTGTAAACCAACATTACTATTTGACAGTTTTGACAACATTGCGCGAATGAGTTCGTAAGAAACGGTCGATATTGTGGAAAAACAAGTCGTGGATCTTGCACCAGGATAAAGCGTTAAGCGTTATTTGGCCGCTTAAGGCACTTCAGTACTCGAACACGCGTCTTACTCACCCGACTTGGCACCCTGCGACTTTTACTTGTTTCCGAAGATAAAGTCTGCCTTAAAAGGAATTCGGTTTGAGTCGATGGAAGAGGTGAAACAAAAATCGGCGGAACTCCTGAATGGTCTTACGAAAACAGACTTCCAGCACTGCCTCGAGCAATGAAAGAAACGAATGAAACGGTGTGTGAAGAGGGGTGTAGAGTATATTGAAGGGAATAATTTGTTTGTGGAATAATTTTTAAAATAAAACCATTTTTCATAAGCAGTCTCGTTATTTAAGAGCCAGACCTCGTATAACCTGATATAAAATAAATCGCTATTTTTTAAAGTTTATGGCGACCAATTCTGGACATCTTAATATACCGAAAGAAAACGATTTTTTAAAACTTGAATAAAGTTTTTTTACTTGTTTTAGAATCATATTGACACAATTACATTGTTCTTTTTTATCAATTCGAATTGACATTTTATAATTTTACTAACAATTACCTATAGAATTTAATGTCACCAAAAATATTATTTTTTTTAAACACAATCTCTTACGGTTTATATAGGCCTTATGGTAATTATAAACTGATATTATTTAACCGGGCGATTTATCTATAATACCACTTAAAGCTTACAGTAGTTATACCAAAACATTTCAACTGAGTTACCGTCAGATAAAGAGAGAGTAAACAATTTCAGACTCTCCTTACTTACGTTTCACTTGTATTTAAGCTATATACACGAGTACTTATTGTGACACTATTCCTATCTAAATGGTTATGATTATTATATGCAATTTCGATAAAATGAAATAAAACATATAAAAATAATTAAATGATAATTTAATTTATTATATAATGGTTATAGCTATTGTATGCATCGAAAACAGTATTTTAAAAGAGGATAAATTTCTTAATTTTTACGTTTTGTTTCAAGTAGTAGCCCCAGAGAATTATGAATAGAACTTGTGTTGAATTTGTTGACGAATATTTTCCCTAATGTATTATAGTATTCAATAACCTAGTTAATGAATATAGTTGCTAAATGAAAAAAGTCGAACATACTTTTTTCGATCCAAATAGTGTGTGTTTTAAGATGAAAAAAAAAAAACAAAAACAAATTGGTGTAAAATAAATAGCTCTTTCAAACTACTCATGGAATCCAAAAATTACGGAAGAGAAATACAGAGACCGATTGTCGTGCATTAATCTTGGTTCACTTACTTATAGTGCTATATACGCAATATGTATAGGTGTTAGATGTATAAGTAGATAATTATACGTTTGAAATCGATAAGCAGAAATCAGTTTACCACACACGTGATTTTAGTCAGTAGTCAAGTAAATAATTTTGTGAAAATAATTTCATAACAAACAATATTAAAGATGACGTTAACATTTTTTTATATCATTTTATTAGAATTATTAAACCAATTTATCAATGAAATTAATTTTTATTGACTGACATTCCCTATGTGGTAATATACTATACAATATTATGATAATATAGCTACCGCGTTATAAATTATAGCCTTACTTAGTAAATTCTACCGGGACCAGAGGCACAGTATACCGAGTCAGTCCAAAACTCTATATAAATGGTCGGATGGTGAGAACACATTTGTAGGGTCAAACTTTCTTTTCCCGTGTGGCCAACCAGATGGACATTGCGGTTTTGCCATTATTGTCAACGTACTAGCAACAAAATATTATCTATTCATAAACTTCGGGACGGGACTTAAAACAAAATATTAAAGTCTTAAACCATGTACAATTGTAATATTTATTTATACGTATTGATTATTTTGAGTGTCATTATTATCTAATACGAACCAAATTTATGATGTAAAAACAATTTCGTAGGATTAACGTCTAAGTAGAGAATCACTTACGTGACAAAGTTTAAAATTTTAAATACTAACTTACTAGGTAGACCACCTAAGATAGTATAATAAACAATGATGGCAAGAGCGTCAGGACAATAAGACCTATAATTACACAGGCGAAGCTAGTATTCAAGAGAAAGAAAAAATTGCCATGCGCCAACAGCATTAGTATAAGTATAAAGAAACGTTTCATAAAAGTATATGTATATAATGTGGTGATAATGGTTGCAATATTTGTATATTGAAAAAGACAGCGAAAAAATCCTTGAGTGCTTTAAAATATATTGCAGAAGGATTCTTGAACATACAAATATACCATAACACCATTCAAGCAAGGCGTATTAACATGATCGGACACAATGTTAATTTAATATGGCACACTTTGACACGAAAATGAACTAACTTAGAGAATAATCGAAGGGAAAATTAAAGTTTAGAATGGCCAAGGACGACCAATATTATATTATTGTCAAACAAATGATTTCAAACGATGAATTATCAAGCTACACTGATTTTTAAGTACTAGCTGGCAACAAGGATGTTTTGAGAGCGTATGCCACATTGTAAAACCAACCGTAAAGTTTACTAAAAAGGAGAAAAAGATAAATGATATCAATATCAATCAAGATATGACGAATATTTATTAATTAATATGATATTTATAGTAATAATAATAATACACTTTAATATATCGGATTCTTTATTCAGGCACAGACATTCTTCAAATAGGATGCGGGTATTTCCGAAAATAGCTTAATATATTACAGAATATTGCTTGAAAAAAACTAATAGTATAAATAATTTTCGGTACAAAATGATAATACTGATTTGTATTTATTATAATACACAAAATATAAATATTGACACGAGCTTGTAAAAATATAGTTTTAATTTTTAAATGTATATATAATTAAGATTTTTTTTTTTTTTAATTACCATTGATATAATATAGATAATATATCCAAACTTCCAAGTCCTAATATTGCAAATTATATTATTTTAATAGTAAAAATAAAGACTATTTATCAAAAAATCAAAAATGACTTTTAATTCAAGTAACAATTGAAGATTTAGGGTAACGTTGGTTCCACAAGAGACGCCATTATATATCCGGCATCCCCGTGTGCACGGTTCACAGTGATCTAAAACCCAATTTAGGTGGAAAAAAGTCCATTTTAAAAATGTATTAGAAGTAATATTTTATTGTATTAACCCAATATGGATATCCTACAAAATATAAAAATAGAATTTTAGATAATATTAAGGTCGTTAGCCAGATTAGGCAATAAGAATAAGTAGATAATGTTTCTATATTTACTGATATATTAACTTTTATACTCATTCGAGTTCTGTCGATTATTCTACACGTACACATTAATTTTTTTTTTTAAATTTTAGATATTTGAAAATTAGAAATGTATATCAAATACTAAGGTACGTGTTCAATATAAATAATACGTATTTTAATGGTGTTTTACATATATCATAGTTTGTAAAATAGTATAAAAAAATTAATGCTTATATTTTGAAGTGTGTAGTAAAAAATAACCAAAAATAATCGTTAAATAATTATATAGGAACTATAGTACATATTCTACTATATAAGATCCCAAAATTTGGTTCGCATCCATTTGCGTTTGTATTTTTAAAGTGCCTATTTCAAAACTGATGTAAGATTTGAATTCAGCAGTAATATAAACATATAAGTTAAGGTAAAATACCCACCTTTAAACTAAAAATTAAGAGGTATTTATTTTTTCTACCTAATATTCGGTTTCAGACCACCATGCGACTATATGGTGGATAGAGATTACTGGAGCCCGGATGATTGGTTGTGAGATGGGACAGTCTTAGTGCGAACCGAAATAATACTAAGCAGAACAAATAGAACAGTACATTTTATTTCATCTCAAACTATTGTAGTTTAACCACCGTTTATTATTATTTTGGTGAATTATTATAACAGTCAACAGTGCGTAAATGCGGTGGAACAAGACCTTCATCATCTTGGGGACCAATATTTATAGTAGTGACACGTTTATTCACGAATTAGGGAATTAAACGACAAATCCGGTTAATTTCCACGGGTCTCTCGCTACCCCATGCAATATTTATACATGTAAGTATTGTGTTTGTTCGCTCTTGCTATAAATAAATAGGTAAATATAAATATATATACGCTGACGTGAGTGTATATTTTACGAACTATGCGACCCTATAACTAGCAACCGTACGTAATGCATGATGTATATTACCGTGACACAATACACTAGCACCTATACACAGTGCGCTTTGCTCCCGTTGAGTGGATTTTAATAATGATAAATTGGAAGCGATTGTGTCGATTTTATGTCTGTGACGTAAAACTCGAATGAATATTAACTAACTATATATTATAGACTGACTAGTAAAATATTATGTACTCAACAAATGCTTCCTAGAAAATAATCTGAAATGCCTCATTTAGGTATTTATAATGTACGTAATTATGATGAACAAGATACAAAAAAGTATCTAAATACAAAGTTACTCGTACATTATTATTTTAGTGCAAGCGAAATGATGGATGTAATAAACATTTTCAAAAAAATACTTTATAAGTTTTAGATTCTGAGCTTGTGAACCGAGGAATACATATTGGTTTTAGAATGATGTTTATTATTTTTATTTTTTTATTTTTTTTTGGACGACTTTTCTATCAGTAATTTTGCTCCGATTTAAAATTATAGCACTTTTTGTGAAAGGAAATATGACTGGAGAGGTACCTTAAGGAGGTCCTTTTTGATTTCCGCGAGAGTTTTTCCAATAAATGAAGAAAAACGTAGGAAAGACGAGAAAATAGGTAAAATATTAAAAAAATATTATTAAAGAAAATTTATAATGCATATAGGTGTACAATTGTTTTACCATAATATGACATATATATTGTTAACAAAGAAACACTATCAACCTAAATCCGTTTAAAATCGTATTTTCGTTAGTTATGGTTAATCGTTGAGTATAAAAATACATTAAATGTACCATCTATTAACGTGCGAACTACTCACTAATAATAATAGTCCATTCATGTGCGACTTATGTCCGTATTTTATATTTTTGTTTCCCTTTATATACTGTTTCATGCAAAATTTAGACGACTTAAATATTATTTATTTTTAACATAAATACATTATTATAAGTATCTAAAGTTTGTGGAAAATGGCATAAGGTAAATAAAAAACTTATTTTATTAAATTATATACCTATTATAATATTATACAACATTATTTTTGTTCGTTTTTCAAAACAAAAAGGAATAATCTTCACATTTTAAACTCTATGTTTTTGCGCAAAAGAAAAAAAAGAAAACATGGCTTATAAAAAACTGCAGTATCTAGAAGAATCTTTTCTCTACTACGATTTCAGTTATTAAATTAAATCAAAGTCAATAATTTAAGATAGTTCATGTCTTTCATATTGAATTGATTTCTGCCACAGCCAGATCATATAAATAAATCGAACTTATTTATATTTATAACCTATAAATTAACTTTATAATATAATAAATCATCGACTATAAACAAATATATTTTATATTATTATATTTTGTTACCCGTAAGTTAACTACAATATTAAAATCAACTCGATAAGAATTTATCAGTATTATGGAAACCTGTCAGCTTAACTTTAACACAATTTAACATGTAAAATTGAAGATTTTAAATTTTACATACATCACATGTTTACATGGATTAAATTATATATTTTTTTTAAGGAAAAAGTATATACGTATAAACATAAATATATATCAGTAAGTTATCTGTGTATATTATTTTCTATTAAATCATAACTCATCATATTTCGTAAACATTTCAGGAACGTAAAATTAAACATTCCTATAAAAAAATTCAATGTAGGCATTTTCACAATGTATTAGACAGTTGTGTGGTGAGTGATATTTTATCTGCAAGAAAATAAAACTATTTTCTAGTACAGTAACTACCTCCTAAAAAAAATTATTACACTGGTTCATGGAGAGTTAACCTTTTACAACTGCATCATGCATAAACACAATTATAATGTTGATAATTCAATTGATAAATAAATATCAATGATGATTTTAACAATTTTTATAAATTAATTATTTAACACATTTTTTTTTTGTTATATTACAACGTCTTCAATAGAAACCTTTAAAAAATATTTTTGTTTTTTATTATTATTATTGCTTTCAAAACAATATCATGTATAATTAAAGTATGGTATATTATTTTATCAAGATAAATGTAACAAAATGAGTCTTCTGCATTATTTTTAATTTTTTTCACAAAAGTTTGGTGTATTATTTTTCTTTAGAAAACAAAAACCCTAATGTTGTTTATTAATGTTTAAACGTTTTATTTTTCGTATATGAAAACTTATATTATTTCTAAAGGTATAAAACTGTGTAACTTAATATTTGTTTCTCAGGAAGCCGCATATTCGTAAGAACTAAAGTTATTTCATAAATGCAAGTTTGATCAACAAATCATATATATTCAAATTATATAATAATATTTAAGGTAGGTTACATTCTGTTTTCGTATATGAACTTTACGTGAACATGAATGGAATTTGACATGACTTTAAGCATTATTAAAACATTATAAAATAATTTACGTTACCTATAATGTTTACACGGATATATACGCCGTTTATGAACATAAGAAACGAAATTAAATGAATCAAGTAGACGTAAATATAGTAGTACGATTGATATAATAGTTCAAAATACAAAATTGTAATTATTATTCTCCTCCTCTCCTCGGTCAGTAATTCAGATTTTAGTATAAATTTCGACGTTTGGGAATTTATTATAATAACATAATACGTTTATCACCATGGAAATTTGTTTAAAAATGTCGACAAAAATCAGATAAGTTCCGATATGTAATACAAAAAAAAGGTCTGCAACTGTTATAGGTATATCTGTACGTAAAAAATGTATACAAACGAAATACAATTTTAAATACT
Source organism: Cinara cedri (assembly GCA_902439185.1). Taxonomy (NCBI): domain Eukaryota; kingdom Metazoa; phylum Arthropoda; class Insecta; order Hemiptera; family Aphididae; genus Cinara; species Cinara cedri. The sequence continues at coordinate 1,166,240 of CABPRJ010001910.1, read as the reverse complement.
AATTCGGTCAAATATGTTTTGAAATGTCAAATTAAAATTGATTTCTACAGTTTTCGTTGAGTCCTTAATCAATTCTTGGTATTTCCGATTTATTAAAAAACAGCATCAAACGACATCGTACCAACTAGAAAAATATTCCTATGGAAAAAAATAATCTATATATACATTGGTGCATGAATTATGGTAGAACAACAAAATCAAAAATAATGCAATTTTAATAAATCTATCAGATTTTTCTATCCATTTTCCCAATTTTTACGAAAAAAGCATGATAAAACAAAAATTAATTTTTTAATGTGCCAATTAGATTCAAAATGCTCCAAAAAGGCTCGTTAGTCGTTTTATTTATTGGAGCAAGAATTTTAGTTCAAAAAGAATTAATAAATGTCACATCGTTAAACCAATACATTGCAGGCTACGCTCATAATCTAATACATCGCGATGTTTTAGACAGCATTGCGGGTCGTTCGAACTATTATAATATTATGGCGTAGTTGAAAGTAAACACATTTATCATTTTCACCTATGTGCGGGCAGGTTCACGTGCGAATTCGGTCGGATTTTCGTCGACAGGCCAGAAAAAAAAAAACATGGTATTATTTGCGAATCGCGCGAACACTGTGACGTATAATATAATATACCGAAACCGCACACGTGTGGTGCGGTGAATAATACAAAATATGATATTATATTATTCTTCAGTGCATTGTATATGGTGTACATGGTGAAAACTTTTTGGTCGGCCGCATACACCTACCTATAATATACAATGGTCGTACAAATGCATAACCTTTTTTTCTTGGGCGAAAAAAATAATGACGTTTTCGATGTTTGTGATGGCAGCCTTTGCGTGCGTGTTTTCGTGCACACACCAATAATAATATGCGGTCACGTGCCATCCATCAGGTCGACATCATCACTGCTATCCACTTGCAGCACTATTTTCTATCTATTATATACAATGTTGGACTAGACCATCAGGCAATATCTTTAGTTAAGCCACCAAAAAAATTTAGACAAATCTGGTAATTAAAAGTTGGATCAATAATTAACTGGAGTGAGCGACTAATCAAGTCTAATACAACACATAATGAGCCCAAAGTTATTATGATTTCCAGAAAAATTATTAATGAAAGAAAGTTTATCTGAAATTTTCAAGTGATAAGATGTTAAAACACCTTAAATTATAAATAATGCAGATTTAGTCTAATGATAATTTATTTGATGAATTTTTTCTATATTACTGATAAATTATTTAAAAAATATGTACAACATATAACAAAGCACGTTGGAATATTAATTTTCTTTACCTTGAAAAAAACACGGTTAATATCATATTATAACTATATCAATTTAATACATTCTACATAGAATTGATTTTTGGTCCAATGATTTATCGTGACTTTCAATATTTAAACTAAATGATCTTATAACTTATTACATTCTAACTTTCCCCTATCACGGTGGCTTATTCACGGTAAAAATTAAGTCCAGTTTTTAAAAATGACTTACTACGATAATACAATTGTGATAAAGATTGGAGGAAATTAATGTAAGCATACATATTTTTAATAATGAATTGTGTTTGTTAAATGTCAATAATATATTCTCGTACAATAAAATATGTAGATTTTAGTAAAATGGTACTTATTTGAAATCAATTTGTAGGAAAAATAAATCATTACTAATACCACTCCTACTGCTTTTAGTAGGTATACACATTAAATTACTTTATGTTTTATATCATATAATATCGAATTACGATAAAAGGGATTTCCAATTGCAGAGGAAATATTTGGACAACGATTATTTTTGATACAATTACATAGATATTAGTATAATTGATAAGTTTAAATTTTTGGAAGAGCACAGTAAAATATTATTTTTCTTTTTTCTGACAACGTAAAGTACATACCTATCGGGTTTTTTTTCTTTTTTATTGTATTTAATTTAAAAAATGCAATTTACGGAATTTACTCCAAATTGTCGTGATGAGTAACTAATGAATTTATAAAAGTAATTAAAATATAGTATTTAACTTATTATTAGTTGTTTTTTATAGTAATTTTGTATTAATTGGAGGAGAAACAACAGTTCTCTTTTTCAGTTACAATGCATATAATTACGAGTATAACTCATTTATTTATGTTTTATAATAGGATATATTATCCAAAAGTTGTTTTAAAAATATTGATAATATAATCCAGATAAAAATCAAACAAAAATCGTAATACAATTTTAGTAATTAGTAGATAACCTGTAAAATGTGTATAAATTGCAACTATTAGGGATAAAAAAAGAAAAAATTAATAATGAAATAATGTTAAAGGTTTTTTCATATAAAAAAGTAATCAAATTAGCTGACCTTTTCTCATTTTAAGATTGAATTACACAATTAATGAAATACTGTATTGATAATTTTGACTTATCATAAATAGGTACCTACTTATCGAAAATTAACCTATTAATTATTATTTTAAAAATATTATTTAATTGAAATTAGCTAATAAATCAATGTAGATAGGCGGTAATTATCAGTAAGTACGGTTTTTTTTCACTGATATTATTTTTTTAGTAAAAAAAAATTTAATCAATAGCTATGATAACTTTTACTAGGTAATCACGAGGATTATTTATTTAACAGGAAATTATTATATGCCTCTTTACCGATTTTCCGAATCTTGAAACTTTCATGTCATTGTGACGTTTCTCTATAAAAGTTATTTCCTCTGCTGACAATCATTGTGTCTGTAAATATATTTATGTAGGCATATATAGAACTCTCTGTTTCTAAACAGTCACTTAAGTTTGTATTCTCTAATAAACCACAATATTTATTTTAAAATTAACATTATTTAAATACCTTATTAAGAACAGTTTTATTTAAGTTTCTACACATACACATATTATTTGTGTTAATTAGAACAATACAGAGTTCGATAGTATTTAATAATAAGAAAAGATTGGATTTTTAGAACTGAACAATGAAAAGTGAGTTCGTCAAACATTTTAGGTAACTACCAACTTTTCTAAAGTACTTTTTCGTGATTTATGTGCTTAATGCAACAATCTATAGTATATGTTTCAAATTCTAAAATCGATTTATTACTTGTTAAATGATTCGTTCGTAGATATCACCTGTTCCATGTGACATGTGGAAAATAGACACACATGAGTTCCAAAAAAAAAAAATAAAAATGTTATTTTTAAGCACTTATAATGTTTAAAAATATATTATTATTCCAAGTAGAAACAATGATCCAAGTTAAACTTCAATCACTTTTCTAATAAAGCTAAGGATAAAATGGAATTTACATTGTCATTTGAAGCATATTTAAAAGTATTTATAAGCACCTAAATAAACTCTAGAAAAAAATAATTAATTAATAATGTTATTTAGAATGACATAACGAATTATTTTGTGAGCATTAATTTGAAAAAATAAATACAATTATTTCCTAAAAGTACTATCCGTATTTTTTATGTATTCATTGGAATTTTTTTTCGGATTTTCGTTCTGCCTCAAAAAATGTTACGAAATTGATTGCGGCTTTTTCGCTCGGATAGTAGTATATAGTCTGTGATTATAATACATTTTAATCTGTGAACTCATTATCATATAATAGAAAAATTAGTCCGTCGTAAAGGTTAAATATTCTATAATCGTTTAATATTGTTCTATTTGTATGTTCAATAAAAGACAAACACACATTTTCAATATGAAAAACTATAATCGCAAATATATAGATACCTATCTAATGTTTAGGTATTATGGGTTTAATTTTATTTCATTAATGTATTATTTATGTTCTGTAGTATATATTTTTGTAGAATGAAAAAAAAATGTATTCATAGATAAAATAAACAACGATTACAGTTCATTTAATGGGAAATATTTGATAAGCAAAATAAAAAAAAAAATGCTTTTATTTTTTTTTTTTATGCAAATTATAAGAACAAAAATTTCTGAAAGGCTATATTTTATTTTATAGTATTAAAACTATTTACCATTACGTAAAATGGTTGTATGTATGGAGTAGATGAATGCAATGTATTTTGTTAACACATTTTTAGAATTTATTTTTGTATAATAAAATATTATTATCATAATAATAATAAAGGATATGTAAATTAATATTATGGAAATTTGAAACTTAACTATATAAAATTGGTGCAATTTTTTATTGCGCTGTTTACAAAATATAATGTTAAAAAAAAAAAAAACGTATTATGATCATTTTTCAAAAAGAGACTTAACTTTTTAACATTTTATCGGTTTTTTCAAATGCATATAATGTGGCCTGCTGGTAAGGAATTGTATAAATTTTAAAATGTTTTTTTTTATTTATTTAACCAATATTAAAAATAGCATCTAATATGTTGAAAAATATCTGAGTGGTAATTTCTTATATTGGTATTTGAAAACAAACACGGTACTTAATCAAATTACATTGCTCGATGGCCCAATAATTTTAATTCACAAAAATCAGGTTTACTTGGATTTGTTTTATTATTATTTTTTTTTTTTAATGTACGCTAAAAATACATATATTTTTATACTCCATTCAATAATTGTTGAAAACAATAATTATTTGTTTAAAACTATGAAAAATAAACCACCTACGTTTAGTTTATATAATAGAAAAAAAATATTATTTAATAAATTCCTTAAATATCCATTCATACAAAAAATTATCTTTTCATATCATAAATCATAATATTGCTCAATTTAATCACACGATCAATAGCCTGTTAACTTTAGTTATGATTCTTATCATCATGTAAATGCCATTTTTTAACTTAGGTAATCTAACCTGACCTAATCTTTAGAAAATCTCAAGTAACTTCATTATGCATACTAAATTACTGTTTTTTTTTGCGTGTCTGTAAATAAATATCTACCAGAAATCTTGCTTCGATTATTAACTAGTGGACAATTTTGTCTAGTTGAAGAATCTCTTTATTTTAAATTTGTAAGGCAATTTTTTTTAATAATTTAGAAAAACCAATAATTACAAGTGCTTTTGCAGTTATTTTTGACTTGGCTTTTTTGTTGTAATCTGTTAAGAGATAATCGTAGGTATCTGAAACTTTTACAGATATTTATGACTTCTTTTACTAGACCATTAGGAGCTAAATAATTTGCGATGAAGACCGATAGACACTAAATATCGTAATGAATTGTTTTGTAATAACGAATTAATATGACTTTTAATTTAAGTTTATCAATACGCGTGTTTTGCTCAAAATCGTTTTCTATAGTAATGAAATATTACAGATATAATTAATATAAATAATTATGTATGTGTAGCCAACTTTCCACTGATTACAGTTACACACCCATCAATTTTTTTTAACTTTTTTAATTTTTGTGTTATCATATGTACTTATACATAGTTTTTATTTTTCGTTAGTTATCTGCATACTTTAATATAACCTATTTTGGATAGGATGTAAAAAATTATCTTTAGTAGACATCACCTTGGATGCTTCCACCCTGGTCAAGTTGTCTGTAATCCCTATCATATTGTATAGCGATGTTGAGTAACTATGTTTTTTTCGCGGCTGTTGCTTTTCTGTACTCCTGTCAGTCCCGTAGTGTATACGCAGTGCAATATAATATAATATAAACTGATTCGGGTTTGTGTCTATCCTCGAAAACAATAATCTACACGTGACTGGGTTTCAGAGACGTGAGCCGTCGTCGGTTGTTAAAATCATTTCTAGCCAAACAAACATTTTCAGACATTCGGCTCTACGAAACTAGCTATATTATTTTATAGTACGATTATAATTTAATATAACAATAATGGAAATTTCTTAATAATTTTTATTATCTTTATCATCCCATAATGGTAATCGTTTTGTTATCGGTAAAAAATTTTGATACGCTTCGCTGAATACGAATATGTATATTTAGTTTGGAGTATCATAATAAAAATAATAATTTTTTTTAAAATCTATTATAGATACGCTTTTTTTTTACCATACAGAAATACCAAATAACACTAGTTCTTTAGAATGTATATTGCGACATATTGGGTTTTTTTAAATGAACCGCAATTTTGTATTTATCAATTTATAAAAACATAAATATAATCGTTTTGTTTTTCAACTGAAACTTCGTAACCATTAAATTTAAAAAAGATTAGTGGAAATGTCTTTTTTTAGAGATAATCATAAAAATGTTCAAAATAATTTTAAAATTTTATAAAATTTGAGAAAATATTAAAAGCGACATCATGATGTCGTTATAATTTCAATATATTAAATGGGGTTTTATAAATTCAAAATCAATATTACAAAAAATATCGTTTTATTTTGTTCATCTAAAAATTATAATTTTTCCTTTATGTTTTTAAAATTAGCAAATGAATTCATATTTGTTTAATTATTTCACTAACATCGTTTTATTTTAGCATGTCGGATTCGGCTGACTCAGAAAATTTAAAAGATGATTAGAGGTTCCGCTCCTTATTATCAAATGACTATTGAAATATCGTTTGAAAGAATAACTGAGATCGACTATATAAAAATGTAAAATTAAATTAAATTTTAAGAACGAGAATATATTAAATTAAGTCAGCTTTTGGAGATTTTTTTTATTTAGTATGTAAATATTATAAAATATAAAACTTGGATAACCTCTATTGATTTTTTTATGTACCACTATATTCGTTAAAAAAAAATATTTAAATATTTATGATTTATTGCAGTTCGTGATGAAAACATAATAATTGTTTTTTATACGTAAAAATATTATAATATTATTATGTAAAATTTCGCTTATTGGAATAATATACTATATTATTGTATAATAATATGGTATTTTTTAACATACAATAATGATTTTACAAAAAAACTAAGTATTTCTGTGAGTTTATGAATTCTATAAGAATACTAGGTATTCTGTTGTTGTTTGGGTATGCTCTGGTTTTGTAGCATTACTGATGTAGTTTTACAAAAAGTTGAATATATTTATTGTATTTCTGTGTGATACCATACAAAATGATAATAAAGTTCGAGGATGGAGGAAGAAAATGCACTCTGTAGTCATAGTTATATATTCATTTCGGTATAACTACACACAATTGTTATTATTTGAATAGTATTTATTATAGTTTTATACCGTTGGAAAAATCTAAATCGACTTTTAGATACAAATTGTATGTACTCGCGTGCGATTTTTTTATTTTTATTTATCATTATAATTTTCAATGAAAACGTTGAACAAATTCGATAAAAGTATTTAAATCATATTTTTTAACGATATCGATCGTTCTAGTTATTATCATTTGTAAGGCATTATCAACATAATATTACTGTGTAAAATATTATCATGGTATAATAATTTCTTCAAATCTCCACCCCTTACACAATTTATAACCGTTATCTAAAATATAAAATTACTTTTTGAGAAAACTTTTTAGACATGCTTTTTTATACCATATTATTATATATTCTAGATATTAAAAATAATGTAACGTATTAAAACCAACAAAACAACCAATATTACACATCATTGTTAAGCTATTAGAGTTTTTTTCAGTCTATTCGGAATAATGCCAATTAATAAGTCATTTTAACTAAAAGTTTGAAATTTGCTATAAAGAGTGTTAGCATTTATAAGCAACACTAATTATTATTTAGGGCCGGATAGCATTGAGTTTGAATTCCGTTTTCGGTAGATGAAGTACACACTGTTAGATAAATTTAAAATTATAACCCAACTTTAGATTACTGTATTTCAGGTAATTTTTGAGATTAAATAAACTTAAAACAAATTTAAAATGGTATTGTTTAGTGTGTGTTTAAAATTTAAATATGTATCCACTATTACTTCCTAAATACAAAAATAGAATTCTAGGTCATCTGGTCGAAATACTGTAACCTAGTAACTTGAACACACAATACAACGGATACAATTATAATATACCTACATCGTCATACTTGATAATATATTATGAAGATAGATTAAAATTTAAGAAGAAAGAAGGGAGGGAGGTAGGAAAATCGTAATTCGTTTTTGTCTCGTGTAACTATCTATACCCACGGTCAAACCATCATAAAGCTGTACTAGAAACTATATTATTGCTGCAGTATAGTCGAGGGAATTGTGGAAATCCGTTTTGGGTCCCATGTCCGGATAACTTTTACTATGTCGGATGGATATAACTTTGATGAGTTAGAGCAAAGTTTCACAGACAAAAGTTTTTTGCGTGACCATAAATTACGTGGAAATAGACAATTTTGTGTATAGGGTTAACATTTTCTTCTCTTCTTGCTTCGTGGTAGAAGCTGGAGGGGTTTTCTGAAATGAGAGATTTTCAAGATTGTCAATATATTAGAAATTATAGTGTACTACGTAGTATGTTTTGTACTGCACTTTTCGGTTATCACATTATAATACGAACATTATGATGATGTAACTTTATGATTAATTAGTTATATATCTTTCGAATGACTTGACAAACTCTGGACAGTATTTTATTTTAAGCTTTAAAAGCTGCAAGTATTTGCACGTCTAATGAAAATACTGTCGTTAATTGTTATCAAAAATGATCATTAATATAATTCTCTAGTGGATATAGAATTCCTGAAAAACGAGCAATGTTTATTGCAACGATACATATACAATTATGTACTTGCACACTACACAATTATTCGTAAATAATGTGCAAAAACGCCAAAAATAATATAAAATTCTGTGGGTTTAGTAAGAAATATTGGATTAATACATTATATTACATTATACACTGCCTAGTTTTCTTTTTATTCATAAAGAGAAAATATAACGTTTTATATATTTTATCCATCATCGCTCTGTGATTTTCCGAGTTATATTTTATTCATACTAGACTATAATGAGTAATATTTTGTATTAATTTACTCAAAAAAAAAAGAATATGAAATAAGAAAAAACCAAGAAAAGAAAATTTAAAAAATATTTACTCGTCCTCGGGACTTAGCAACCGTAGAAATATAAAAACACATATTTAACTTTTTTAAAATTACCTAATTTACCATTATTTATTTTTGCGTTATTCTCAATGTTATTTTTTAAAGTCAATTATAATTTGTGTTTTTATTAAAAAATATTAACTATATACACACACTCGTAAATATATATGAATAATTTAAATAAAAATGCTTTTGATATTTCAGTACCTAGGAACTCAATAAACTAGTATGCAGCGTTAAACGATTTGTTTTGTATGAATAATTTAAATAGGTATCTTTCTTTAAATTTTTTATTTAAAAAAAAAAAAAAAAAAAAAATGGACCCCAAATGTGCCATTTTAAATAATAGAGAAGAAGTATACGAGGAACAGTATATTAATTTATATTCACAGGTGCGTATTTTTTTTTTTTTTACAATTTTAATTAAAATATTTGAATACAAATTTTTTCTGGCGATTAAATTACGCAGGTATATGTATAGATTTTTTAAAATATAAAAAAAGAGCTGATCCCGGAGATGGGAGCGACCACCGTTCGAGATGAGAGGTTGAAAAGTTAGGATACATATGGTTATTTCATTTATATCTGTAGGCAACCATAAACCATTACTTGCCGAAAGCAGTTAGGCATTACACAAATTGAAGTGCCGTAATTTTTTTTTAAGATTTTCGTTTAAATTTGATTTCAAAATGCTCATTAAAAAAAAAAAAAGTCGTCTGATGTTTTTGTATATTTTACTATATCTAGGTAAGTCCAATATTAGTATTATTACTAAGTTTCAAGTCTCTGAGTTTATTTATAACTGAGTTACATCAAAAAAGTCCCAAAAATTAAAATTCCTTAAAATCTCAAAAATGGCTCAAAAGTTTTGGCGATGGTACCGTAAGAAAGTAAATCAAAAGGCAACAAAAAAGGTATTTTGTGGTTTTTTCGATTAAATAATTTTTTCTGGAAGATACATCATCCGTGATTTTATAAAATTGTGAAATTGTTTGTTTTTCTACGTTTTTTCCCTCTTAAGTAATTTTATTTAAAAAATGGCCTCGAATATCAAAAAAAAAAAAACGATCTATGCATAATCTCTTTAATGTAAAATCTAAAGAACTGGATGTTTCAAGTTGCCACCCGTAAAATTCGGAGCAAGTTTACTAGGAAAAAAACGTTTCCACAAACTAACACAAAGAACAAAGAAATAAACAGCATTGTAAAAACAAGAGCTCCATTGCTACCTTCGGAATCTTATAACAACTAAGATATAGAGATAATTTCTATTTTAAACGCGCTTAAGGAAATAAGTCATCTTATCATCATATATAATTGTCCTCGAGATAAAATAAACAATTTATTTATAACATTTATAGGTATATATATTTTTATAAAGTTATTCCTGGAAAAGATAAAATTCCATAATAGAAGGTTACAGAATTTTTAAATTTTTTTTCAATATTATACGGTAATAATATTTTTGATTCGTAATGAATACAGCAATTTCATAGTAATTTTAATGAACTTCAATGAATATAATGGAACGTGTTAAAAAAAAAAACCCCCCGTTGGTAGCAGCGTAGTATCAAACAAAGAATTATTTGTGATTCATCAATTTTTCGACTATGTAATCGATATTTTCACTATATACAGGACAATCTACATGACGAAAGACACTCATTATCACGAAACGTATTAATTTTTTTCGGGATTAGCTTTTTAAAATAGTCAGAAATTAGAGGCTCTGAAATGTTAAAATAATCTTTTTTTTTGCTCCCTTGTTCCAGGGTAGATGAATTAGCTACTTAATTTTGATTTTTTAACGGCAACCTATATTAAAAATTATATTAATAGACGGGGTACTGACTCTAACAAATTCTGGTGTTGACATTTTTAATTTTCAGTTGACGAAATATTCCACTTTTAAGTTTTTGCGGGGGTTGAGCAGTGATACATGATTTGTGTGGCAGTACGACGCGCGGGGTTTTTTTCATAGTGTCCGAGAACTCTTTTCCCGCCAAAATTTAAAAGTGGAATATTTCGTTAACTGGTCGACGGAAATTTAAAATTTCCTCACCAAAAATGATTTAAATTAATACTCCGTATGTTGATTGAATTTTGAATATAGACTGCCGTTTGAAAATCAAAAGTAGATATAGCGATTTCGCCCTTTAAAATAAGGGTGAAAAAGAAATGTAACATTATTATAATCTACTAATTTCTTAAAATGTTCTGAAAAAAAAATTCTGAAAAACGTCAATAACTTCCGATACAATAATTGTCTTACGTAATGTCGATCGCGAATCTACAAATAGAGATTATCGAATTTAATTATATTTGTTCGGAGGCATAAGTTGGTAAGCGGACGGCATTCGTTTATTACCTATGACCCTTGCATAGATATATTAATATATATATATTTATATACAGGTGCATATTATTATATGCAACACGAGCTAGGCATTTTATTCTACTCGGGCGATTATAATAACTAAATAAATATTATACAATATTGGTGCGTGTATAGAAAGTTTGAATAAAAATAGGTTAAATACCCGAAAACCGTTCGTATTGTTTATGGGGGAAAAAAAAAAAAAAAAAACAAATATCGCGTACAATCGTCTTTTTCCATCTTTCCCGAAACGTTTGTTGGCCTTGTACAATATAATATACGAATACCCATAAAAACACACACATACATACACACACAGTCATAGTGCACATAGATAAATACATATTTATACGTGTGTATGTATTTTATACCGCGATACATGAAACATTATTCGAGGACGGGAGATAATGAAGAGTGGGGTGGACAAAAAAAAAAAAAACCATCTAAAATACTCATTGTTGTGTTTAATAGCCGGGTTCACGAACGTACCACGACGACGTTTTCGGTGAAATTTTGCGCGCGTTTTCGCGCGGGGTCGCGCAACAAATCATGATTTATACTATAGATTACGTTAACTGCATTATATTATATTATTCTCTTCTTCTGTGGTCGTAGCCTCTCGAAATGGAGTTATTCCATTTATCACGGTGGTCACACACGACACGACACGCACGCACGCGGGGATAAGAAGAGAAATGTACACCGTGTATATATATATATATATAAGTTTTGTTTTGCCGTCGCGGGGTTATGACGTTTAAAGTGTATAAGTTTTCCGGATTTCACCGAAAATAACACGTACTGACTGACTAACTGGGTCACTATACAGTAGTAATACTACTACTATTACTACTACTATTACTACTAATACTACTAATTCTACTACTAATACTATTACTACAGAACAGTGCAGTTTCGAAAGCGTAAATATAACAGTAATATTATAGTCGACTTATTAGCTTCCACACTATCGGGATACACGTAATAATATTATAGTTGTCTTCCATGTTTTTCATGTCCATGCGAGTGTGTGTGTGTGTGTGTACGTGCGCGTTATGGCTAGTTTGTTTGTTTATTTAGATGATGATTATAACAACATAATGAAATTAGATAATTTATTTTACTGGTTTAATTAAAATATAAATGTATAAATCGATGCGGATATACTGTGTCTTTGCGTATGGGCGACCCAATATATTCAGCCGATTTTTACGCGACCTTTTTGAAAATAATTTTCAACGAGGGGGGGCTACCCTTTCTGTACAACCCATTTAGTGGTCCGATTACCATAACTAAAAGAAACCATTATTGCCTTCAATTTGTTTTTAAAGTTATATATACGACTAAACGTGTAATGTAATATTGTGTAGTATTGCGTGAAGTTCACAATATTGATAATTGACATCAAAACATATGCTGGAACAACGACATCAAATTTAATCGCATCCGTGAATGTTAACCGATAAAGTGTATTTTTATGGCATTGATAGTTCATAGTCCGAATTTATGAATTAATACTTGTTCGTTCAGAAAATTAATTTACGAAAAATGTTTCGTTTAACTTTTTATCGAAATTTCCGACTTTACTCGAACCTGCCAACGTCAAAAATATCAAATATTATACATTTTTACACATTATTTGTTTAACATATGTTTCTCACGCGTTGTTTTAAACCAATTGTTTCAGTAGAATGTAGTTTTTTTTTGCTCACTATTTCCTATGTATTTTAACTCTTTCTTACCTGTAAAGCGATTGTAGAACATAAGGCGAATCACTGGAGAATTGTATTTCCTAATTCTTTCCACACCTATGCAGCAGTTGCAGATCAGACACCATAAGCGAGCTGCTGTATTTGTCATTTTTTTTTTAACTGTATTTTCTCATAATTGGTAGTTTAATTACTTGTCACTTCGCATTTATAATGCATTAAAACGTTTTTATTTATTTATTTTGAGCCTATCTCCAGGCTATACACAACGTATTAGCACGACCTAGTTTAAAAGTCTGTAACATTTTATCTAGTGGCGCCGACTTATATTTCATTTCGTGGGTCGAAGAATAAAAATGACTTACCATGACCCACTTGGGGCAAAATAATGACCGACCACATGTATATATTGTAAGTTCAACTATCACAAAGCCGCTCTTTTCGCTCGAAATTTATCACTCCTATTTAACCTATTAGGTACTGATTAATTATTAGTACAATCATCCGGCACCACCACCATAATTAAATGCAGGGGTGAACCGCCACATAAAAGTACGTGTTCGGTGCTATTAATTCTATTGGATAGCTAGTATTTTGGTGTCTATATGCCTAAAGGTAACAGTTAACACTTAAATATATACTAGATATCTCTTAGCTTAAAAGTATGTAACATTGCGTCAGAAGTTTGCATTGAAGTTTATCGAACAACTTTTTCACCAAGATGAACACTCGCCATTCACTATCCATCACCGAATGAATTTATTTAAAACCACCAAATAAGACAGACATAATAAATATTGTAAATTGGTTTCCTGGTTTTTTACATTTGCTGGGAAAACTGTAAACTGAGAAAATTAAAAAAATGATCTCCCTCAAGTACCACCCCAAGAAAATTTCTTTTCAGAAAAGAGGCTACATCGTATTCATCGAAGTTTTTGGTAGAAAAAGTGTTCACATAAAAAAAAAAATATTAAACATCTTTGTAAAATCAATACATTCATCGTTAAATTTAGTATCTAAAAACCGGTATGTGTTAAGGGCGCCAAACACGGTCAGTTATGAATGTCAGTTTTTGTGACTGCCACTCTTGATTGACCGTTTATTTCGATGAATGTCAATTTTTTTTGTGACTGATGAATTTCAAACAAGTTTGATTTTTTATTGTGAATCAGAGTGATTGACAATCATGATTGACCATTTGTAGTAATGATTGATACGCGTTTATCATTCAAAACATAATATCATACCTGTATAACGTGCTTTCTTAACAACATAATTAATATCTAATAATTATTTATAATAATACTTTTATTATTAATAATTATTATAATAATCGTTAAAGTAAGTTTGTTTTAACTACACTTAATGTTTTTTTAAGTATTAATATACATAAACTATACTATGATATATTATAGTATAATATACTGTGCAAGCTTTTTCATTTGTATGTATAATAGGGTATAGGTATCTCACTGGTCTCGGCTATCCGACTTGTTTCTCGTCGACTTATATATACTCAATCATGTATAGAGTTTTATTTGAAGTATTTTGCTTTTTTTTTTCTTCACTGATCAGTGAATTATTATAAGCACTATCTACTCGTATCAGTGGCGTGCGATAGTATTGGAAGTTGGGTAAACGCCAGAAAAAAAAAAAAAAAGATAAAAAAGGTAAATTATTAGTTATTAATTAGTAAGGTAAATAAGAAAAATAAAACGGTTTTATATAATGTATAGTATTTCTTGACCTGTTTAAAAATAAAATCCATTTTTCTATCTTTTCTCAAAAATTCATTGGTAACTCAAACATAAAAATATGATTTTTTTTTCAATCGATATTTTCGACAAAGAATTTAGTTTATCTTGATTTTGTGTTGATATTTGCAAAGATTTGATCCGTTCCATCGCTGAAAATGACCTTACAACTGAACAAGAAAGAAACCCAATTATCGAACGTTCGGTATCAGAAAATGCGTATCTAAAAGTATTTATAAGAGCTTGTTGTAGCGCTCCCGACTGCTGCGTAAAATCGTGGTCACCCCGCCTTACCGCACCCGGCTATACCTGCTATACTAGATACGAGCTAGGTAATCGAAATCCTGAGGGCTTTTGTCAATGTATTGCATACCTATATGATCTTCCGATTATTACCAATTGTTTTAAAACCATAATACCGATGATGGAGTATAATTACAGATGAGTATATTATATATACAATTAAAAGAAACTTATATTATAATAATATATTGCCTATTGACATAATGAATTAAAAACATTTATTTTTTTTTACTTTTTGAGCGGGCACGCGGCGCTTGTCTCGATCGCCCTGACCGCATGCCACTGACTCGTATTAAAATATTATAGTATTTATGGGTACCGTGTGATCCGAACAGTTTTACCAACGGCGGCGGCGGCGACGTGTCATTGCAGGCCACCTGACCGTCTGATACCATGATGACGATGTGACGTCACGGACGGGGCAAAAACAATGACGTCGGTAAAATCGCTACGCACGTGACGTCGTCGACCGTCCTCGCACGTCACGGTGACTGACGTTCCTCCCGCCTGCGGTCGGTCGACCGCACTGCACTTTGGCGGAGCGGTAGTGCAATTTCCGCGGAAAACACCGATTCAGAATAATTTAATTTTTGAAGGTTACGGACCTAACTCCCCACTATCCATCCCGACGCAGTACCACCATCCGTTCACAGTAATCAGCTGATTCCCGGCGTTTATACTGTTTATTATTATGATATTATTATAGTTTTGCGTATCGGAATTATATAGTTTATGAATCATTTCGTGCCCAAAACTGTACAACGACGGCAATGCATACGGTGCCGAAATCGTTACAACAGTCTGTGTCGGGGTTCTGAAAACAAATCGATCTCGTCTGGTCCGTACAGAAAAAAAAAAAAAAAAAAATTAAATATACCGCATTTGTAAATGACAATTACTCTTATATTGTTCTGAATTATTCTTTAGGTAGGTTACAGACGAAAGTCTACGTAGGTCTTTGAAAAAAATCGTACTTCATCGCCCGCGATCTACGAACTGTACAGATATAAATGACTGACACTATAAACAGTGTTGTTTAAAGAAACGTTTTTAAATACCTTGATAAACGTATACGAATTTGCAATATTTTTATCTCGACTAGAAAAATAAATGTTTATAATTTCAGGCGTACAACTAAATGATAAAAGTATTACCAAATTTGGTTTACATCCAGATCAAATGTGGATTGAATGTAGAACTATGGTTATTATAAATAGGTAATAGTTGTTTTGTTCAATGTTTTTAAATTTATTTTCGGATGCAATTATACAATTAAAATAGAACCTGTTTGAATTATAGTTGATGATTCAATAAAATATATTGCATAAAAAAATCGAAAAACCATACATATAAATTAATTAAACATATTAACTCGTATAAAGAAAACATTTTGACTTTCACTTAATAATAATATAATAAAACGTGTTCTATCACTTATAATTTTCCATTACAATACGAACGATATTGTAATATATTAAATATCTAGTATTGGCAATAAACGATCGGGTGTGACACTATACAACTACTAAGCCCCAAAACAATCAACATTTGTTAATATCACACGCTGACCACTAGAGCGTACTAAACTCCAGCATATTAATTATCTATAACACACTTCTATGCGCCGCGCCTTGGTCAGCGTCGGTAATAGAGAGGGGGACCCAGAAGGCCTATATAGGGCGCCGTACGCGTAATTTTCATCGTTCTCCTTCTCATCCCTCATCTCTTACTTACACAATTTTATACAAATTTTCTCACCCAAATATAACCAGATTGCAAAGCCATAGGCGGACTGTTATATTTGATGTACCTATCCACACTAGTACAGTGGTTGCAGAACCTAAGGCGGGCTGCCGTGCCTGTGATCCCGATTCGTATATACTTATCTATTGTGTATGTTACGTTGCATTGCCCTACATTTAGCCGTAGTGAATCTCTATAGTATCCCGCCGAAGTGCAATACACAACTTGTAATCGTATAAGTGAATTTCGGAGAGCTAACTTACGCTTTATGCCGTTGACCTTCGACCAATTTGCCATTGACTACAACAGTTTGACTATACGCGTGGAAAAGCGGTAAACGAAAAAAAAAACATCCACGCTTTCAAAGTGCGGCGCATTGAACACTCGCGTTTGCATTGGGTAATTTGCGTAAGTGTACACGTCGCGACGATTCATCGACACCCACGCCCATCCATATTCCAACTCACGCACCCCAGCGACGATTCATCTACGGGTCACGTTTGCCTTGCCTATCATATCGCCTCCGGCGATCTTCTGGCGAACTTCAAACTTGTTTTGCTGACCAACGAGGTAAGCGAATGTTACTTTACTCCCGCAATAGAACAGCGTTTAGATTTTTCACGGGCCAGGGCAGACGATCGCGACACACGGGAAACGTTCATTCGCGCATTGTTTCGAACACACACTCGCACAGAACGGGCCGGTCTCCGAACGGGACCCCAATTATAACCCATACCGCGCGGTTTGATTTTTACCACGCGCCATACGTACACGTATAGTATACCGCGTCACGGCATCGTATTTGGCTGTCCGCGCGCCGCGTAAAACCGTCGACCGTCACACCCCTACGCCGCACACCGTTCTGCTCGGAAGTTTGTTTCACTCTTACTGCCGTGTGACAAGTAGTGGATCCGCGCACGATGGACGAAATAATATTAACGCCAATACCTATGTTACCCCGCGCGCACGAAAATTCTCCCTCGACCTCCTTCGCCCACTTCTCCATTTTGAATTTGCTTTCCCACTTTTTCCTTATTTTTCCCTCTTCGCCAATGCTTCTGTTCTACTACGATATATTCGAACATATTCCATTTTTTTTTTGTTTTTTTTTTTTTTATATAAAGGGTTCTGAATTTTATTTTGTTTTAATGTTATTCGTTATTGTGTTTACGGCGCTGTTAAATTTTGACGTTAAAACACTTTGTTTTTAATGCAAATTAAACGCACAAGATTGCACGGGATCGTACGAGTTTTACATTTTTTTTTACAAATGATATATTTTTTCTTTTGTTAGTGTTTTTAAGTTCTAAAAATATAATATAAATTCATCCAGTATGTTTTATTTATTTATTTTTTTTTAATATAAGCTTAAGTACTCGTCGAGAATCGTTCATATTTTGTTTGAACTCGAATTTATAAATTATAAACTACGTTATTTAAACGTGACGTTGTATTATGGATTCACATCACTAATTAAAATAGAATACATTTTTTTTTACGTAAATTAAATCACGATCTCGAAGAACATAATACCAATTTTAAATAATAATTATGTACGTATAACATAATACAGTTCAAGAATCGAGGAACTTGAATATTTTGGGATGCAATCAATTTATTTACCCAGTATAGATGGATAATGGTAGTATATGCAAGGTAATTTAGTTTTTTTATTGTACATTGAATGCAAATGAAAAACGACGGATATACTTCGCACGTGGGTGTGCCACTGTTGTAGGTGGGAATTCGGGAAGGTAGGATAACAACGCGAATTCAATGTATGTCTTTAAGCAACGATAAACCATTGCTAACGAAAAAAATGATTCCGAGCGGAGTTCAATTGATAGTGTTTGTCAACAATATGCATGTCATATTACGGTAAAATGATTACAATAATTGCAGTTTCCGTGACAACCATGATTGTTTAAAAAAAAAAAATTAACAACTTGATAATCACAACTAATTACCAATAAAAACTTATAATTACTAATAATAGCGATAAATAAATAAAAACACGGTTTGCTAATCGTTACAAGACAAAATAGACAACGTGTTTACTTGGTATTAGTTGGTCGTTTATTTCGGGTTAACTGATTTTTATTCCACGGACATACAGTTATATATTGTGTATTTAAAATTAAAACGGATATAAAACGTTAAAACGTTTACAACGAAATGATGATATCTATTCGCACAGTGACACTTGAGCACGATACAATACAATGCGATGCAATGGCATGGACAACACTTTTATAAATGTGGGCGGCGGCTCAGGATACAACAGCCCGTTCGCGGGCGAAATGCCGCACGAGTAAAGTTTGCTACGGTGGTGTGCCGTAGTCCGTACACGTACCGAATTCGTGCGCGATCGTGGTGGCCGACCTGCCGACCACGGGTAGGCCACAGAATGATCGGCAGGAGAAGTGACGGCGTCGAACACAAAGACTGTACCCGCCTGATCCGCGGACCGGATCTGCTTCCGTGGCACTGTCTATATAAGTATTGCGATCCACACGTCGCAAACGAAAACGCGCCAGGCGGCGGATGATGATCAGTCGATGTAGATCCAGTCGATGTAGATCGAGTCGACTCGGCCTACGGGGCACGACGTCGCTCCGTGGCACATTCCAATGACCAGAGCACTGGCCGCTCTGTCATGGACACGGAGTGCAGACTTGTTATACTTACCTATTGTCTGCATGATCGCCTGCAACATTAGGCCGTCGCGGCCGTATAGGTGTTGATCATGACTACCATCATGTTGCAGGGAACGATGCCGATAATGGAAATTCGGCCTCTATATGTGTATGAATCGCCGTAACCGACCGCAGTAGCGTACTTGTTGGTACCGTGGTGATTAGTATGCTATTGCGCGTTGCGATACACGTGTCGGTTGGCAGCGCCCTCTATGTGTAGTATACGGGGGATCCGCGCTCTCGGAACGGTTGGTTTAGTCGCGTTGGTGTTGGCTGGGTGCGCGCTTTGTATTATGAGTTATGTTGCACGGTAACGCAGAACTGCGCCGTTACACAATGACAACCTTATTTTTAATTATTATATCTTTTTTAACTTAAAGAACCAGGTTATCATCATTATTTCGAATATTAATTAGAATTTCAAAAAATTACCTCTTTAAAGTATTACTCAGAGAACATTTTTTTTAGAACAAGTTCTATAATTGATAATTGGAGTAAGCTTTCTGGTAGAAAAAGTTTTACGAGGAAAAAAATAAAAATAATTGTAAAACCAATACATTATCTAATATGCACAATAATTACACAATAATAATACGAGTATATAATCCGGAAAGTTATAAAATATACAATTTTGAGTAGAATAATAAAATATAATTTAATTATATTATATTGTTGTTATTTTAGATTTTTAGTGGAGCAAAGAATGTTTTGGTTTTACAATAATAATAATTTTTCCTTGCTGTGGATATGTCTACCAGCAATTTTTTTTGATTTTTAATGATAGCACTTTTTCTAATAAAAAATCTGGCTGAGTGGTACTTTAAAGAAGTCAGGTTTTGATTTTTCCAAGAGTTTTTCCAATAAATGTAAAAAAAAACACGGGAAAAATGGTAAAACAGAAACAATATTATGCACACATTATTAAACAAAATTTGTAGCTAATGCATCTTTTTATCATAATGTGACAAATATATTGTTAAAAAGCTATACTATTAACTAAACTTTACTCAGAATCGTTTTTCATTAGTAATGGTTAATCGTTGCATATAGATATTCATTAAATTTCCCTTCTACTTTACCAATTTTTCACACACAATAATGGTCCACCCCCGTGCGAAGCATGTCCGTCTTTCTTCATATACATAAAATATACTCTAATAAAAACTAAATTAGGATAAACAGAATATACCTTCACCCAAACTTATATGCCTAAAACACTAGTCTACCAAATCTACTAGTCTATTACAGAGGCGCTAGGGTGATTGCCTCCTTTGTATCTAACTATTAAATATTTTAATATTTAGATTTCATGTAGGTATGATATTACAAAAAAAAGAAGTTTAAAATTGTATCTTCATAATTTTCAACGAAAAAACAAAATTAAAATTATTTTATGATCCATAAACAAATGTTTACTGGTCATCAGAATATAACGGTTAAAAAATATTAAGTTTATTTTAATCATGCAATGCGTACGTAATAAGTAGATCTAATAATGTTTTAAATCTAATAATTTTGTTTTATTTTAAATTTATTTCATATGCTTTTCTTAATTTTTGTAAAGATCATGGGTATCAAAAAGAAAAGAATTAAAGAAACACGATTAAAATTGTATGCATACTTTGGTTTATTTTTTAACCAAAAAACTTACATTGGTGACCAAGATAGTATACTAGGTGAAAATTATCATTGAAGAATGACCAAAAAGTAACATTGGCCGAAAAGGGAAATGTTCGTTTTAGCCGAAAATATCAATGTTTTTTTTTACAGTCATATTTTAATCGTTTTGAAACTCACAAAATCCATATTATGTATTCTGAGCTACGTTAATAAAAAAATAAAAAAAACCACCCTTATAAATTATTATTGTATCTTTTACAGTTCCTAACAGACTATAATACACGAGTAATAATATTATAAATATAAAATAGAGTTTAAAAATACTTTTTACGATTCTGAAAAAAAAAAAAAAATCCGATCTATATTCTATTCGATGATTTATTAAATCGTATACGTTAGATCTATCATCAATCACGGTTTATTTTGATATTTCAGGGACTGCTAAATATTAAAACGTCTTTTATATGATGATGAGGATTGGGGATGTTCGTGATCGCGTTTCGGTAGTATTTATATTTTATAATGTTATTCGCAACGTGTACGTCATAGATGTGTACACGGGGTCGGAGATAAAAGGGGGCAAAGGAAATGGGGAAGGAAGAGGAGGTTGACATTTCTTCAAACATAGAAATTTGAACCCAGTCGACCATTCAACGATAATTTAGTTTTAAATTCGAAAAAACTAATTATTTATTTTATGCCGTTTTATATTGTTACATCGTGAAATGTATTACCTATCAAAGGACAAACTAATGGGATATAAAACATTTATCGAAATCCGTACATTTGGTATATTATGGCGTCGGGAAATTTTTAATCACACCTCTCTATCGATTTTTGTTAACACCGTGGCTCTGTGCGTTCTCCAGACCACCAATAAAATAATAATGTATTCCGTTTTTAATTTCAAACGTTTATTCGAATTTTACTCGAATAATAAGTTTCTAGTGTAATGATATTATTATTTTGTAGGACATATTATTATATACGAGTAATATAATCGAATGCAATAAATAATAATGTTTTAGTCGTTTGTAAAAAGCATCATGATTTAACGCGTTACCGACCTAGTACCTACGTATAATTAAAATATTATAATAATAATGTGGAGGTTTAATTAAAACGAGATCGTTTCGTTTATTATAATAACGTTTAATATAGGTGGTTATAAGTACCTCTACATAAATAATAATAAATTTAAAATAAATAATTAACTTCTAAGAGCGGGTATACCTGTAACTATATTCCTTATCATGCATATAGAACTAAAAAATAGTAATTTATTCGTATTTTTATGTATTTATAATAATGGCAAGTAACATAATTTTGGTCTAGTGTCTAAAACAATTGAGATATGAAACACAGCCTGGTAAACAATTAATTAAAAAATCGTTCAATTTTAAATATTTGTTCGATTGTCACGGAAACAGTATATATTTCTTGACATTTATGTGACACAATAGAAATATTATTTTTGTTATTATATTATATGCAATTGAAAATATTATGTATTTAACTATTATAACATAATATTATATCATATAATATAATAACGCGTTCTGTGTAAAAATTAAATAAAACAAATACAATACTGATCGAAATGCCTTAATTTTTACGATTTTTGTCACCATTTTAATCGGAAAAAAAACTTAAAATAAAATCACAACATTACGCTAAACATTTTATTTTACCATCAGGTATAACTTATGATAAATACTGCTTATAGCTATAGTTTTAATTTAAGATTCTGAGGGGAAAGAATAATGAATTGGTTTTACAATAATGGTTATTTAATTAATATAATTTTTTTTTTTGTGATCATTGTTTCCACTTTTTATCTAATACGAAATTTTATCTGGATGGTATTTTATACGAGTAATTTTTTTAGATTTTCAAGCGGTTTCCGAAATAATTGGGAAAAATCAGGAAATAACGTAGGAAAAACGGAAAAATTTACCAAATATATGATATTCGATTTTGGTTTTTGTTGTGATTCAGTTAAAAATATTTTTTAAAAAATTAAAAATTGAAAGAATACTTATATTTCCCATTCTTGATGTGATAAAAATGTCATGTCTACGACTATTTTTAACTCAATAATAAAAATAAAACAAAATCAATAAAATATCATAAAATCATTTTCGTAAACCATCCCAATTTTTTTTTATCGTTTTTCCAAATTATCAAAGTATCATATATAAATAACAAAGCATGGCTTTCTTATGCAACAATTGATCAGAAAAAAATTTTATCTCAGAAAATATTCTACTATTCGGAGCATGATTTCTGGTAGAAATATAAAATTGAAAAATCTATAATAATTACAATTTTATTAAAAGTTTGTTTTTTGTTTTTCCAATAATCATGAATATTGCTTAGAATTTCTAAAAATAATCCCTTGATTCGTCAACTAGATCTAAAATTCTACAGAAACGCTTTTTTGTCGTTTTTTAATTGAAATAAGATGTCCGGCAGATAATATTGTACAAAAAACATAAAAAAAAAAAACTCCTATACACTATTATGTCTCTATCGATTCGAAACACACATCGTAATGAAATCAATACATTCTTCGATGCGATCAGCATCTAAAAATTAATGAAATACAGTTTAAAATATAAATTACCGATTATATATTTTTTTAAAGTATTATATTTCCTTTTTTTTTACGATTATAATCGTAAATTGGGTTTTGCAAAATGCTATTATCTGACCTTTGCAGTCTTTCCCGATAGTAATTAATTTTCAGGTTATTTACCTTTAGTTCTTTATAATAATATATTGTAAGAGTATATAACTATAACTCTTTGCACATAAAATTCATGATAATGTTGTGGTATTTATTATTGTATCTCTATAAGTAGTTTTTCTGTAGATTGTCAAAGTAGTAAAATAGAAAAAAAAAGCTGATATTCGTATGCAAAGATAAACTATTAAAACGGAAAACGATTCTGAACGCAGTTTGGTTTCGGTTATACAAGTTTTAAAATGCCATAATTTGTATAGTTTTTGTCAAAATTCGATCTTCAAACGTTCATATAATTAAATATCTACCTTCATTAGGATGCCTAACATTTTTTTTTTAACACTAAGTAAAATTTATAAAAAAATTAATCTCATGGTAAACTCTCTAGCGTTTTTATTTTGTCAAATTATTTTATCTCTGTAATACCTATCAAATAAAAACTGAAAAAATAATAAAAATATCAATTATCTATAAATAGCTTAAAAATTGAAAATTCTTGTGTACATGCATGAAGTTACGTATCTAGGTTAAATATTATTCTTTAAATTTAAATGAGCCTACACCTTACAAACTTTCAAATTCCTCCCTTTGCGTTTATCACCATCCCATGAGTGGTAATGAGGTATAATCTCCTGAATAAAATCACGTTTGAAATAGATAATAATAATAGGTTATAATATGTGATACCTAATGTAATGGTTTTCAGTAAACACGATTTATCTCATGCTCATATCTCAGTTCTTTAAGAAAAAAAAAAAAAAATTATAAAATAAAATGTTCTAATAAATGCACTTTAAAATCTTTAAAATGAATATCTAAATCATATAATGGGGAACTGCACTGTTTTGTACAATCAGCAATTGCGATAATGTAACGTATATACGAATTTAAACTAATTTTTAACGAGCAATTCGAAACGCAAGTGTTCCGTAAATAAATATTACTTGCTCGTGGAAATGTAGATACGCTATAGTACACGTATTATGTAATAAAATGTTTGAAATAAAAAATAAAACGAGGTTACGAACATAATAATTTCAATATGGACACTGACTAGTTGTTAAAAAAAAAAAAAAAAAAACATATTTTTGAGCTGGACTGAAATAGGGCGTAATTGGGTCTGTTACCTTGAAAAAGATAATGATATTATGCCATTCATGTAAATTGAATGATATTAAATATCTAAGTCAAAATAAATCGGATATTCTTGTTTTTTTTTTTTTGTTTTTTTTTTTAATTTTTAATACCTAATTATATTTGTAATATTATTATGCGAATCTTCGTAATTAATATCGTATTCGTTATATTATCGATTATTAAGTTACATCGAAGAATAAAGGGAAGAGGGTTCATTGATTGGATTATCTCTCCCCCTCTCTTGCTCTTGAATATAGTTACATGGGCGTGGACCGTTTGGCCGAATTAACTCAAAATGTGGTCGTTTTGGGCGAATAGTTGCACATCGTTTGGACGAGTGTTTATTCCACTAAAAATATAGCGTTTATAATATTTTCAATAAACATGGAAAGGTTTATGGGTAAATTCATTTACATAACCAATGTTTACTTATGAAAATTGACAATTGAAAAAATTTAGCCACATACAATGGGAAGTTTATAAAGTTGGATAATTTAATTTATATCTGTACGCAACGTATAACCATTTCTAACAAACAACAATTTGCAATAAGTTTCTTTTATCATGTACGTTAATTTTTCCGTTTTACCTGAATTTTCCCAACTATTATGAAAACTGCTTGGAAAACCAATAAAATAAAATCCTTAAAATTTTCTTTTTTGAAAAGGTACTATTCTTGAAAATTAAAACAAGATTTCTAGCTGAGGAGTGTTCACATATAAAAAAAATAAATATCAATGTAAAAACAAGTATATTTCTCGCTACGCCCCAATTCTAAAATTATTTATTTATTATTTTAGATAAAAATATTTTAGAAATACTGGTAACTAATATTTTTTATAGCATTACTGTATAACTTATAGTTTTTAAAATAACCTATTGGGATGGCTTTTTTAAATCTAGGAACTAGATTAATTATAAATTTACTAATATCACCTCTTTGGTATGTATCCCAAGTTTCCCGAAAAACTCGGTATACTGTGGTTTATTTCATACAACGTGTACTTATTAATGGTGCTTGTTTTATCTTAATAATAGTGAGTAATAATGATTAGCAGGGCTCAAGACGTTTAGCATTTGAAATCCACAAAAAAGAAAAAGTGCTTAAAAAAGTTAGAAAAAAGTTAAAAAAGCTTGATGAAAGAATATAAAAAACAAACGGTAGAATGATTAAGATATCCCACTCTCTTTAACGACTCGAATTTACTAAATACTTTATTTTAGCATTACACAAATTATGCAGTAATTTTTGCATTACAACCTATTAGATTTTAATTTAATAAATACATAAATAAACGCAAATCAATTTGTTTAAATAAAACTGTAAGTATTAAAAAATAATTTGACTCGCCTAAAAGGTATGAATGATAGAACGAACAATTTATTTTTTGATTAAAATGATAACCACTGTCCGTTTACATGTGCCTATATCAAACAAAAAAAACCATACAGTATATTATATACTATATAGTGTATTATAATATACTTACATTGTATATATGCAAATTATTATTTTCGTCCTTCCCCTTCCCCCGCCATTGAGGATTGGCAAGAACCGGCCCTGATACAGAATACAATTTACTCCTGTTTTTCTCGCGTTCGTTCGATTATGTAAATAATTCTTCCCTCCCTTTCAGAAAAAAAAAATAAAATAAAAATTTTACGTTACAGCTTTCTCTCCATTTTTATATTATATTGTTTTATTATTTCCAAACGCCTTATCAGCAGTTTTCCGCGACCGGCAAAGCGAATACGGGACAAACGGTCGATAAATAGTACAATATTTACGAGCAAGTGTACCTCACCTAACCGTGTATATTGCTTATATAATAATATATATCATTTTCGTGGATAGATTCGTAATAATATACGAGCAGCTGTAACGGCATGTGGAACAACGCCGTTATTTCTGTGATCGCGTTATGATATTATGCAAAACCGCGAATCTTTATTATTCCGAACGCTATAGGAGCCATCGGTAATCGCATTACCGACTCGTATATTTTTTCGGACGTCAAAACACACAAAAATACACATCTCCGACCCAGTTCGGGAAACGCAAACAATATAGTAGTGTAATAAACTACAGGGGTTTTTTTTTTTTTTTTTTGTAGGTCACGACGCGTCACAATTGATATTACTGTGTACTTGTTTAGAACAACAAAAATACAAACACACATAAACGCAAATTATACATAGGTACACATGCAGAGTCATTTATTAGTCGTGTATATACGTTGTATACGCGATTAATACAATAATAATAAAAATAGGAATGTCCGACCGGAAAAAAAACGCAATAAGAATAAACTTTCAACACGGTTTTTGCTCAAGTTAAAATTCGTTAAAACGTTTATTAAACACATTGCGCACAGACAAAATCACCGATTCATATAGATATAGTATTGTGTTGATAAAACAAAATGAAAATCCGTACATGTTTCGCACTATGGGTAGGGCACTGAAAATAAAAGTCAGAAAAGTATAGGTGATTTCGGACCGTTTAGTTTAGGAAAATTATAATAAAATCAACGATAAATTATTGCAATCAAGAAACATTTCTGAGTGTTAAGGTTTAATAAATTGAAAAACCAACAAAAATAAAATCGTCCTATTTGTTATTATTTTTTTCTTAGTGTAACGAAAGAGCTATCTGTTTTACAACGATGTATTTTTCTTTTCTATTATCGAAAATATTCTTACGGGTTACTAAAAATGCTTTAATTATTTCATGTCACCACTTAAAAGATGTAAATTGACTAATCGGTTCTGTATATGAGTGGTTCGGATTTCGAGACATAGGTTTTGTTTTGAATGTACACGTTCAGAGTTTTCTTTTTCTTTTTTATATTGTCTTTAAGTTTTAATACCTGAACAAAATTATATTGTTCTGAATAAAAATAAGTATGTATAATAATATGAATTTAAAAATAGCGTAGTCGCACAAATAATACACTAAAAAAAAAACGACGTCAAACGTGGAGAGATACGTCTCCCTTATCTCCTCCTACCCTCATAAATGTGCCACTCCGTGCGGTTGAAACTAAAGTATGACGCGCAGTACGTCCTACCTTCCCGACCGCCCGCATCCCTAAAATAACGGCCTACCCGCTAGCATTGTTATCCGGTTGTTTTTTTCGCCTTTACATAATATAACGCCGGACCTTTATCAAAATTATGACAAGTTGACAGTGCGTATTACAAGCGTCACGCGTAGGGTCAGGGTTCCGAGTGCGCCCCTTTCGGTGCGCCGCTATCGTGTACACAAAGTCGCACAGGGCGGCGCGTTGTCGCGGAGTCGTCTCGGCACGTGACGCGTTCGCACGACGACCGCGGGCCGACGACGAGGGAAACCGAGGCGGCGCGGTAGGCGGTACAGGGCGGCACGCGACGGACGTCCTGTACGGCGTCCGCGTTTTTAAATAAGTGTCTGGCTACCGGTTTATTAAAGCGTCGGCCGGTCGTCGTCGTTAACCGCGGCGGCGTCGCGAGCGGACGATCGCCGCGTACGGGGCACGGACACACCGCGGTACGGTCCCGTCGTCGGCGGTGGCAGCAGCGACGGTCCGGTGGCCGGCACATAATGCGGATCAATATACACAGGGTACGTGTACAAGCCGGTCGCCGCCGTCGAGTGCACCCGGCAGCGGAGAGCGGGCGCGATCGTGTGTACGCGAACGTTTCGCCGCCAAACCGTAACGGGGTAACGGACGAAATCGAAAATGGTTTTCATTTTTTCGCGTCGTTATCGATTCCAAACGATCGGTCGTCCTTTGTTTTCTTTATTTTTTTCCCCACACTATCCGCGGTTGATCCGAAAACAACACGATCTCAAAGACGCGCGGGCCTCAAAGCGCCGCGGTCAAAACGAACGAGGCCCCGCAGCCGCAAATAATAATCGGATTCGCGCGGCATCGGTACATAATTATACAGGCACGCGTACGATTGACTCACTGTCCTAACGCTGTCGACGCCGCGAGCGTCAAAAGCACGCGCGAGGGCTACGGCAGACAGAGTCAAGGTTAAGGTTGAGTCGCGAGAGGTTCCGGTTGTTTATTCGTCCTCGGCCCGCGGCCCCGTGACGTGGCGACGCAGGGAACGGACGGCGATACGCCGCGGACTAGAGCGACTGTCGGGAGAGGATGAAAAAAAAATAGAAAAAAAAAAAATGAAATAACTATAATAATGACCGTAGCCACGGCGGCACTTACGGTGGGTGGGGGTGGGGAGGAATGAAACGAGAAGCGAACGGCGCGCGTATTTACGGGTATTGGGCAAAAGTTTCGCCGTCGCCGTGGGAAATCGTCACCGCGACTATATATTCCCGGACGTTTGCGGATTTTTTTTTCTCTCCCCTCCCCCTCCTCCCCACGCGATGGTGTCGTATATACGTTTACGTATAGGTACACGCGTGGCGGCGGCGAGGAGACAGAGAGCGGCCGCGACTCCGCGCGCGGAAGGGCCATTGTGACGCGACCGAGTGTATAAACGCTTTTATTCGGAACTTTTGATGGGTGTAATTTCTGAAAACGGTTAGTTTTTCGGTCCATTTGCCACCCGGTCAATTTATATACTTTGCCCGGCACGCCTACCCCCTCCCCCCCGAAGATCATAGCTCGCGTGACCGTCCGGCTCGTACGCATGTATACGTATACGTATATACACCCCGCTATACAGGGTGCAGCATAACGCGAGTCGTACGTGCTCCGGTACGTGATGCGCGTCGCGGCGTGTTTGTATGTGTGTGTGTGTGTGTGTGTGTGTGCGCGTGTGTGCGTGTGCGTTGCGTGCGTGCGTGTGTGGATGCGTTTAATGCGTGCGGCGATTGCGTGTTGCGGAACGGAGGCGAGGAGACGACCGTCCGACCCGAAATCCGTTTGGCCAGAAGTTTTCGACGGTCGAAATTAAGGAGAAACGGGTCGCCATCCGACGCCTCGAATTTAACACTTAAACCGTGTTCGACGTTCACGCACCATAATATAACACGTATATATACGTACTTATTTACCGCGTTTGCCTAGATTATTGTACCTATAAGACCGTTGACTTAACCGCTTTTATTCTCACGACCGTCGCCGTCGCCGTGTTTCGTCCGGCCGCCCCTCAGAGATGCATCGAAAAGTCATACGACACGTTCGGGCAGTGTAAAAACATACGTAACTACGTAATTTTACACTTCATTTCATTAAGTCATATTTTTTTTTCCTGTTTTCCACGAGTACAATAAACGTATTATAGTGTAGTTTATGGGACTCGGCGGCGCCGGTTATCCAAATTTTTTCCGATTTCGTAAAATTCGAAAATCATTTTTAAAATTTTAAGGAGATCGCCAATTAAATACAACAGACGTTTTCGCTATAATCTACCGGATCGATATCCGTTTTAGGAACGAAAAAATTGACTTCCGGAAAAAGCGTGCGGGTTGTGGTCGACGTAATATTTGCTACTGTTTTAGTCGCCGAGTTGTTTTTCTAGAAATGCCTGTGAATAATCGCCGCGGATCTCGATCGCATTATTACCATGCAACTATATTGTTATGAATTTCGTTCCTAAAATTTTATCGTTCTATTAACAAGTAGAAATATTCTAGTTTGATTTTGAATACGATGATTTTTTCCAATGAATCCGTTACAGTTTTCATGATTGATAAAACAATTTATTGTATTACATGTCTACGTCCGCGTACCGAATCGTACGAACATTATAGACACGATTACATTAAAATATAAATGAGTATATGCACTTTACACTATTCCAACAAAACTCTTGATCCGGAAATCTATTGTGATCAGCAACAACAACAAAAACAACATTCAACAACAATTTCAAAACTATTAATTAATTAAAACTAAGATCCCACATTCCATACAACAGTATTTCCACGCGACACTGTTTCGTGTTTGTTTCCATAACAATATGTTTTAATTTTGTTTGTCTTTTGTCATTATTATTTAATTATTATATTATTATTACGTTAATAAATCCTCACGACTATATTATTATGTATAATGTCCAAACACTCTACAGATTAGCGAAGGCGTTAATTAATACACATAAATAAACGTTTTTTTTTTCACTTTTAAAGTTTAATAAACTTTATTTTAATTAATATTATTTTAAATTCTGAGTTATGCGAAATATATTTTTCCTTATGTTTCCAAAATGTAACATGTAATTATTACAAAAATAAATAAACATGTTTTGTAAATTTTTAAAACAAATCCGAACGAACTTCATACTGTGAGTATGCTATTATAATTGTTGGAAAGATTGAAATGCATATGATATAGTGGTGTTTTCCAATGTATTGGAATTCAAATGTATCGTTAAAATTTAAAAATTTCCCAAAATGGGTCGTATTTTGAAAAGATTGGGAAATTGTGGGACCTGTGATGCATAGTAATTTAATTTATTTACTGAAAGAAATATTAATTCGTTGAAAATTAAAAAATAGGTTTTGAGCTCATTACTTAAGCTGTGTTCCCCTCTCCCCCTGTAGTCAATAAGGTAACTCGGGAATCAAAAAAAAAAAAATAAATATCGATGTAGTATCGACATTTGTTGTTAATTTTTTTTTTCAATTTGCTAGAAAAATTGGTAAGTGTCTATAGATATTCGTTTTCAAATAAAGTATTCTGGCAAAAAAAAACTAAAACATCCTTACTAATAAAGTGTTTTCCGAAAGAAAAAAAAAACACGTATCTAAGTAAAATTAATAGATTCTTCATTTATAATCTAGAACACACATTTATGAATTGTTTACGATCGATATATGTACTCAAGTCGGTCAAATCAAAAAGAATGTATAAAAAAAATGATTTATTCGTTAAATATAACACGTTGGACAAGCGGAATAAAGGTGATATAAAAAAATCGAATTTGTTGTATTGTACTCGCCACTAATAGTCGTACTCGTATACAGACGAAACGACCACACGGGGTATTATCCGAGACGGAGAATTTATAGTATTCCTAAGAGTGTTGTTTTTTGCCTTCCGAAAGTCGGAAGACCGGGAGAATGGTTAAATGTGTGTCATGTGTCTCTTTGCTGTCGCGAGATTTCACGTTATTGAAAATTCTTTCGTTGTTTCTTTTTTTTCCTCATTTCCACCCTTTCTAGAATATACTTTTTATTTCTTTCTTTTTACCGCACAGCATTCACCCTAATACCCTATATCTCTGCTCGTTCTCGTCCCCTTATCAACGGGCAGACCGAATTCAAGAATATAGGAAACGGTTTTTTTTCCCCCAGCACTATACAAAGCGTTATACGTGTGGTGGTAAAATATCGTTAAGCGAGCACTTATCGATTATTCGAGCAGACCTCACTCGGCTTTTAAATTATCCGACTCCGAGTCCATATGAATATTATTATCAACCGAGAAAACTACCCATTAACGTTTCGGCAGTTTTTATATACCTACATGAACGTACAATAGGTATTGGCGGGTTAAACAAATTTGAAATAAAATAAATTATAAAATATTATTCCGGTCGGCTTGAAAGAGTACCTAACAATAATAATTTGTATTTATAACAATAACGATGATAGCAATGTATTTTCATTGTTTTTATTACCTACACTTTTTTAGCGGTGTATTATTAATTTTCATAAAGATTCGCGAAAACTGTCTGAAATATAGCCGAAAAATTATTAAAACAAATAGCTCGAAAGAGGATATTATTTTTTATTATATTTATGATCGTTGTTATAAATATTTGAATTTTACATATACTGAATTTTCAAATGTTTAGCCTTACATCAATCAACTAATAATGTAATATGTTTTTTTTTTATTAACCTTAAAGTGTATTTCGGTTTACTCCATTACATTATTATACCTATTATAATCTTGGTTTGGAATAAATATCATATCGTATAATACTTAGATACTATTAAATTAAAACTGTACGGTGTATAAATATGTTATACATAATGTATGAGCACAGAAACAATACATAATATTATGTTGCCAAATGAAAATCGGTTTAGATTTTTAGATTTTTTTTTTTTTTTCAAAATTCAATAAATTCCTAATATTATAGTAAACGAGCAATCTCTAAGTCAGGTGGACGTTTTGAATTATTTATTGATAGTTTTCGAGTACTTAATAATATTGTAATAGAAGTATAATCGAATTATCATTGTATTGAACTAATTTAAATTGATGTTTTTTGCCCTAGAACTACGTTTTACCACAACCGATCGACAGGTGTAATATTATAGAGTAATGCTTGTTTTCTATAAGGTAATTTTCACATTAAAACTTTCGCTTTATTGGTGCATATTTAAAACGTTCACATAGAGGCATATTCAATTTAATTGGACGATCTATTACTAGATTAGGACCTGCTGAGAAAACCGCTGACGTCGGGTTGTGTATTACGTATCTTACCAAACACTTTACACTGGCTATTAATATTGACTTACAACCCTCGTTATCCCGATATGATAATTGAAAATAAAATTATTATATAATTATGTTAACGTTACCTTAATATGTTTATTGAACAGTGAAAAATTATATTCTTACCTGAAAAAATAAAAATACGTTTTAGTTAAAATATCATTTTCAACAATTAATATTATAATTTGGTTTTTTTTTCTAAATAAAGTTTAATTAATAGGTACGTAATACCGTTAAAATGGTATTTATATATAATATGTACAGTATAAAAAACAGATTTCATAACAATTGCATTATAGACATTTAAAAAAAAAAAAACATAAACCATTTTCGTGTAGGTATATACGCATTAAGTATTTTAACAAATACGATAGACAAAAAATACAGTTATCAACATGATAATAATATTAGTATAATCATCTATGTATCAAATATTTACACTACACAAAATAATGCACTGAACGTATTTTTAGATTTGGAACGGATCAAAGGATCTATTGGTTTTAATATGATGTGTGTTTTTTTTTATATTTCGTATTTTTTTTTTACGTTTCAGTAAGCAACTTTTCTACCAGAAATCTTACTCTGATCTATCAAGTGTAGAATGTTTTCCAAAAGGAATTGGTGCCTATTTGGTGAATTGGAAAGATCATTTTTTGATTTTTCAAAGGGTTTTCATAATAAATAAGAATACTTGAAAAAAAATAATTGTAACAACGGTATCCCGTGTAGTTTTGTTAATATTTTGAGCATAACCGAAAAATAAAACGTAGAAATATCGAAAAGATATATACAAATAATGTTTTAATATTTTCAATTTTGTTTTTTAATGTTAATCAGTAAACAATATTTGTAGAGACTTGCAATTTTGACAAGAAACTTATGGTTTCCTTTGCTATAGGTGATACAATTTTAAATTCATTACAACTAATTTTGAGCAAGATATAGATATATTAATTATTTTTTATTAGTAATTTTTAATTGGTAGGTACTGTGTGGGTAGTCTAACTATATATAAATACTTGAAAATTCAACACGAGACTCATTATTTATTTTCAGTTGTATTATGTGATTAAAAAAATAAAATAATAATCATAGTAAAATTAAATGTAAAGTAGTATTTTTTGTTCGTTTAATAAAAACTTTAATATCAAATTTTGAAAAAAATCGTAAATATTACGGCTTTTCAAAATTTGTATAACCGAACTTCATTTCGAATCGTAATTCGTTAGCAATGGTTTGTCGTTGCTTACAGATGTATAAATAACTTTATGTACCTTTTTTGTTTTTATAACCTATACCTACTTAATATAGCGAATACAACTACTCTACTCCACAATGTTTAACGAGTAATACAAATATTATGTTATGGTTCTTGTTTTTTTTTTTTAGTTTTATTTAATGAAACTATTGAAATCGATATTAATTATGAAAAGTATCTTAAACAAAACATACATTATTTCTATGCATTTAATTGATCAATCAAACGGTATATAACAAAACTAGTTGAACACGTCATAATAACAATCTATATTTTATACTAAATCATTGAAAAGCGATATGGCTTGGATAAAATTTTTCTTTGTTTTTTAGTTTAGTAAACAAAATTCCAGTATTAGTTCATAATCAGTTATATTCGATATGTCAAAAAAAAAAAAAAAAAGAAAACTAAAAAGACGTCCTAGGATAATGGAGACGGGTGCAGCCACTTTTTTAATAGGTAATTAAATGTATATCAACGTAAACAATGTTAAACTATTGCTAACGAAAAAATGATTCTGAGCGAAAGTCTGTTGATAATAATGCTTTGTCAATAATATATATATGTCATCTTATGGTAAAATAATTAAATAGGTATCACACATTTTTTTTTTTTTATTTGTTTAATATCGTACCGATTTTCCCGGTTTTCCCATGTTTTTTACCGGCTTTTCACATTTGCTGGGAAAATTCTTAGAAAAATCGAAATATGACCTCTTTAAAGTACCTCCCAGGTCAAATTTCCTTTTAGAAAAAGTGCTGTCATTGTAAATCAGAGCAAAATTTTTGGTAGTGAAGTTGTCTACAGAAAAAAAAAATCGTAATATTTACTAATATAATATTTTGTACATGTTCCCGTTTTTTCTCCGTTTTTGACGATTTTTCCCATTTATTAGGGAAACTTCCGGGAAATCAAAAAAATAACCTTCCTTAAATACTTCCTCAGGCCACGTAAAAAAGATTCCTTTTCAGAAATGGTGCCACGCGTTTATATCTGAGCAAAATTTCTAGTAGAATTTTTGTACACAGTATAAAAAAAAAAAATTAGTAAAACCAATATATTCTTCGCTGGTCTCAGAATTTAAAATCAATTAATGGTTATAAAATTAATTTGTGTAAACGTATACAATTGAAGAGGATTTCAAATTCATATTATCGAATCAATTAGGTATCATGTTGTTTGGTACAAATATAATTTAAAAGCCATAAAACTTGGAATGGAGCGTTCGTTATTATTATGTGCATTTAATATGAAAAATAAATCTATGGACGAAAAATATATTGAATTTATCATCTACTTGCGAGTAAAAATCGAATTATATACGACTCGGTCAGTATTCAATTCGACAGTGCGATACTGCGATAAGATATATTATACTAGGTATTGGGACTAACGAAGGGTTTCACACAAATCGAGTTGAAATCTATATAATGATATTTTATAGTAAGAGACGCGAAAAGAAGAAGAATTTCTATACAGACTCTGGTTTAATAAAACTCTTGTTCGTTCGTAAAACTCGTGCAGCCACTGTATTATTGCAGACATATTGTACACCCTTTGCTTTATTAGTAGCAACTTTTTTTTTTTAACCCACTTACTTGATACCGGATGACGAAAAATAGAAGTAGACGGACTGCAGATAGTATTTCATAGCGGATTCTTACGTTATGAATTTGTCAAACAAATAACCGAAAAATAAATCTCATTTCACCGTTCTCTACCCAAGATTCTGTCCAATATGTATGTCTTTAGCTCTTTTATGTTTCTTTAATTTTGTATCCGGTCGTCCCGCTTTGTACACAAACGTCCTACAACGGTCTTTTAATTTCTGGATCTCTAGATTAAACTGATAGTACGAGTGATTTTTTTTCCTCCACAAATTTCCCAACCATTTCAGTTCGTTTTTTTCTTAATTATCCATACTATACCAGGTTTCTGATACACAGTTGTTTTAGTTCTGTATATTTTAAACCTATTCATCTTTAATCCTGTGTTCACATCCAAGTGCGAATCAATAATTTTTAACAATATTTCTTTTGAAAATCAACAGTTACGAACGATTCCTACAATTGTATACTATGTAATGCATATTTTAATATTGAACTCGTAACGCAAAATAATTTAGCGTACCTACCCATAGGTATACTTATTTTGAATAGATAACGATATAAATATTAGTTTTTTAATTGCCTCCGGGGGGAAGACAATTTTCTTCGATAAAACATAATGCCACTAAAATGTATAAAAGTAGTAAGAAAACCGGTCACGGGTCGTTAAATTTCGAAACGAGTGGTTCCACGAACAAACTTAAAACGAAACTTAAACATCGGTTTAATTATTAACGTGCTTACGAATATTTTAATCCGACATCATTTTCTTAAAATATATATAGTTATTTTATTATACATTTTGCGTTAAAATCTATATGAGCTTGCGGATACAATGATAACGTGTTGTACTGCCGCGTTAGAATATGTCTTTTGTATTTTTTGATTAAAGCAAAATTTCTGGTAGAAAAGTTTTACACAGACACAATAGTAATAAAAAGTCGCACACATCGGAATAAGATCGGTACATTCCTCACTGCGCTCAAAATCTAAAATGTTCGCAGAAAAAAAAGAACGCAATAATATCAAAGTGTATTATTCCCGGGTTTTGTTCTGTCATTCGTGGCCTTAAGTTAGTTACCGTAAACCTCGATACAGTATAATATAAAATTCCAATGTCTCTATTCCGACCCTTATCTTACTAAAGACGCGTTGTCATTGGGAGCTATCAATTTTTTTCCCCTAAAGGGTTTTCTGTATCTAGATAGATTTTATTTTTATTTCCAAAATGTGGTGGATGGGATAGTTACCTACCTTATTAGTTTTTTTTTTTTGGAAAGCGGGTCATTTGCAAACAACTGTATACACTTGTAATGACGATATACCACAATATTTTGTGTATTTTTATGAAATAATGTATAAGTTTATTGAAATTCAATTGTAAAAGCTCGACAGTTTTCTGTGTTTTGAACCAGGAAGTACTGCAGTTTTTGTATTCAAAAAAAGTTACATAGTCCTTTTATTGTCGAATAATGTTTCTCTTAGATAAAATACACTGCTTACATATAGGTCGTAAAAAAACTATATACTTATATAATAGCTTTATTTCACCGTCTACGGAAATCTAAAAATATATAGGGGCTAGATGGAAAAAAGAAAATCTGAAAGATTTGCCGCTTTTTTTTCACCTTCTTGTGCCATCATGCGTTTTGAACGCACGTCTGATTAACAACTTCGACGGTCGCTGACCTCTTTCCCCCATCAACCATATAACCCATTGTGAAATTATTAATGATTCTGAGGATCATCGGAGGAGCAATCGGCATTTTACGGTCGTATCCATTAATCTTGTCCATATTCTGTCCTGTCGTCGTATTTTCAGGTATTATATCGAGAATCATTAAACTTAATCGAGTGCACTTAAAACATTTTATAACGTAATTTCTCGTTGACCTTATAATAGAAAAAAAATGTATGAATAATGTACAAAACCTGGGTACTAAGTAGTTAAAAGATTAGAATTTAAAATTAAATAGAAAAGTTATTTTTAATGTTAACATTTATGTTAACTACCAATTATCTAGTTAAAATTATTTAGATAGGTAAAAATGTTATCTTAGTTAAGTACTTAGATAACTTAGTTTTGTATATCTAGATAAGATAAAAGATGACTAAAAACCATCTAGTCCTAATATTGATAAAATAACTTTAAACTTCAAGCAGTTTGAACTCAAGAGTTATTTTGGTTTTAAAATAAATTTCAACTTTATGCGTTTTACTTAAATTGTGAAATTATCTAACATGTAGTTGGTGGTAAAATTTTCTAATTATTTAAAATTTAAATTATTTTTTTCATCTAATCATACATTAACAAATTTTTATAGAGTTGTTTCTTTTTAAACCGAGCTCTTAATATAACTTTATAGAGAGTTTTAAATTCTGAGTGGAATGAAGAATGTATCTGTTTTTCAATGATGGTTTTTTTTTTTTTATGTGAATACTTTCTCTATCAAAAAGTATACTTCAATTATCAATTATAACACTTTTTCTGAAAGAAAATTTTCTCTGAATGGTACTTTAGAAAGTTCATTTATTTAAATTATCATAAATATTTGAGGTAACGAGGTAAACCTTGGTCTTTAGGGTAAAAAATATTGAAAGATTAAAAATAAGGTTGTTATTTCAACCAGTTTTATTTTATTTTTGTTATTATTAAGTTTTTATTTATGTATTTTTTTTTTAAACAATCATTATTGCCATAGAAACATCGTTTTAATCATTCTGCCATAATATGACATAATACCAGTGTATTGTTGACAAAGCAATATTATCAACTGGACTTGGCTCGTTTTGTCATTAGAAGTGGCTTATCGTTGCTTACAGAATACATTAAGATCCCCTCTATAGTCTACCTGCCTAATTTCCCATCTACATTAGTAGACACCCACGTACACCCACGTGTATACCCACGTATACCCACGTATAAAGTATGTCCGTCTTTTTATTTTTTTTGTAACAATGTGTAATTTATATTGAACAATACATTGCCTGGCATTTATAATATCGACAACTTCATTGCTACAGAGCGATAAAATAATTATAGACTTTTAATTTCCTGTACATCAATTCCCCCACACTCCTTTAAACATAGAAGAGTAAATTTCTACCCAATATTTTCTGGTATAAACTTTAAACTGTAGAAAAACTCGCATAAAGGGTAAATCAGATATTCCATTGTTATGAATAGCAAAAACTTAATAAAAATTATTCTTTATTTGAATTTTTGGTTAAAACGCGAGGGAGATTTCCCGTAGTAATTTAAATAATTTAAAAAAACGAGATACCATAACGATTAAAAAAAAAAATCCTCTGGAAAATCGTCGGTTCGTGATAAATGGATCGTCATATATGAGTGTATAAGTGCGTCCTGTGCTCGTATAAGTAGGTACCTACTTATACGATATTTAAGACTATTTATCATTGTGAATTTAAGCCGGAGCCCCGGTGGCGGCAGTGGTG
The DNA here is from genome assembly GCA_902439185.1 of Cinara cedri. Classification (NCBI taxonomy): domain Eukaryota; kingdom Metazoa; phylum Arthropoda; class Insecta; order Hemiptera; family Aphididae; genus Cinara; species Cinara cedri. Next base: position 1,126,459 of record CABPRJ010001910.1, on the reverse strand, counting down.
GCTTGTTTGTTAAAAAATATGTTAATTTACGGCATCGCCGACAAACCGACCGTATTTGTTCCATATTTCATAAGCCACTTAATATATTATTATAATCGGCAAACAGGTAACTCCGCAACGGACGGACCGGAAATCTTATCCTGCCGCCACCGCTATTCTAACCCTTGTTATAATGCGTGTACGGGGAAAACATAAAACGTCTGCTTGTGTATTCAGCGTTTATAAATATGAAGACCGATGGCCTAGATCCGACGGTGAAACGCGAGAGGGCGCGCGCATACGGTTTTTTTATTGAACACGTGCGGGATGTTCTGCAGGTGTTTAAAAAAAAAAAATAATAATAATAATGAAACACTATCGCGGCGAACGATTTCCGTTTTAAAATATTATAATGATTTAACATGCTATACGACACAGACGCGAAGCGAATTTAGTAGCGCGGTATTTTCGCGTCGAAACGGCTTCGAATTAAGTAAACGAAATCGCTATACTTACCAAATCCAAACAATGCCTTACCGGTAATTACTTATATATGTATACATTTAATTTTAAATTTTACATATTAATGTCTATAAAGGTAATTTGTTTTCGATTCAAAAAAAAAAAAAAAAATATATAAAACACTCGTGGTAATTATATGTCTTTTTGAGGTTTTTATTCCGTAAATATAGGTGTTTTGAAAACGGCGCAAAGCTGGGCACTGACTAGTTCGAAAGTTTAAATTAAGCCGAAAAGTTACTTTTGTTAGTAATAACTTTTAATTTAATCAGTTAGTTTAAATTCTGAATAACTTTTTGACTCGTCCCGTTGTTTTGAGTACCCACATAAAATAATCTAACCTAACGCGTTAAAAATGCAACTTGTTTATCAATTGGTTTAGTATTTATTGAATAGTTATTTTCAAAATTTTCGATACATAAACATTCAAACGCGATAATATCCGTGATAATTCTATCGGTGTAAAACAATTACACGAGTTCCAGATAACTGATAAGTTAATATTTATAAGTGATAACAATAGTATTTTATAAAGAATAATTTTTATTGAGAACATAATATCATTACAATGATTAAAATATTATGTAATTTTTTTAACGGTCTTAAAAGATATCTTCTAAGGTCATGTTTAAGTTGCAGGATATCGATTTACAAAAACAAAAAAATATTAGCTATTATTTAACTATTTTTTAAAAAAAATTAAATAAATCTTCTTATAGAATAACTTATATTTAACTAAGTTGGAAATGATGTAAATTTATTTAAAAAAACAACTTCCAATTGTTTTCGATTGTAATTTCATAGTTAAATGTAATTTTAATAAATTAGATACGTGTAGAAATCGACCTAATATTGGTCAACAAATAGTAATTCATTAAATATTTCGTCAATGTGCCTGGATCGCAACAATACCGATATCCGAAAAGAGATTCATTGTGAGGCTAAACATTTCAAATTTAAACGGTTTTTTTTCTTAACCTCCGAACGGACACGTTATTTTTTGAAACAAGAGTAGTCGCTCTGTCTTAATGTGTTGTGATTATTGTACAAGTAACAATAATAATTACTAATACATATTAATAGTGGCAGTTATAAAATATACAATTCGTTAACGAAGTTGTCTTTATTTAAATTATTATATAATAAATAAATAAAATATCCAAATAAATATAAATAAATAAAAAATAAAGTTATTTAGAATTGCTATCATCGTTATTAGTACACTGTTCACATATCATGTCTTTTTTTGAACATGTCTTATATAAAATCCTGATACACTTGGTGCACTTTATAGATATAGCCGCATTTTTTTTATTTTTCGTTCGAAGCAAGTTTCTCGTTTTGAAGTGGTAGTTATAAATAGGTTTCTATAGAGAGGTATCTTATAGCACGTCTTATATTTTGCTACAACACGTTGATTTGTCTGCAATAAAGTGAACAGAAACACTTCAAAAATAGTCTAAAACGTAGATCATAACATTTTCGAGGATTACTCAGGACTGCCGATAAGATAAAATAGAATATAAGGAAAAGAAATTAATAAATACAAAACTGTTGTACATTTCATAACAATACGCCTATTGAAAGGTTCAGGGTAGTATTTCAACAACTGGGAAAATTTGAAAAATAACGTTTTTGAAGTACCTATCTATTTTCTGCGTTTCTATCATCTGTATAAACGTGGTCAATATTATATTACTTATATGTCCTGTATATTATGTTCAAGGACCTTTCCATATAAAATATCCATAAATAACAAATTTTAGTATATGTATATATACCAGATACCTATTATAGCCTCAAAAAAAAAAGATCACGTTACTAACAGCTTCCTCGTTACTCACAGAATCTAAATTCTAAATTCAAAAAAAAAAAGTACTTTGATCCATGCGGCCATTGAGTATACGTATAATATGTATAGCTATGAAATATTTTAGTTTGTCGAAAAAATAATATTCAAACAAAGTAAGTAAGTAGGTGGTATACCTAAATAATATAATATTAAAATGCATCGAAATATTATGCAAATTTAGCGCTTTATACTATACTTTTTCGTGTATACAGTCATAAATAAATAAAACGAACTATTAATTTTTTCTTTTAAATTTAACCCGCCGTTTCCAATAATAAATTAAAACATTCTTTTTTTTAGTATTTAAATTGAGATTGTCGTATTTCTTCGTATACCTTCAATACAAATTGAGTTTTCAATGATAAAATGTTAATTAAAAAAAATAACTGAAAACAATAATAATTGAATATAATATTATAATAATATGATTGATTCAATCTATACATTTTATTAGTTTCTATGTTTGTATTATAAATTACAAATTAAATAAATTCTTTACGGTACTGTTACAGCGAGGTCAGTACCTAATTATTTTACTCCAACACCACCACTGTTTATAATAAAGAAATTGTTTTTTGAATTAAGATAACAAAAACATTTGTTTTTAATTTAACCACTCGTCGACATCATTCAATTTGTTGACGACGTGTCGGTACAATACAAATAAAATTGTTTTGTTAAAAATTATTGTTGAATTGAAATCATCAACAATTATGTTCAATATCGAACGTTTGACGTTTAATAGTTTTTTTTTTTTAATTGGACAAATAAAATATAAATATTTTAACATATTTAGTTATTACTTACAATATTTTTGAAATTCTTTCATTGTAATATATTTTAGTTATAGTTGGCACAAATAACATTCTTTGTAAGACGAAGGCGCTTATATTTTCATTTCGGTGGGAAATGTTAATTTTTTAAAAATAAATAACAATTATGTGTATAATATATTCTTGTAAAAAAGTTTTGACTGAGGTATAACTAGTGTAATAAATTTAGATGTTTATTTTATGTCAAGAACAAAACTTAAGTTATTAATGTAATTCATTCTACAATATTAAGAACTACTTGAACATTCGTCTTGGATTTTTTTTAATTTCTTTTTCTTTTTAGGAAATTTGTTGTAAACAACTTTTCGACGTGTCATGTGATCACGAATATTTCGCGCATTTTTGGCTCTAACGAATAGAGTTTTTTTATTCCATAAAACTGTTGCAATAATATTATATTAACATCATCTTTTTTTTAAATGTAACTCAGAAATCAAAAAAAAATTAACGAATCGACAAAATAGATCTAGGCGATGAATTGCTGAAAATATTTCAAATTAAGTACATCTAAGATCAAGCAGAAATATTACGTATTTGTATTAAATGCACGAAAAAAATGGAGTGTTTTTCCACCCCAAAATAGTGCTGTAAAAAATGTATTTTCGAAGTGTCTTATAGGTCATTTATCATCATCACAACTGTTTTTTCTTCATCCAGCAACTTCCAATTTAATGGTAAACATTATACGTGTACACCAGCAACGCGTGTGTGTTCAATTGAAAATTGTACAGATTATTCACAAAACGGTATCGGGTAAAAATATAAATCATATTACTATCGGGCGTACAAAATATATTTCTCGGTTTCTCGTTTTTCGTTATAAATCACAATGAATTTTCGAAACGCGCAGTACAGTATTCGAATGTACGCATAATTATTAAAATAATATCAACAACGGAACCGTATACAAAATCGATAACACACGTATTTTTTATTTTATTTTATTTTTTTTTTTTCTAAGACGACCAAATAAAATATTGCTGAATATAATTGATACCTATACGGCATTTGGTGTTGTGCATAATATATCTAACTATCGTATTAAACCTCCTTCGATGAATAGGCGTATGGCATCTTCTTTAACGCCGTCGAATCGTTCGGTTTGATTTTTTTTATTGCTTTGTTCGTTAATCGAAAATTATCGTTATTCGCTATCAAATAATTTTATGCTACGTTGTATTATTACAATAGCGGACGATACAAGTGACGAATTGAAAGAAAAAAGAAAAATTATGTTTTTTTTATTGATTATTTTAAACGACGTACAGTAATGATTGGGCGGAAAAAACTCACGAATATACTATAAACACCCCTCCCCCCCGAAAAAAAAAACTTTTATTCGATACACGATATTCCGAGCAAAACTCGTTCGGTAAGTTTCCTCCTCGAGACGATTAAAACGATTTCAGGTAAGAATCCGATGCGTTATAACCGGAGAACTCTGGCGGTGCACTCGATGCCATCGAGTGGAGCGAGTAGTGTATTGGGTTTTATACCGATGTTTATATTTTTTTTTTTCTGGATAAATTTTCTATCAAATGTTCCGATTTAAAATTATAGCACTTTTTTCAAAAAACCGCAGAAAAAAACATGGGGAAAACAAGAAAACAGGTACAGTATTAAACAAATATTATTTATGATAATATTTATTATCTATAATGTAATTATTTATATAATTATTTTACTATAATATGACATGATATACACTGTTGACAAAGCAACACTATCAACGGAACTCCGCTCAGATTCGTTTTTTAATTAGCGATTGTTAATCGTCGAGTACACGCATACAGATATACGTTGAATTTCTCCTCTACTGTCTTCCCAATCTCTCGCCAGTAACAGTGGCTGCACCCGTGCCCGTTATCGCAGGATAGCTTTTTTAAAATCTATTATCTTATTATATATCAATTATACGTTACGCGGTTTTATATATTTGGCAGGACTCGGTGGATAGATTTAAGCCGTTATACGAGTGTGTGTGCGTACGTGTTTTTATTATTATATTTTGAATAAATGTTTTGTCGAGGTTGCCAAATTCGCAAACACGCACTCAACTTTCAGTAAAACGATATTATGGTACACGCGCGTCTAATGTTTACACCCTTCCGAAACCTCACTTATGAAGATGACGGCGGCGGTTTATTCAATTAAATAAATTGAGTCTTTCACGTGTTGTTGATATTATTATTCTTATTGTTATCATTATTACCGTTTAATATGTTTAAAAGCGCTCCGCGGAGAAAAATCTATAATAATATAGTACCTATACATTGATCGCGCGCGTCATTCCTTTTTTCTATCACTCAGTTCTCATAACAATAATTATAGAATTAAAAAACCAATAGTTTTTATGTTTTTTTGTATAATAGAGCCGTTAATTTATTCATTCAATGAACGTCAGCTATATATGTTGTAACACTTTATATAATATAATACGTATATCGTGCATACACTACAATTTTTAATACCAAAATGCATTTTTTTTTTTCGAACCGATAAAACACAATATAGCGGTTATAATAGTATTATTATATTGATGGATTATCGGGAAAAAAACCTAATATTATGTTACGCATCGTATCTATTTTACATCGCGAGTCTCAATTATACAAAACGTTGTCTGTGTAGATAGAGAGAAGAGCTGACGTCCTTGGTCATGAGTTATCATAAATATTAAGAAATTTAGATTGATATTTTTTCAGCATCATCTATATATTATACATATTATTATAATACCATTATTTATGCGCATACGAATTCGGGATGCTCGCGCAGGAGATCAAGACGAGACGGAAAATTTAGGATATCACATGTTATACACAGTGTGGAATGTATGCATTTTTGCGGTCCGGGAAGAATAAATAATGAGATTCCGAAACGGACAAATGTGAGTATGAGAATGAAAGATGCTCCGTGAATTAAGGACGAACCCGAGGGGAATAAACATGGAAGAAACAACGATACGCGTATTTTTAAAAAGCAGTAAGTGGATAGCAGTAGCACAAAAAAATATAAATAATTAGAGTACGTCCGTCAAATTGTTCATATTTTTTTAGCGGATATATGATTATTATAATGAGCTGAGGTTCGCGTTCTCGAAAAATAATAATAATAATATTAAATGAAATGTTTATAAATTTGGTTTTCGATGAATAAGGTTTTAAATTATTTTGGTCGACTAGTGCCTGTATATAATATTATACTGATGACTGGCTGATTGATATAACTATTAATTTATATTAACGATTTTGATCGAACAGTAAAAGTGATTTTGGGGACGACGAAAAGTCGAAAAAAAAATACAAATAAAGGATGGGGTGTTTTTTTTTTTATCGCGATCTTATAACGGTTTTACTGTTTACGAAAATTTCGGCTAAAATCGATTTCGGTGTTTTATTTCATTGAAAAGAAAATCTCCGGATCACGATTAAAAAAAAAACAAAAAAATACCTAGTACACGCGCGTGGTGAAATTAAGATAAATGAGCGGAGGTTGTAACATATCGCCATAAATTACTCGTATATGGAACGACAAGTTGTAGGAACTGTTGGAGAAGCAGCAGTACGTGGCATATACGTGAACCCGCAGGAATTTCTCCGCGACAAAGGAAAGCGATAGGAATGTTGACGTTAGTCGTGGCACGACGATTTTAAGAAGAATTTACAGACTCATCGTCGTCGTCACGTCATCTTGGAAATTTGATAAAGACAAAAAAAAAAAGAATGGAACGGTGAATAAAACTGGTAATACTCTTAAAGACGGGGTGAATCAATAAAATGTTCGTTAATAAATAATAATATTGTGTGCATTTTAATAACCTATAAAAATACCGCCAGAGTAGGTATATAATATAGTTGTTTACTACAGTAAGGTATATAAATTTAAATAATACTAATGAAAATAAAAACGAAATTCTTCGAAAAACGTTAAAGATTGGTATAAACCGATCCGATTGGGGTGTTGAAATCCCAAAAACACATTACTGACATAAATTCAATTTGTTTTTTTGGAAGTTCAACCATGTTACATAATTTTTAGAAGTGTTTAAAATCCAGAAAAACTCTCCTCGAACCTGCTGAAATGTTGATTGAACCCCTTTATTGATCGCTTCAATTCTTACAACTCTGATTCCCGAGTTTTAAGTTCGTTCAGTTCAGAGGGAGCCGCTAGAAATGTCCTTATAATAGGGGAATATGATTTAATATAAGTAATATAACACGTTGACTATCAACGGACATTGCCGAAATGATTGCGAAAATCGCGGAATAGTGTTACACTTAAAAATCGGGGCAAGGTTTCTGGTAGAAAACTTTTCTACAGAAGAAAAAAAAATTATTAAAAAAAAAAAAATCTTTGTAAAGCTATAAGCTTTTTTGCTCCACTCTAATGACCGGCGATTGGGTATTCGTATAGATTACGAACAAGGTGTCGTATTTAGGTAGAGGTGACGGGAGGTAGTTTCCCGGGTGACTTTAATTTTTGACAAGTTTGCTTATCGATCTCAATGATCTTTTTTTACTCGTCATGTTATTAAAAAAGGGGGGGCGAGAGATTTTTAAAAAAACTACAAAGGGGACGCAAAATAAAAGTAGTTGGAGCCACTACATTACACGGACGTAAGTGAATCTTTTCGACGACTTCGACTTCGACAAGGCTGGACGTTTTTCACCTGCGATACGGAAAGATACAGCATCGACACTGCAGGGAAAAGCCGAAGATGACCTTAGAAATTAACGTACCAGAAAAATACGAGTAAATACGGGCGGTTACGAAAAAAACATAAAACCGGAAATATACGGGTGCACTAGGAGAGTACAATACAGCGGTCGGCATTCGCGCGGGGAGGGTTTTTACGTTTAACAGTATAACGGATTGGTATGAAAAATAAAAAACAGAAAAATAACAAGGGGGGGGGGGGGGGAGGGACAAAAACAAGCACAGAATTATACTCGTGTATTTTTGTTCGCGCGCGACTACTCTTTTATATATATAAAAAAAAAAAATAAAAAATAAAAAAAAAAAAGTCGTTTTAAACTACCTTTACGACGCACACCGCGCCGCCGCCGCCGTACACGTCAGCCGGCGGAAAAATCGTCAGAAAGGGAGGCTATGGATGGGGAGTAGTTGCCGGGCGGGCGGCAGTGGATGTTTGGATGGGGGTAATCGCAAAAACACCACTGTTATATTACCGTCATAGGGGGCGGCGGGGAGGCAGGGAGAGCGTCGGAGGCCGCGGCGATGGCTCCGTAAAAAGGGCATAAAAATAATATATAAACTCTCCGGCTGAGTCGGACGGCGGGTTTTCTCCCGGCTCCACAAAGGGCCTCCGCGCACTCGTTAAAGTACATATTTATGGCCGCGTCGGTTTATATATTGTTGCCGGTGCGGCGCGCGGCACTCCCGGCCGCGTATTCACACGTCGTGAAAAGGCGTCCGCAAGGCGGGACGCGCGCGGAGCACACAAAGATAGCCGTTATTTTTGGGCGTCCGCATTATCCTAAAAAAAGCATAATTTATCGGGAGCCGGGGTCGGAGAATATAGACCGGCGTTTCTCCGTGTAGCGCGCCTTTCACGTCGCCTCACCGCCACAGATACTCGCGCGCGCTGCCCCTAATATTTTCGACATTTCCGGTGACCGCAGACACGTGCATAATAATATCCCGTATTATGTATACAACAATCCTCTCGTAAGCCGAAACGCCAAAAGTCCGAAAAAAAAAAAAAAAAAAAACGAGCTGATACCGGGAACGCGAGCACCGCCCATTGTAGTTTTAGGTGGATATTCGAGAAGGTAGGAGATACATAAAGTTAATTAATTTATATGTGTATGTAAAGAAAAACGATTCGGAACGAAGTGCGGTTGTCCAATATGTTTTGAAAGGCCGTAGTATTTACGATATTATACGATATTAAAACTCTTATAAAAAAAAAAAAACTCCTTTTATTCATTTTTTTTTTTTACCACTGAATATGACTTTTAATGAATCTCCTATCAAATTGTAAAGCATTTCTGGTTAGTCTAACGTTTTTATTCACAGATTACCTATGCAAAATAATAATTACGTAAAATTAAATCGTAAAATTAAATTTCTACAAATAGCTCAAAAATGGCTTAAATATTTAAACAATTTTATCACGCTTAGAAAAAATAAATATAAGTTTTCTGGCAACATTTTGAGTCTTTACGAATAATTTAAACTGAATCACATTAAACAAATTAAAATTTGTTTTTTTTTGTATAAGAAATACGTATACAAACTATTCCCAAGGGCATGATAAGAATACGTACTACAAGCATGTATACATGAAGAGGGTGAGGGAAGAAATCATCCAGTGATTGCACTTTCTTTTTTTGGATAGGTTAGTAGGAACTTTTGCCAGAAAAAAAGAGCTACTGTTGTAAATCGGCGCAAGATTTCTGGTAGAAATGTTAAGTTGTTATACGTAAGCGCAAATTATTATCCACCACAGTATAACAGGGACAAAATTAATACATTTCCATGTACAATTTTAGTTTTCAACTATAACATGTTAATATTGATTATAATCTTAATATATTGGTATTTTGAATAAATATAAAATATGGATTGGATATGAAGAATGATAGATACTCGTTAATACTGCTAATATAAATTGTGCAATCTACACTCAACAGTCTATAAGTACAGAAGAATATTATACTTTTTTTAATAAAACTATATTATATTATTTATGCTGTGGTTATGTTTTCTGATATTGATTGAATTAAATTTGATTAAAAAAAAAAATAATAATAATAAAACAATGGACAATAACGATATCGGTGCTAATCTATAAAAATATTAAACTTGTGTTTCGTGTCTATGTAATTGTCGCTAAATTATTGTGATAAAACCACGAAAAAACAATTTCATATAATTTATTACAAAACGATTGTACTATTCTGAAAATTCTACGAAATCGATTGCAGCTGAGTTATTATAAATGTACTAAAAAAAAAATGCATGCATTCGCATACACTTGCATCCCGTAAATGGCGTCGCTGCTATTATTATAGTCGTATTGAAATCGTTCAATTTAACCGATTTTTCCGATTGTCACCTATTGCTCTTATTTCTCGCGGTTCACCCGTTCTATGTACCTTAAGAGATAAGCCGCCTATATTTGACAACGTAGGAAAAATCGTACAACTCTACAATCATATTACATTATACAATGCAATCCATGTTGGTACCAAATAACCTGCACTGACAGGTTCATCGTTTAGTTGAATTATGAGAGCCAAAGTTACAGTTCATTATCAGTTTACCCGAGTGGTAGTCGTAATGTTTGGGAATTTCTTTTTTTTCATACATTCCGACCACGTGAACTGGGATTGATAAAATTGTGTGTATTTTCGACTACTGCCGCCGTGGGGCAGATTTTCAACGCCGCTCAAAAAAAAATAAACCCATTTTCTTTTTTCGCCGCCGTCTTCGCGGTCGGACGTGTGTTTCCCACCAGTTTCCTGTTCTTATATTACGTTCGTTCGGGACTTCCGGGATGGAAGCAGAAATCCGAAAAGGAACACAATGGGCGGCCGACCGGAAACCGAAAACCTTTGTCGCGCACTCTATACGACGACGACGACGCACTCGCCCCTATTTTTGTTAGGTATTATATTATATTGTTCATGGCCGTACTCTCCCTACATCATCCTCGCACACAAACCTAAAAGTTAATTGAATTTCGTTTCGTAAGTCGCACGAAAAAATTATACAGTCTGTTAGTCATTTTATTATTATTATTTTTTAACAAATTTTAAGCACGACCTTATCGTCGGAAATATATAACTATCACGGTCTGTTGGATGAAATTTTATAATAATTAACAGAAACTTTTTAATTAGATATTTAATAGTATTATACATTTAATAGTCGTTAGAAAATAGTCTCTGGGAAAAAAAAAAAATTCAACGAGATATTATAGTTTTTAATTAGGTAACTTCTTTAACTATAAAACAACCACCTGTCAGTGATAATAATAATATGGCCGTATATTATGACAAGGGTACCTAGTTAGATAATATCATATCTCTCTAGTCAAAGCCAATTAAAAAAAAATGCTATGAATATAAAAACTCGAACGCTTTAAATTTATTGGAAGTGAGGATATTATTTATTATCGCAATATAAATTTTAACGATTTTCGTGTAAAATTATTGCTTCCGTCGGACAACAAACGTTGGTAGGTAGGTATGATATTTTACTCATACCCATGGAGGGATATCAGCTTTTAATTTTCGATTTTATCACTGTTTTGACTTAATTTTTTTAAATTTGCATTAATAGTTATTAACGAGTCAATTTTGAATAATTTCATGTAAAATTAATTTGAATTTGTTTTTATTTCAATTCAATAATAATTATATCAAACTCGTATAGTATTATAAATATTCTGATAACTGTAACGACATGTATTTAATGTCTCGTGTATCTTAACTCACAATTGTTATTCGAACTCCCACACACACGCACACGTACACGTATAGGTATAACAGTGACATTTCGAAAATGGTCGGAAAGCAAAGACAATTTGTTACATAAACCCTTTAGCAGAGACCGGTATAATAGTGGCGTCGTCGGATGTCACGGTATCATAGCTTAAATTACAAATAGTTCGGTTTATATAAAATAATAATATGAAAGAAAGTCCACAAAATACCCATCTTAGTATAGGATATGCTGTAGTTTTATTAAAAACGTTTTCAAAAAATGGAGGTACTCGATCCTATTCTACAATAACTTATAGTTAGTGTTTCGTAAATATCGCTACATTTCAAATGAAAATAAATGTTTGGTTCTCGAAATAATAAAAAAAATAATAGTGCAGATCTTTTAACCAGTAAAGGAAAATATAGCCGGGGAGTGAAGACGTAGTGAGAACAATACAGATCTACAGAGGTATAACGGAGTACAGAAAAATAAATTTATTTGAGATAATAAAAAAAGGACGATTGCTATATTGTAAGCGGGCCATACACGGGGTGTTTTTTCGGCAGTTTTGGACTCCCGCAATTGCTATCGTTGCCCGCGAACAAAGCGTTTCTGTTCTCTTGGTTATTAAAGTCCAAACAATTGAAAGGTTAGAGTCATTGGTTAGTGGTGTAAGATATTCCATAAACAATGGCATATAGGTAGTTCCGATGTGACCCAGCATTGCCCTTCAAACCAGATTAGAATATCAAAAGGTTTTTACGGAGTTTTTAGCAGTTATCTATGACATTTATCTATGCATGTTAACAATTTAGTTAAAATACAATTTTACGACGCGTTCATTCATACGCATGAAAACACGATCCAGACATACACGGAGAAGCAAAAATCCTTAACTGTCGGGTTGTGCTGGAACATAATCCGATAGGGAAAAAACAAATGGGTAGAACGGTAACGGGATGGGATAAAAACGAAGTAAAAAAAGATCTGAGAACTTTAAAAGGTAGAATGAATTGGAAGATTTTCGGCAATTGATGATAGAAATAACTGTAGAATTGATGTTAAGGTGGTCTTAGTTGCCGAAAAATCCAAATAGTATTAATATACGTTAAATTATAAATTATGTACTTATATTGTGCTATTTCTATAGTGCTGTATTTTTTACAAAAATGTTAAGAAAAATATTGAAGTAGAGAAAGCCCTCGAATAAATTGTCATTTATTAATATGATTTACCATTAAATAAAAAGTATTCTCAGAATTTTACGTAACCTTAGTAAATTGTAGAAACAAATTCCATTAAAATATTGTATTGAGAATTAACTATTGTTTTAGCCTATATTCTCAAATAATTTCTAATCGCTTTTTTATGAAAGTGAAAGTTACTAGAAAATGTGTTTGTATCAATTCGTTTTTTTTTCACATTATAATATAAGTCTTATTAATCTCAAGTTTGCCATTTTCGGAATGTTTTCGCATTGGCTTTTGAACATTATATGAATGATGAATCAATAATGTTTACTCGAGGTGTTTAAAATAGTTTTGTATATAAAAGTTTTAATTTTCAGTGTTTCCGCAGCGTAGGTTTTGTTCGTTGAAACCCTACGTTTATGTTAAAATGTATGAGAAAAGGTTTATTCGATATGTCAAGGTACAAAGGGGGTGTTAACAATGTAAAAATAGACGTTTTAACCTTTTGTGTACAGTATATACTCAAGATTACGCAAAAGTGCTGGCATTGCATTCTTTAAAGTTATAGGTAAGTTAGTAGGTAGGTAAGTATTTAGATAAGTTTTTAAGTAGGTGGGTATCTTGCGAAAAATGTCGGTTGCTACAAAAAAAAAAAAAAAAAATCCTTTTCTCAAATTTATGGAAAATATGATCACGTAGAATCCATAATGTTCTCCAAATTATTCCCTTTATGGTTTTTCATAATTTCGTAAATTTTATTATCGGGACAACATTTATAAAGCGTACTTACAAAATTAATATAACTTTCGTTATTGTTTTTGGTATAGAAAACGAGAAATTGTTTCAAGTGGAAAAATATAGTATCCTAACCATCTTTTCCTTTTTATTTTTATTATTTTTCTTTTAATAGGTATTTAAAGTGCATTCAAATTTTACGAGTTCAAACCAAGAGCACCTTTACGTCAATTTTACGGAGGAGAGATATTAAAATATTTTTTAAGACAATATGTAATAAACATTTTTTGATAAGAACAGAAGGCATATTATGTGATAATTTATGCATTTATGATTTTTTTTATTCGAAATTTGTGCATAAAACATTTTATGCGCTTTGCGCACATAATATTTATCATTAGTCTATTTTTTGTTTAATTTTTTTTTTTTTTTATGTTATACGAGAGACAATTCGCACTCTTAACTTTTACATCATTTCTCGTGTTACAGAACAATGTCAAGTAATTTTTCAACTTCGTGATAAGCTCAATCTTGTCACCATGACACTCGAATAGCCAAAGGCTAATCCGATTAACGGATCTTTGGCCATTTTCTTTTTGTCGCGTCGTCGTAGTATAGTTCACGTACGAGCACATTGGACGTTTCCGACTTGGTAATCAAAAACTTTTGTTAACTCGGTACAATGCAATTGCATTATATTTTTCATATCTGTTCTATTCGGTTACCTAATTAATTCTGTTAACTTATCTTCGTTGTATAACCATAGAAATCGTATTAAAGAAGAAAAAATGTACATATATGTACAGAAGAATTTATACCGGAGACCCGCAGAGATATCTCAGATAGTATTAATTTTGTGGTTTTTTTTTTTGACAATTTAAGAGAAAAGCAGCTCTTAAATGTTACATTACCATTATTTGTTGGGGTGGACCGAGTACTTACTTTTGATATTAAAACTACAGCCGATAAAAGATATTCTGTAAAGATAGATGGAGTATTGGTTCAAATACATTTTGATGTTGACATTTTTGATTTTCGTCAACTCGTTAGAACTGCCAGTTTCTTAAATTGTCAAAAATGAAAAATAATTCTGAACAATTTCTCAAATGGGTATATATTTGTGGGACAACTACTAAATGTATAATTTTTAAATATTTTTTGTTTGTCCGAATAATTATATGTGCGTTATAATATGAAAAATTATTCGTCGAGAGTGGATTATTTGCGCCGAACAAATGAATCAGTATTTACAAATTAAAACAAGTATTCAAATACCTATAAAAATTGAACTGAGATCGATATCGATTATTTTTATAACTCAATGCATTCATCACACGTATTTAATTTTTTTACGTTCTAAATGTAGCAAACAATTTATTATGGAATTATTAAGATGCGTGTTTTTTTTTTCTCAGAACTGATCATTTTTATCGGTTGGCAAAATACTCAGATTTGTGAACGTAATATTTAATAAATGCTGACTTTTGATCGACGGTGGTACTTTATTTGAACAACATTTCTGACGGGTTTTCTATAAAAGTAAAAACAACTGAAAAAAAATTTCGATACATATTGGTTTTATTTTCGTTGATTTCTGGGTTACGAGTAACGGATGGGGAAAACGTGACTAATTTTTATAAAAACCTTACCTGATTACCAATCTTTGTTCAGAATTTGTAATTGATTGTAATGGTTTGTCGTTTATATTATATCACACATAAACTAATTAATATATTACCCAATACCATTAAGACCTCCCACCTACAAAAGTGAATATTTTAATCTTATTATTCGTAAATTCATTGAAATCGTTAAAAACAAAAATTAAAACTAAATGTAATAAAATAAAAGTTGTTTAGTTTAATATTAGAAGTATGTTATATAATTTATCTAAAAAAAAAAAAAGGAATTTTTTTATGATTTACGAATATCGGAATCACAAGTTAAACAAAATGTGGTATTATTTACGGAATAACGGCCAGCAATAAGTTGCAGTAAAACACTTAAAAAAATATACCACGATAGCAACGTTCAATTATGCACGACTTAAAAACTGTATAAACATAATTTGACTTT
This sequence comes from Cinara cedri, assembly GCA_902439185.1. Taxonomy (NCBI): domain Eukaryota; kingdom Metazoa; phylum Arthropoda; class Insecta; order Hemiptera; family Aphididae; genus Cinara; species Cinara cedri. The sequence continues at coordinate 1,110,818 of CABPRJ010001910.1, read as the reverse complement.
TGTATTGACTTTCGATAAAAATCGATTAAGTTTTTATTAAAAAGAAAAACTGTAGTTTAAAAAGAAAAAATAAGTGACACAGACTCGGGTTAGAAATAAGTGCCCAAGGCACGTGGTTTTCAAAGGCGTTAAAAAAACAAACAGTAAAAAAAAAAAAAATACAAAATCAATATTTTCATACTTTTCGGTAAATAATTTTAAATAAGTTTTTTATCGGTGTTAAAAATGATACACATTATTGTACATAGTATATCATTTTTAAACATAATGAACTACCTTTATGTTTTGTATTTAATAAATTATTAAAAATATCTACGCATAAATATTGTAACGGGTTTCGTTTGGTGGCATTTGAGCTGTTCAAATCAAATAGAAAATATTCAAGTAGGTGTAGATTTTTTATTTTTATTTTAATAGTAATACTTACTGTAGATAAAAAATGGATAATTAAAAAAAACATATAACCATTTATAACGTGAAATCAGATTATTGCCATTGTAATGAGTTTATCTCATTATACATCTCATGCATCTCTTTCCCACTACTTCTGGACATTTCTAACGGCTTCCAATTGATCTCAAACCCGGTAATTGACGTTTTATTTTTCTGCGGGGAGATGAAAGTGATACAAATCGAATTGAACTCCAATATGAATTAATCCCCGTTGTTGGGGAGGTGAGGAGCAGGTTTTTTTGTAGCTTTGTACACTCCTACAGACTACTCCAACTAAAGCTAGAAGGATGCACCTTTTGGAAGTTTAAAATTTAGACCCAAACAACCCTTGTTATAATCAAATTTCACCAATTTTTTTGTTTTAAAAATAGTATAACTGTATTGTTATTATACTATAGTGTTGTATTATTATATTTAGTATTCGGTTATTTATTGTCTTGCGAAGAATATTAATAATAACAAATAATAATTAAAATGAAATATTGTACAGGATTATATAATATTCTATTTATTAAAAAAAAAAAAAACAAATATCCATTCGTAGTTAATTTATATTGTGTAAAAAAAAAAAAAGATAAAAAAGTTTTATAAACTGGTATATTTCTTTTATAAAATAATAGAATAATAACACGTACACAATTAATGGAGTTGTATTTTTTCTTTTTTTCTAAAATGTCTTTATAAAATATTTTCTAAAAGAAAAAAAAATTATGACAATATGGTGTAGCCTGTTTATGCAAAAAGCGAAGAATATTGCGCTATCTAAAAACAACAAGGATGACGGCATAAAGAAAAATACGAAATTAAACCGATACCCTGTATCGTTAAACCCAGATTGAAATTTAAACACTTTTGTTATAATAAAGACCACGAGAAAAAAAAAATACTCAAAATGAAGAATAAAGAATAAAAACTAAAATATTATTCTATTAAGAAAAAAAAAAACACAGTATGAAGTATAAGGGGAAATCATTATTATTTTTTTTTAATCCACCGTATAAAAATCAATACAATTTATTTTTTCATCGAAGTCAATGATATTTTGTATATTGCTAGTGTCGATTTTTATTTTGTACGTGAATAACATAATAATATAAACCAGTTAAAACAAAAAACAATAGTAATTATATTATTATGACATATTTTTTTTCCAGTTGGATATTTCTTGCAATTACATTCTATAGACGTTAAACTGAGAATTTTTTTTTATAAATGACCTAACTGTGAACTAGGTGTTGGATGTTTTCTTTTCAAAAGTTTTTAGTATGAAACTTTTTTAGGTACCTACCAACCTATACGTACATTTTTACTGCAACGGCGATTATAGTTTTTTAGGGCAGAGGGGAAATTATTATATCTTACGTCCTTTTTATATAATGTACTCTTGTGCTCGAAACCCTTTATAATATAATTAAAATTAAATATGGCGTTGTGTGAGGTACCAAACGAAAACGTAAAAAAAAAAAAAAAAATAGTCATACCGAAAATATAAGCCTGTTTCGAGTGCACTACTTATTTAACAATAAGAAAAGTAACCTCCAATGTATACAAATTATGAGAAAGGACCTATAATATAAGACAAACATATAAAATTGGCAAGTTAAAAAAAATAATAATAGTAATAATTAAAAAAAATTAAAAAAAAAAAAAAATCCAAACAAAATGTATATATTTTTAATCTATGAAAAACGCAACGAGTATTTAGCCAAATTAGCGTTGTACAGTGAATAACTATTAAAAGGAAAAAAAAATGCAAACGTAAAAGAAATTTTAAGAAATCCATTTACAATTTGAACAGTAATTAATGAGTATTAGGATAAAACAAAAGATGGCAACCAAACAAATGTTGTCCGTTTGAAATTGTTTGAGCGTTGCACCTTGGCGCAGTCGGCGAGTTATAACATTTTCCAATCAAAATGTATCCGATAATTTCTTTTTATACGTAAAATTATTACTATTTTCAAATACTCGACCCTATTCAACATTTCTTTTGTGTTTACGCCATTGAAGGGTACCATATGGTACCCTCATAGGTTTATCTAAAAAAAAAATTTCAAAGCGGTAGTAATAATTGGAACGGGTTAGTGAACAATTCGAGTCATTCGAACGGATAATTTAAATTTGGTTTGACGTCACTATACGTCTTTAAACACATACTATTACGACGGTACAGTTGCAGTTTTACGTATGCAAAGTATTACATATGCTTATAGAAGGGTAATAAAAACGGTAATTTCCGTTGTTATCATAACCGATTCGTGTAAAACATCGCGGAAAACGTATTATTTGTAACAAGTCGTCGTCTTCTGTTGTCGTACCATCTTCGTTTTTTTTTTTTTTTTTATTTTCTACACGAGTTATCGACTTTGAATGTTATCCCGCTGAATGGGTCGACGGGCGGTACCTACGTTCGATTTACTATAGCATGGCACGTATTATGTGTATACATACGGGTGCGTACCGAATGTATCCTATTTATGTCAATCAAACGTTCCAATAATTGTAGTTGTAGTGGTGTTAGATTGCAGTTACGTTATAGGGAAAAATCTAGTTTTCGAACATAATAATAATGATCGCTATAGCTGTAGTATTCCCTACTTTTAATATGTGGTATGATCGGTTATTCGACCCTTCCGGAAAACGTGTACACCTATTATCAGATATTATAATAATAATGTTCATGTCAAATTTACTTTGACCACATTGTCATAATAGTATCGGGGACTCGGGTTAATTATTTCTCTGTGTACGTATTTACTATTAATTTCACTATCCAAAGACCAAGTGAATATAGTTTCCATATGTTATACACTTTTAAAAAATATTTTCCTAGATCTTATAGATGTATAGACGAGCAAAAATTATTTTAAAATTATTTTAGGCGTTTATAGTTTACTAGAAGATCCATTTAATAGTGGGTACACTCATTATCTCGGAAATTATTAATTTTTTCTTAATTCATTTTAATAAAACCTTTAAGAAACAAGCTGCTCTACAATTTTAAATATATATATTTTTTTTTTGTCACGCTTATTTTCGGGAGTAAAATTACAACCCACTTTTGTTTTTTAAATACAACCCATATTAAAAATTTCATAAATCGATGGAGTATTAATTAAATTAATGTTTTTGTTGACGTTTTTGATTGCCGTCAATCCGTTGACGAGATATTCCGATTTCAAATATTTTGTTTTCTGAGTACCGAAATACCATTCATGTGGCAACACGGTGCGTAGCGTGTTATTAATGCATCACTACTAAGGATGTTTCGTCAACGGCATGACAGAAATCAAAAATGTCAACACTTGAATATTTATGTTAACTAAATACTACGTTTATTAATGGACTTTTCAATTTAGGTTCATTTGAAAATCAAAAGTAGGTGGTTAGTTTACCCTCATAATAAGGGTAAAAAAAAATAACATAAACACAAAATTGTAGAACCGCTTGTTTCTTAAATTTTCTAGAAAACAAATTCCGAAAAAAATTAATACTTTCGAGGTGATGAGTGAATGAAACTTAAATGAATCACCTGATAGATGTGTCACAGTAAAGGATAACTGGTGAACAAAATCAGTAGTTAAATCTAGATTTAACCATTGTTAATGTTATTAAAATAAAAAATAAAAATGAGATTCCAGTATATTTTTTAAGAAAGAATAATAATGCGGTTTGATTACGGCTAGAACACTAGTTGAATATAATATGAGACATTGTTGTACCGTTCAGCAGTATATATCCTGCAAGAAGAAAGAAAATAGATAAAGAGTGATTGATAAAATCGACTAGAAAGAATTTACGACTCTTCGCCACAAAAGCAAAGTAAAGATTTACTCGACTATTACATTACAAAGGTTGACAGCAGCGAGTTTGCAAAAGTTGTCAAATGGTTGCGGGGTCAGATTGAAATCTTTTTCAATTTCGATAAGTATATGGAAATAAAAAAAAAAGTATCTATTCCCTCGGTTATATACTACAACGATCTAAACTAACACGTTTATGTTAAAAAATAAAAAAAAAATAAAATAAATTGTGTTACCGATCGATACGAAAGAAAAAAAAAACAACGCCCAATTATTATTTTTTCAATTAATTAAATATGATGACAAAAGTCGGGTAAAAAGGAAAATAGATCTCATAAATAAACGCCATTACTATACTTTAGATAGAAATAAAACTATATTATATTAGCTCATGTGTATAATTTTTTTAAACATTGCAATGTTAAAAATGTGTCAGTAATTAAAAATTTATTGTATATCTGTATGCTGCTGATATCATATAAAACATTCGATATAACGTGTTATTGAATACTATATAAACTATAATTTTATTTTTGACCAATAATAATATTATGAGTAAAATTGATTATAATGATCAACATGACCGAGCATTCATTATCTCGGAAAGTATTACATTTTTTCATAATTTATTAATTAAAAGATTCAACAAACAAATAGGTAAGCTCTAAAATATCACAATACCACAATATCTTGTACCCTTATTTTTAAATTTTTAACAATTTCTCACTTTTGATTTTCAAATAGTGAATCATGTTAAAATGTCATAAATAGATAAAGTTTTTTGTCCAAATACCAATAGATGCAGATATTTATAATTTCCGGTAACCCAAAGACAAGACATTTCACTAATAAGTTTGTAAATTTATAGCTTAGTGGAAGAGTAGTGGAGCACTATTCAAATGCTGTACGCCACAAAAGGCATTCCACTACTCGATCTCCCTTTACCTAAATTTTAAAATAAAGTTTCAAAACCAAAATATACTTAAACTTAAACTTCATCTATTTGTGGAATGTTTATTTTAGGTTGATTTTTGAAAGTCAAAAGTAAGTAGTACTTTTACCTCCAAAAATAAGGATGACAAAATATAACAGTAAGTAATGTAGTAGGTTAGAGCCGCTTTTTCCTTTCAGTTTCTAAAAAACAAACTCCGAAAAAGATAACACTTTTCGAGATTATCCTTATGTTAATCACTCTGTATAAAAAATAATTTTTTTTGTTTAATATAGTAAGGACCATGCACTTCTAATTTATATACGATTTATTCCATAGATTCAGGTAAGAGCACCCGCGGAGAGGATGGACCAGCGGGTGTCACAATGCTCGTTGAGATTTTACGGATACAAATAAACAATAATAATAAATAAGGTTGCAGTGCTGCGTACTCCATATCAAATTCGATATCTTTGTAAAAAAAAATTTCCATTTTTGAAAAAGGGCCGTCTCGATTATAATTAATTAAATAAACGATATAATTATTACAATTACCCTAATTAACTACCGCAAATAGCCCAACGATATTATCGTGTTCTTTGTAAATTACAAAACTGCATTAGGATTAATTCAAGTTTGTATGTTTTTTTTCTGTTTTTTTTTTTTTTATGATAAGTAAAAGCATTCGGTTTGAAATTTAATACCCTGCCAGTATACTTGAGTAAACAATATTCAAGTTGAACTATATTTTGAAATGACACATTTACACGTTCCAGCGAAAAATAAGACACACGAATATAAAAGTCTCTACTTAGTATCTGTAATGCACTTTATTCAATACAATGTTTGGCCGAATAAAATATATTTATAGCATATATTGTTTTTTTTTTTTTTAACGGGCCTCTTGTGGTACTCTTGTACATAATAATATTTAATTCCGTGCAACGTCTTGAACAAACGTAACTTTATACAATATAGATATATATATATATATATATACAAAGTTCAAAAGTCAGTGTTAGCTTTCTTTTCTCGTCCTTCGTTCTCCACTCCTCCTCCTATCCTTTTTCTCAAAAATTCACTCTCTCTGTGTTTCTTCTCGTTCTCGCTCACATTCTCCCCGCAGTAGTGTGTACCGGAGTAAATGACATGAAAATCCGGTGCCGGTTTTCGTTAAACCACGGTGTGCCTTAAAACGACCCGAAATTATTCTTCCAGAAAAAGAGACCACACGCAGATAAATGAGTCAGTGCCCGGCACAGATTCCCGACAATAAAGGAGAAGAAATTTAATTCCCCCTTTTCCGCTACGCCGAACTTCTGTTGTTAATGGACAAGAATATAAATTATATCAGTTTTTTCTCCGATTCGGCACACTAGTCATGGAACGAAATGTATAACCCCCTCCCGCGAAACTTCATTTTTTAAATTGATTACGGTCAGACACAGGAGCATATCAAATAATTATTTTTGATTACCTTCGCACGCTACAGTCACACGCGTACACGCGAAATGACTTTAGATTTGATTGACCGACAAAGGACTATCCCTGTTTTGACTCAATTTACTTCCGCTGTATCTAGTCGTACACACCTCGCGCTGTCTTTGTTAGTCAAGATTAAACGGTTCAATACGTTATGTCGAATATTCCGTCATATCTACCATCACCTAGTCATTGTCAGCTGCATGAAAACTAAATTGGGTCGATTCTATAAGAAAAATGATGTCGTTAAAACTAAAATCGTTATTCACTTAAAAGAAAAAAAAAGTTTTTCTCGGGAGCCGCAGTACGTTTCATTTGCAATTTATCATGAAAATCAAAGGTCCGAACTTTGGAAATTATATCGAGTCTTAAAACGGAAACTGTTAGCGTCTATAGTTAATGGCGATAATTTGAAATACGATATGTTCAATACTAAATCAATGCCACTGAGCTGAGCGTAATATGACATTTATAAGCTAAGGATGAAAATAATGTAATTGAAACACATTTAAAAAAAAAAATAAATTGTTTTAAAAAAATATTCCATACTCTTTTATAATCTGTTTATATTCAGCTTCAGAGGCTATTAGACATCGTTGCACCACGCAACTTCCTTCATTATTCTATATTATATGCAACGTCGTTCAGCGTATTGATTCTAAGTATATTTTTAATGAAATCTGGAAAACTTGATTCCCTATTATAGTGTACCCTAATAAAATTAAAATTATGGTTTTTTAGATGGATTTTAAACGTTCTGAAAATTAATAAAATCTTTTAAAATGTCAATACAAAATATCTAAACACTTTCCAACATTTTTAATTTGAAAACAGATTTATTTTTTAGAAAAACTATAAAGTTATTTAAAATATAAATCAATTGAAAAATAAATGATATGTGCACAATGTAAATATTAAGGTGAACTAAAATTTATTTTTTTTTGTATTACAAGTGTAACAATACTAAATAATCTTATTTCAAAAAAAGCTATCAAGTTTGCGAACATAAAGTTTGAGTGAATAGCGCGATTGGTATTTGTTTTATTTTTCATTATGGTTAAAATTATCGTTAGACAAAAAATGGCATAAGAATAGATGAAATAATAATGAAATAAGGAATTTTTAAAGAGCTATTATTGATAAAAATCAACATTGAAAAAGTTATTAGCCACAAAACTTAACAATATACATAATTTTGATAAATCGTCCCTTTGAATAACCATTGCAAATAATATTTATTTATTGAAAAAATTTACAATATAATCTTAATTAACATTGTAAAAAAATAATATGAAAAATGAAAAATAAATAATTTTTATTGAATAGAGTAATTTCTCGCCTACAACAGCAGCCCACAAATCATGCGATGTATGTCTGTTATTTTTTTTTTCTTTGCTACTTTAATCATTTTTATCATAAATTTACATACAAATAATTTGATTTTCTATCTGTATGAATAGTAAAATAAGACTGCAGTCTTTACACTTAAAAAATAATTAAAATGCACAATACGAATGATAATAGGTGACAAAATCTAAATATTAAATAAAACTTTACGATAATCAAACCATACCTCGAATATAGACCTTATCGATAAATTATGAATTATGACATAGCGATAGCGAAAATGAAAATTGGTATTACAATAAATAGGACAAATGTAAATCGTAGAATCTGTAACCACGTCACATTCTAGCGTCTAGTCGAGTACGGCTTATTCGTATTAAATTAATATGAAAAAAGACGTCCTGTAATAATGGAAACAGTTGCAGTCACTGTTATAAGTAATTTAATGTATATCTGTAAGCAAAGATAAATTATTGCTAAAGAAAAAACGATTCTGAGCGCAGTTTAGTTGATAATGGTGCTTTGGATTTTTCCTTTTAGTTTTTTTTAATAAAATCCTAACCTAACCTCATCCTGAAATAACTTAGGAAATACGGGAAATATTATGATATGTATTATTTTCAAATCGTAAATATTACGGTCTTTCAAAACATGTGTAACCAAACTCCGCTCAGAGTAGTGTTTCGTTAGCAGAGATTAATCGTTGCATACAGATATACATTAAATACTCCTTTACACTCTACACTAATGACAAATATAATATTTAAGGATAGTTTTAGGTAGATTATTTATCAATATTATATATATTTTTACATTTTGCGGCTCATTACCTTGCCAATATTGATTTTATTCTTATCAAATGTTGAAGTTAGTGATAGACCCCAGGCAAAACGACATTAGAATAACGTTGAGGTACGTTTTTATGATTTTTTATTCTTACAGGCTACCGAGAAAGTTATCGATCGTTCGGTTTGGTACACAATATATATAAATTAAATTAAAAACAAATATAAAAATAATCACGAGATAAATGTATGCCTAAATATTTTTCAAAAATATAAATTTCTGTATGTTCTTGATATTTAAATTTCCATAAAAATTACTCAAAACGTATAAAAATGCGTAGTATTTTTAACTAATAACGCATAGTCGTATCTTTAATATTGTATCGATTAGTAATGTATTATAATTTGTACATAATTATTGTTCTATGAAGAAAAATATCATATTTCACATTGGAAATTATTATAAAACAATAAATTGGCATATTTCCAAATCTTTTTATGATGCGATTGTATTAACGTAAACATTTTTTTCACTTAATTTTTGTGCTTCTGGCAGTTATCAATAAATTAATAATTATAAACAAAACAAGAGTAGGTAACATTGACTGCATTGCATTAATTTCGGTTTACAAGTTAAGCGATTTTTATTATTACACTGGTCTGCGTATAAAACGATTACAACCCCGCGATTCGTTCCATTAATGGTCTGGGGCTTTGAAACGTTTAAATATCCATTCTGTACAGAACATTTGAAGACATGTTTCCCAAGGACGACAACGGCCACTGTATTAATATTCGTATGGCTCACTGAATACGCCTTTTAAACTAAATAATGCGATAATTAACTTGTGCCGCGGCGGTATTAACAAAGTTTTCCTGCTGCGCTATTTAATATATACCTATCAAATACGTTAAGCGGTTTGTTCGCAAAACTAGTTTTTTCCTCCCCCCCTCTCCTAGTCTTGTTCCCTTTCCATCAAAACTCAACGACCGCAAATTAACCTGCCGCAGGTTCAATATAATTCTAGAAGATTTTCGCCGTCGTTTCTTTTCGCCGCTCGACTTTGTTTTATTTGCTCAATGTGTGCGAGCTTTAAAACCGACGAGGTTTTCCCGGAGGGTGTTCCAGAATGTTAATTTCCAAACGGCGGTGGGCCAATCCGCACGACATTTGCGGCTATAAACAGTATAAACGCCTTCGAAACGTTTCGCTAATTCAGTTAACAACTTCTGTAGGTTACGTGAATATAACAATAATTTGACGTTTATATCGTCGTTTGTCCCTCGGTTACCTGTGTTCCAGTTTTATACTCGAAATCCACATAATTTTAATGCTATAATATTCATAGATAATTTATATTCAAAATTGTTTGCGCGTTTTACGCTTCCTAATAATAAACCGACAACTTGAAAAATTGCTAGTGTTAATAGCTATGAATTATATATGTGTATTGTATTTTTTTTTCTATTTTCAGTATCATATTTTATAGGCACTCCTAATTTATCACGTCATATTTCCCATGTACGTAGTCACACTCTGTTTCGCGGTCGTATCCTGCGCTCTGTACATTAAATAGTACCTTTCGCGCTTAAATGTACACCCAACCAATCTGGAAATTATATTATCATTCATACACTACATACACTATTTACGGTGTAATATGACTCGGAGAGTTTTATAACGTTGAATATATTAATGCAATATATAATTTAATAAGTATGTTTCGGGTAAAATAATGCAAAATAACATTCGTTAGTTAAAAGTTTTTTGTTAAAATTTAATTGAATGCGTTTTCGGAAAATATTACGTTGTGAAAAAAACTATTTTGTTTTTAGATTTTGAGTGTAGCGTGGAATATATTGGTTTTACAATTATGTATTATTTTTATCATGTTTGGATTTCTGAAATATATTTCATAATAATTGAAAAAACTCTGGAGTAACCGTGTGAAAAAAAAGAACGAATAAATTTAGCGATTTGTTAAAAAAAAATTTGTTTATTTAAGGACACATTTGGTTTTATGTGGCCAAATAGAAACGCTTGAAAATTTAAAAAAAAGAATTGCAGGGTATTTATTAAATTTAATCAAATTTTGATTTAATTATTACAAGTTAACTTCACCGTTGGATAGTTTTATAAAAATCATTTATAAAGGAAATATGTTATTTTGAAAATATTTTTCGATTCAGTCAAAATACTTAAATTCTATACAAAATTTTTTATGTATGATAAATATTTATATACATCTGACGAAATACATTTGGTGTACATTAGGTACTAGCTGAGAGAGTATTGCATTTAGGAAGTCAAACAAATAATAAGGGGAGCGGAATTTTATAAGAGCCTAACGTAATCCCATACTATTATTCGAAACGCAAAATTCGAACGACCTTATTTTCTCTATTATTTGTTTTTTACTTTTTTTTTTTTTTTTTTATAGTCACTCAGAAAATAATGGGCATTTTACCATTTCCAAGAAACCAAAGTGCCTATGTGGTATACGCACGCACGAATGTATATGATGTTTCGGGAATGCATAAAAAGGAATTTGGTACACGAAAATATCGTCGAAATGCGTTTTAATAAACATAAGTTTCGTTTTACTGCATTGGCCTGGATGAAATATAAATATTTTCTTATATTACGGAAAATCCAAAACGTGGGCGATAATTTTTGGTTTTAAAATAGATCCGGTGACAGGTGCAGCTTTTGAATATCATTAAAACGTAATAACGTATGTATAATTCGATTAAAATAATATTACAAAGAGAATAAATAATCGACAATTTTTTAAAATTTAAATGTGGAATATTAATCTTGGCGCTGATGTTTCTGAATGAAGGATAAAAAAAAAAAAATTTAAAAACCCAAAAAAAGTTTTATCACGCACCATAAGGCTTATTTATTTAGGACCTGATTACGTTCAGAGAATTTTGTTTTGTTTGTTTTTAATAAAACGAAAAAATTAAAAAATATGATGTACTGTCATCGCGATGGTACAATATTTTTAAACGAAATAAACGTCTCGTTTTTATTCTCATTATCATGTGGGTGGGATTATATTTAAGATTAAAATAATAATATTTATATATTTAACGTGTACGAGGGTAAAAGCCGATCTGAAGCACGGAGCGATTGGAGCGCGTTTAAAAAGTTCGGAAACCCTAAACGTCAGTTCTGAGGATCATAAATAACACTACTATATTAGTTATATAACCCAACAAATGATTAATTTTAAGTTTATCTACTGCGCGTTATCGGCTATTGTTATTTACGCTCTTTGTGAATATTATACTATCATCATGAATTCATAATATCATGTGATTTCCGCCGAATATGTGACATTTAAAAACGCCGCAGAAATTATTTCAATGAGTTCGATGAAATATAACATTCCCAGTAATATCATATGCAGTCCATCGAGATATGCGTTTTGGCATATGCAATTTTATCATAATTTATACATTTGAAAATTGCTTTAATATGTACGAATTTACGTATCAAAAAAAAAAAAAACAACCCTTAAAAACGTATTGAATATCATGCAATATAATATGCAGTTAACGCAAAAACATTATTCTCCACTCTATTTGTAACGCTTTAAAATAATCAATCAAAAGAACATCGTTATTGCAATGACAAATCACTTTGAAGGTCATCTTTGACCTCTAAATTCCGTCAGGCTATCATTAATACAGACAAGTATTTATCGGCCATTGTATACAACGCCCACGGTACAGGTATACACAATATAACATAAAATATGTAAACCGCGACCGAATAAAATATTAAAAACTAATAGCTCTATAATTTTTAGCGAATAATGCGACACGAATAGTTCGGCTATCATGACTTTACTGATTATTAAACCGATAGATACTCTGCATTATATGATAGTCAACCATCAATAGTTATATTATCTGATAACTTGTTTGTATTTTCACTCATAATTCCTGTGTTTTTACCGAATGTGTCATTTTTATGTAGTCATGTCTTCTAGGTGTATACTTTAATACTTGCGTACTTTTTGTTGAATTAGCTTGGATAGAAAATTAATTGAAGTCGTGTGTAATATAAAGTATGGAACTTTAAAAACGGGTTGCAGTTTACAATATACCTATTTGACGTAGACAAATCTCGGGCATAGTTAGCAAAAAAAAAAACAAAGTCGTTTGGACGGGCGCAGTTTATGTATTCATAGTTTTTTTTTTTGTCTCACAAGAAATTCCCCTCTCATAGAAACGATTTATCCACGTTACATTTTTTATTTTTATTTACCGATTATGTAATAATTATAATTATCAAGGTTAGCTGATAGGGAGAGGGGTGCATATTAGCTTCTGATTTAAAATGTTTGTCTAGAGTGAAACGACTACGACTACATCCAACTTTCGTCCCACAACAACCGCGTCTGTCAAGCAAACGTAATTTCCGGATTCGATCACGAAACGATTTAAGATGATTACATTTGAACGATACGGTTTTATTTTTTGTTTAGATTTGATGCAAAACGAGAGGACTCTGAGGGCTGCATATTTAGACATACGATACGCAACCGCGGGAAATTTGATTTATTCCGTCCAACCATATAATATGTTTAATTATGTAATAATATTTGAACAGGGTATCTAATATAATTATTAATTTGTTTGATTATTGAGTTTAATTAGATGATCAAGATATGGCGAAAATAAACTAATAATAAATAAGAATAAATTCATATTAGAGTTTAACTAAAATAATATTTATCAACAATTAATCGAGTTTATTATGGAAAATGTAGGGCTCCTGCACTTAATGGACGTTCAACATGAACACTAGATGGCACCGTGGTGTTATATTTTACAAACGATTGTTTAAAAACACCATAGGGTATTTTATTGATACAAGGGAAACCTTTTTTGACCTAATTTCAGTCCGACCATTACCAGTTTTTGACTCGGGTGCAGTTCGACCATTTGATTTAAAAAGGAAAAAGTGCAACTTGACTATCCCAATAGTATCTACAATACTACGTGATTTATACAATAAACAATATAATGTAATACGATACGGACACGTTACAGTTTTTTTTTTCTATAAAAGTAATTTTTTATAGTTAAATTATTATTTTTTTATATAACGTCTTTAAGTAATACTTATTACTTATGTGAAATAAATATAATTAGTCAAGTCAACAATTACTGAAAAAAGTAACTTTGATCTTAACATCTAACTTCATAACTTGTTTAAATGCTGAGAATTGTGTTTACTACATTAATATCGTACAGATATTGTAATTTGTTATTATACTAACTAATGGTTACTGTTATTATAGTATTTTCGACTTTTTATTTTTGTTCAAAAATAAATTTGTTTGTTTTAAATTTTTTGTCATTCCACTTGGCTATTTTTTATTATTATAATTTTTTTTTTGTGCTTCTAAACAAATGCCTTTTAAATTCAAATACTAATTGTTAAAACTCTATCGAGTTTCTAAGGATTGCTGACTGTTATCTTTTATTCGATATATCCTTGAACACAGTCAAATTATTATAATAAATTCTCAACAATAACCTATTTTGTTCAAACAAAATCCAATTTTTATCATTTTAGTTCTGGAACGTATTTGAAAAATATGTACATTCCAGATGATCAATAATAATATTGTTTATTAATAATAATTTTTTAATTTTTATTTACACACGTATCTAAAATATTATTATTAATTATAACATTCTCGGGTTTTAGCGTTCATTCTGACATGTATTATACTACGTACTTATTTATTATTAAGTGCGTATCGTATATTTTGTAGTAAAGCAAACACTTCCAAAAGTGGAAAAGAGGCCAACCCGCAGCGAAATGTCTAGATTCTTTAAATATAATACAGCCGGAGATACTTCAAAAACAGTCGTGTGTTTTCTCGTTTCGCTTTTTCATTTTGTTTTGACATGCGAGAGGAATAATTGTTTTCGGATGCCTCGCCCTACACATCTCTACGCAATATTATTATTTTTTAAACTTTCATTTTATCAATTAAAATTCATCATCATCATCATATCTCTATGAGATTTGATTTTAGATGGTAGTCGTATACTTGTTGTACAAAATATTTTATTTTATAGTTATAATTATAAACTATTCACCATATTTGCACATTTAATTGATCACCTTTATTTATTAAATTTAATTAAATTATTGTATCAGTCAGTTAAATATCTTATTCGATATATAGTTTCCTGTAAAATTTCCTAATTTTATAAGAAAATATTCGTAAAAATTAAAATGATAATAATAATAAAATCCTTTTGATTATTTTACTAATAACAATAATTAATATTATACGGTATATATTTTTTATGAACTTTTTCTCAGAAAAATGTCTTTTGAAAATAATTTTAAATATATTATTCCTCTCATCTTTGACGTCATAATACGTCTTAATCACAAGATTAAATAATTATTTACAGGATGCTTCTAGTATTGTGAACAAAATGGCATTTCATATAAAAAATTTGTATAGTTTGTAAAATATAATATTCACGTACACAGTATTTGTAGTTATATTTTTAATAATTTTCGTTCCAAAATTGTCTACTCTTTATAAAACAAAAAATGCAAGAAAAAGAAAGACTGACATACTTCACATAATAGGTGGACCACTGTTGTATAGGTGAAAAGTTGGGCTAGTAAGATAGAGAGAGGAATTCGTACAATACAATTAAATATCGTAAACAAAAAACAATTTTCAGCTAATTTTGGTAATAGTTGTATTAAAATGCCGTAATATATTTACGATTTTCGTAAAAAATTCGTACAAAAAAAATTCTACATTACACTCAATTTTCACAATTTATGACTTATAATGAACCCCCAGTTAAACCTTGAAGCATTTATGTTAGATAAAACAATTTCATCCATTTGGTGAGTCCCTACTGAATAAAAAAAAAAAAAAAAAAATGTTTGCGATTCAATTAATACAAATTGTCAAGACCTGCCTTTTTTTCAGAATACTTATATTAATGTGTAATAGATGAGGTAAAATGTTCAAATTTTTTGGGGGACTTTTAAAAAGCTTAAACTTGATAGGCATTCAACATTTTCAAGTTAGAAAAGAAATACGTGTTTACGAAATTGATCATAAAGTCGAGTACAGACAAAAAGAGTTGAGCGTAATGTACCTAGTATTTTTTTTTTTTATTACAATTTTCAAATAAGGTTTTTTAAAACATGTCAAACCGGATTTCGTTTAGAATCGTTATTTTGTTAGAAATGATTCATGTATACAAATAGATTTAAATGACACAAATTTACTTGAAACATATTGATCGACTTAATAGTCCAATCCCACCAGTCGGGATCAGTACGACGACAATTTTTATCGGACGGTAATCTGGTGTTCATAATATCAAGTTAGAATAAGTGTGACTATCATCAATCACGGAGGAAGAATATTATTTTCTTTGTATGATATATGAAATGTTTATAAATTTTCATAATTTTACAATAGGAATTTAGTTTATTATTTTTGTTTAATAATATACCTATTGAAAAAAAAACAGAATGGAAATGCCGACAAATCCTACTGGTGCTCGAACGAATTTTTATTCAATTTATTTTTTATTGATTTTCTTAAATGGTAGTTATACTTAATGATAAAAATGTACTAATTGAGATATTCGTTATCGACGGGTTTTTATTGTTTGTTTATATTTTGTACCTGAATTGAATTCAGAATTTAGTTCTCACGACATTTTCCAGGTATATCCGTTTTATAATATATATGCCTCTTCGGGAAGGACTTTTTTCTTGTTTCATAATAAGGTATTTAATATTTCGTGCCTCGTCCCTCTCCAAAAATGTTTCTCGGGGGTTAGGTTCATTATGATAATGCGAGACGACGAACAAACGGCACTGTAACGTTTCCGTACGAGCGTATATATGTGTGCCGTTTCTGTATATTTTTAAGTCGCATATTTTTTTATTTATTTTTTTTTTTTTATATTTTTGAATACGCGGGACGACATCATCGAGGGGACATGAGTTTTTTTTTTTTTTGTTCGTACGAAATAGGTCACGGGATATAATACAAAACATAATATGTATATATCAACGGATCACCTTTTTATTATACTTTCTATTATATTTTCGTTTCAAACACTTTGCTCGCTGCAGAGTTCCACACTATATACATACAATGTATATTTTATCTATTATATTGGAACGGTTTCTTCCGAATTGCATAATAACATGTTAATATTACGCTGTATTGCATTATAATAATAAACTGTTGCGTTGATTTTTATCCACTCGGTATAAAAATAGCGGCAAAAGATTATATCGTACGGGGGAAAACAAATAATATGCCTACTCGTATAGCCATCGTTTGTATATTCGGTTAGAAACTTGAGCGCATGAGGCATTTGAAAAGCAAATGCCACACGGCGTGTTCCATAAGCGCGAAAAATTTAATATATTTGAACGTGTTTCATTGGGTTTTCGAAAAAGAAAATAAGAGAATCGTAAAAAGTAATGAAAAACATTTCGAAAACAAAAAAAAAAATAAAACCGCCGTTATCAACTAGCATTTTTAAACGGTTGCTTTTATTCGTGAGATAATATTTGCTAAAAATAATTCGTTTACCTATTATTTTAGTATTTACTAGTCATTCGAAAATATCGTACATATTTCAGATATAATTGGGTCGTAAATACTTTACGAGCGAAACTCGGTAACTTGAATAAAAAAAAAATATTTTTAATTATATTTTATATATATATATATATGTATACATTTATATTCGTCAGATTTCGTTGATTGGTTTAATTTTATTGGTTATTTTTTTTTTAAATTAAAAATTTACTCGCCAAATTAAATGATATAATAATTCATATTATACGTTCTTTAAATTACAGTATACGGACATCTCGATTGTCCAATCTCCTTATGCAATTCTCATCGAACAATCTTAATCTATGGGGTTTTATAAATCGCGCGCACTTGATTCCGAGTCATCCCAAAACAGGTAGGTGCCTATTGCACACAAGTGCCGATAATTGTTTCAAGAGCCATACAAATCCCGTTCGTGTAAACTCCAAGTGAATGTTTTATAATAGCATCGTCTCTACAATAATACAACACCGGTGTAAATTATCATTATATTGATAGTCAATTGAAAAAAGGTTAGCAATGCGCGGAAGTATTGCCGTCTGCGATGGATACATTATAATAATATAATGTAGATACTTTTTACAGTTGTCAATTGTAAAGAAATGTATTAATTTCCGACTCGCAGTTATTATAATGGGCCCAAAAATGACCTTTCGCTTTTCGCTCACATCTCTTTTCACCCAAATATTTCAAAAAACTACTTCCCTTTTGCACAAGAATACTTCAGTACATTTTAATTACATTTTTATAATACACACTCTGGGAAACACTTACTTTATTTTTATTTGTGTAAATAAGTAAATTAAATTTATTGACAATTATTTGTTAGATCGTAAGAGTGTTGATTATGTTCACCAGTTGATGAAATAAAAATATCATTCTTGGCCGAATATATTAGTGCACCACAAGTTTCTCGTAACGCATCACCAAGGGGTAGATCCGTCTTTTTTACTTGTTTATCCAAAGTTATATTTTAAATTATTATACACTATCATATGACATCCTCGTTTACTTTCAATGAATTCCATGATTAAACTGATAAAATCGTCAACAATATCAATTCAAAATTACTAAAAATAACGCACTCGAATACTTCGACTCGAAAGTAAACGAAACTGAATTGAAACAGTCGTTTAGTTGTCGAATGTATGTATTTGTATTATTATTATTATTTTGTCTTTATAAAATAATTATATAACTATTCAGTGGCGTCGAACTAGGTTATCATACACGATATAAATATCACACTTATTTATGATATTATATAAGATTCTTTTGAGGAACCGTCTAAATTTTCATTTTAAATCGTATATTCCGTTTTAAAATTATGACTTAATTTCCGTATCGAAGTGAATAATAATTTATCGCTGGTCGTTGGCATGCGGATCTCCATAGTTATGATTTCATTAGCGTAGGTACCAGCTAATTTGTGATACCGTCAAACGACATGGTTCGTTAATGTTTTTTGTATTGTTTGCATTTTTTTTTTGGCAATCTCTGTTCAACATTATGAGCGTTCGGCCATTATTTTTATTGTCAGTTTAATGAATAATACACATGTTACACCGGCGGTGGTCTTCCTTTTAATCAACGGGCTTACACCTTAATCGTGTAAAATATACGCGCGAGGTCTTCAACAATAGACTTATTATCTGTGTAATAAAAACACTGCTCGACAAAAACTAATTAGCAGTCTGAATATTCATTTAACGTCTCAACATAACACGTGAAGAGTATACACGAACTCACAAAATTGCGTATTTGTAGGTCGAAATACTATTATAATAGGGTGACCACCTTTCATAAAGATGAAAAACAAATTTACGAATTTTGATCAAATATACATCTCACACACACACACACACATACACACATACACACATATTATAAAACATAATTAAAACATTATTTTGGTTGAATTTGGTGTGATGAATAATATTTAGAATATATATATTTATTTTTTTTTTCTTTTACTCAAATTGTAGATCACACAGTAATTGTTTACATTTTTCTAAATATTATTTTAATCATAAGTACAGGGGAGGGGGGATGTTCTCGTGATTGATTTAGTGTTTTTTTTTCAAATTTATCCATTCTACTATAATAAATAAGATTATAAGGATGGCCTTTATTTCAGTATTTTCAAATTGCTGACTTCTCATAGCCCTGTTATTTCCATTGTCATAGGAAACTGATGTTGGCTAAATTGTATTTTCACGCCTTTCACTCGAGAGTTTAGTAAGAGGGTCGACCATTTTTACGTAGGGTGGTTTAAGAAGTTTTTTAATTTTCTTATTATATAATATATATGTAAAACCGAAAATTATAATTTATCAACTCATATTTTAAATAATCTTTGAACAACGATACATATATTCATTTATGAAATTAAAACGTGTTTAGGTATTTCTCAAATATAATGTTGCGAGTATATTTTGAGTTTTTATTTTTTGATATATAGTTTTCAGGTAAATGAAATTTTTTTTTGAATTTTCGTTATGCATGTAGCTCATCCAAATCTTATCTCTATAGTTATATTATACCTAGGTACATTATTATCCTCATGTGAAATGCTAGCACTCGAATACAATACTATGGTTATAATATTTGAGAAATGAACATCAGAAATTGTTAAGAGATTATTACGTACTTTTACGATCTGCCAACTCGAGTCTAAAAATACCGACGTGTAACGTACACATACATACGCATATATTTTTATTTTTATTTAGTCCGTGGGAATCACGACCGCGTGTTTTATTTATTTTTCTGTAATAATCCGCTAATATCTTCCGTCGACACACGCGAGTGAAAGAGAGTATCTCAAACACACCGTTCCACAACCACCTTCTCTCCTCAATTTATATTATATATTTACGGAGCCGTTAAGTGCATCCGTGTTTAATAATCTGCAGTAATTACAACGTTAATCTGAACGATAGAAAAGAGAGGACACTATAATTATTATCTAAATACGTTATCAAACGGCATGGAGTGGTGTTTAATGCGTTCCACGTTTAAACTAGAAATAAGATTTTCGGTTTTTCGTTTTGTTTTTTTTTTTAATCGTATTATTTAAGAAAACACAGGTAATTCATTTAACACAAACATCGGTAAAAAATTAAAAAAATAAAATAATTATAATAAGAGACCAAAAAATGATTATGAAATCTAAAATAAAAGATAAAAAAAAACTACTGCCTAGCTTGTATTTTTGTATTCATTAAAGTATAAACCCTTTGAATGCATTTTTAAACCGATTTAATTTTTTGGAATTTATTTAGCCTCAGAATCATCCCATCTCATAACCAATCATCAAAGTATCTCAATCTATTGCCAACAGATTTCAATTCCATGCCCACCTCCTTACTTTACCTCCCATCTTACTTGTTTTACTGTGTCTTCTCACCCTTTCGTCGGACGTTAGTCATCCCAAAATTCTATTCTAAATTGTCAATTAAATAGTATTAATTGCTTACATATTTTATTTTATGTTGGTTGATTGTGTGATCTAAACATGTTTAGTAATTACTTATTATTCACCACACGTAATTATTATTTACTACAGATAGTATTGATTATTTGTTTTTATTCTATCTAATATTATTTATACAATAATAAATTTAAAAAAAACAATAATAATCAATTAGATGAAAATTGATTATCAAGTGCCCATCCTCATTTTCGTAATACGCAAAATAAGCCAAAATAGGCTTTGGAATAAGCCCCGTTATGAAAAACTGGCAACATTTCACTGAAATCTTAGGTACAAAAGGTACAGAATCTTGTGCCTTAATATGTGCACTATTCCGTTCGGTGATAAGACTCGTACGGAATCGTTTTCTACCCAATGTAATGGTCACATTGGTTACTATTATTATTACCAACTTATTATTACCACTTGTAATCCACATTATCAAAGAACATTCTTATCATAATCGTAAATTGATTAATTCAATTACAAAATATTATTACAATCGATGGGGTAATATCTTTGATGAATTTTTTTTGTTTATGCTTTAGTTAAAGTTCAACTGAAAATAAAACTTCTTTTATCCGCGACATTTGAATTAACGAAAACGAACCTGTTTTGTACATGGATAATTCTGTTGTTAACTTTTACAATACTTAATTGTATACATTTTTAAGAAATACTCAAATGTCAATTATGACGATAATAATGTTATGTGATAACACGATGAAGATGATTATGTTCTAACGAAAGTGATAACCAATAAGATGGATGAAATCGGTTTCAGAGCCACGGCATTTAACAATACTTGTATTGCCAACCGGTTTATTATCAATTTATCGATTTTTTTTTTAAAATGTGTGCACAAATTCAATCTGTGTAAAGAAAAAAACAAAAATAAGACGAGCATTCAAAACCCATAACAGATGACAAGTATCACGATGATAGTTTAAATTATATTCATAATAATATAGTTAGCGAATATCGGATTATGTCCAAACGTAAAGCGTTATGTATTAGTGTGACATAAAAAAATAAAAACGCGTTGTTCATCTAGTAAATATGGTTCGAGCATTAAACATAAAACAAACAAAAAAACAAAAAAAAAAAAAAAAAAAAACGTTATTTTATCACATTTTTTTGAAATGACAAAAAAAATCCTTATACCTTTGTTTATATGTGTACACGAGTA